>OZ025688.1:0-568757 GCA_964019335.1 Diplonema japonicum
GGGTTTGCGGGTTTGCGGGTTTGCGGGTTTGCGGGTTTGCGGGTTTGCGGGTTTGCGGGTTTGCGGGTTTGCGGGTTTGCGGGTTTGCGGGTTTGCGGGTTTGCGGGTTTGCGGGTTTGCGGGTTTGCGGGTTTGCGGGTTTGCGGGTTTGCGGGTTTGCGGGTTTGCGGGTTTGCGGGTTTGCGGGTTTTGCGGGTTTTGCGGGTTTTGCGGGTTTTGCGGGTTTTGCGGGTTTTGCGGGTTTTGCGGGTTTTGCGGGGTTTGCGGGGTTTGCGGGGTTTGCGGGGTTTGCGGGGTTTGCGGGGTTTGCGGGGTTTGCGGGGTTTGCGGGGTTTGCGGGGTTTGCGGGGTTTGCGGGGTTTGCGGGGTTTGCGGGGTTTGCGGGGTTTGCGGGGTTTGCGGGGTTTGCGGGGTTTGCGGGGTTTGCGGGGTTTGCGGGGTTTGCGGGGTTTGCGGGGTTTGCGGGGTTTGCGGGGTTTGCGGGGTTTGCGGGGTTTGCGGGGTTTGCGGGGTTTGCGGATACCAATCTGGCCAGCCATAGCCACCTCCAGTGGAACACCCAGCGACCCGGCCTTCGCAAGAAGCATCTCCTCAGTCCTCTCCCTTCCAGGGTCCGTTCCTTCTTCAAGGATGATCTCCACCCGGCCCTAGAACTGGATGATGAACTTGAGCAGTCGGTCCCCCGGCCTCGCCCTCAGTGGCACCATCGCTCTCGGAATTGGGATGCCCATCACCACATCAATCGGGTCAAGCTGAACGAAGTCTCCCCCTACTTCCACCTGCTGTTCCCTTTCCGGTGCCCCGACTCCCATCAGCTGATCTCCCTCCGGCGTCTGGATCCCACCCCTAGGTGTGTCAGGCCCCGACTGGCTGCCTCCGTCGGTGCGTTCCCGCCCTCTTTGGTCCCTTCGGGGGCGTCATCCGCCTGCGGCTTCAGAGTCCTCCCACCGCCCTGTCTCTTCGCAGCTTGTTCCCTACAGAATTCGCTCACGGTCATCTTCCTCGTAGCAGTTGTCGCACTCTGGTCCCCCTTGTTCGAGTCCCTCTGGGCCTCCGTATCCCCCTTAGGACACTGGTCCAAGGTCTGGTTCACCGCAGCGTCAGTCGCCCCTTGTCTCTTCCCATCTTCCTGGGCCTTCGGGTCAAGCTCCCCTCCCTGCCCAGCCCTCTCGCTGGATCCTGTTCCGGCCATCTCCGCCTCCCTGTCCCTTCACTTCCCTCTCGGACGACTCCTCAGCTTCGGTGGTTTTTTCATTGCCGAAGGAGTCCTCTGTGAGGTCAGTGTTGGATTCAGTGTTGGGTTCGTTGTTCGCTTCCTCGTTGTCCTTTTTTTCCTCTTCGCCGTCCGGTACCGGGGGCCCTGGATCTAACTGTACAGGCCCTTTGACTAACAGCGCCCCTGCTATCGATCTCATCATGGCCGTTGACACCTCTTGGACCACACGCCTGTGTATCGAGACTCTGTCCCCGTGAGCCCACGCAGCTATGCTCCTGGACAGTTTCTTCGTGAGGTAGACTGCTGCCTCCCCGAACCCCCCAAAGGTCTCCATCGCGAAAGGTACAAAGGCCACGCGTGTCTTGGCGAGCTCCGCCTCATACTTCTGGCGCTTGTAGTGTTCCGCCTTCGCCGCTGCGTACCCCGCAGTCTTCGCCGCCTGGTTGACACAAGACTCGTTCCTCGGGTGCACGATGACCACGTCCATAGCCATTGGGCGGGAACCCCCCACCCCACCTGGGAAGAACACGTCCGCCGGGCGCTGGGACGACCCCGGGATCAGCCCCGTCTTCTCCATCGTTGCGCTCACCCCGGCCCACTGACAGTGTCTGTGGATGGTCTCCTTCACCCGGTCGTGCCTCGCAATCCTGGCGTTGCCGCATCCCTGGGCATGGTCACCCCATACGTCCATCCCCTCAGTCTTGCACCTCGGGTCGTGGCAGCTCTCACCCTGCTTGTAGACCGGAGCCCCCAACCACCACTTGATCAGAGCCCCAAACTCGTTGTCCGACAGCTGGTTGTAGAAGTCAGGCGTCGCCGTCAACCACGCCCCCGCATAGTGCATTGACTCCGACATCAACCTCGCTCTCGAGCGTGCATCTGCTTTCGCCAAGAGGCCCTCCAGCGCCTTCTCATCAAGCACCCTAGAGAGCCACCTCTGGCTGCAGATGTGGGGGGCCTTGGCCACCATGTCGGGTGTAATCTGCATGCCGCCCTTCGTCCTGTTGAACCACTCGAGCCAGCTCCCCCATACACCCCCTTCCAGCCCATGTTCGTATTTGGGATCCAGCTCCTTGCACAGCTTCATCGTCGACGCCCTCGAAGCCATGTTGGCCGCGCGCAGGTGCTCCTGGCAGCTCCTCATCCCAAGCCCACCGACTTTTACGGACAGTTTCGCCTGCTGCCATTCTTTCGACCCGCTCTCGAACTGCATGCCGCACACCTTCGACATCGTCTTCCGCACCATCTCGTCGAACCTGTGCATGACCCCTCCCACATGCGAGTCTGGGACCACTCTCATGTAAAACACCAGTTTGCTGTATGAGCTGCAATACCGGAGGTAGAACTGGAGGATGTCCAGGTTGCAGTCTTCACTTATCTCGTTCACCAGGGGTTGGATGGCCAGAGAGAACAGCAGTGGTCCCATCGGGTCCCCCTGTTGCACCCCTTCCTGGGACTTAATCACCTTTCCGTTGTAGTATAATTGGGAGGGCACCCTGTAGCACCAATCGGCCCACGCATACAGCCCCGACGCTTGCTCATAGGCCTGTGAGCACAGCTGCCTCCGACAAACACTGTTGAAGGCGTTGGCGTAGTCGATCTTGAGGATCACCTTGTTTTCCTGCTTGTTGCCCCGTTCCCTGTCCACATACTGCCTGATGGTGTGTATAGCCGCCTCCATTCCAGCAGGGACCGATACCCCCACCTGGCCGCCTTTCTTCAGGTACGAAGAGGCCACTTCCGGAGCGATCTTCTTCACAAGGGATTTCCCCACCAGCCGACGCAGCACATCCCCAACGGCTATGGGCCGCACGTCCCTGTCGTTCTTCTTGAGGGCCACAAGGTTCGCCCCTGCCATCAGCGGAGCCACCTCCCTAGGGGCCGTGCCTCTAGCTAATGCGTTGACTGCCCTCGTCACCGACATCAAACAGCCTTGAGACTCAAAAGCTCCGTCCACCGCGTCCTTGATGTGCTGGGCTCTCAGACCAGTCGGTCCCGCAGCAGTCCCCCTCGGGAAGTCCCTGATTGCGTCCAGCACTTCTTCTGGCAAGACTTCTACCGCTTCCTTCGTCTTCGCCGGGTTGTCCCATTGGGGGTGTAGTGGCTCTGGATGTTTGCTCTGCAGCGCTCTCCAGCAATCCTCATTGTCTTCCGCCAGCCCCTGGGCTACAAGCGCCGCGTTTCCTGCCGAGAACCTCCCTTTGCTGCACAGTTCCGTGGCCCTGGCGACCTTAGAGACCTCGTCGTTCTTAGGTTCCCCCTTCTCACCTGATTCCAGCTTATTCCAGAGGGCCATGTAATTTCCCTTCTCCCACTCCTCCAATCTGGCCTGGACACTCAGCTCCGTCTCCTTGTCCCGCTTCTTCCCTCCCCTCTTCTTCCACAGGCAGGCTTTGGGGAGCATCGCCACCAGCAGCCAAGCCTCCTCTGTGTTGTCCTTCACCGCTCGGCCCAGAGTGTGCTTAAGGGTAAGCCCCCACAGTCTTTGAAGGCTCGTCGGGATCGACCCCATGGTCGTGACGTTCATGGCGGCTATGGCTTCCAGGCTGGGTAACTCGGTCCTCGTCGGGGCCGGCGGGGGGGTCGTGTATTCCCCTTCCCTTCGCACCGCCTTTTTGCACTCGTCGTGGCACCCCTGACCCTTCCACACACAGCCCCTGCACACCAGGCACCTCTCGAGGTCCAGTCTCCTCAGAACGCTCTCCGGGATCTCATCACTCTCCAGGTGCCCATCCAGGTGACACTTCCATACCCTTGTCGAGTTGAACGGGGTCGTGCTTTTGCACTTCGACCTAGCGCAGTTCGCCACCGGACAGTACAGGAATTGCTGGTTCCTTGCCCCCATCTGGTCCAACACCCCTGCCTTCCCATATCCAGGGATCGCACGGTCTATTATGTCCCACTCCCCGATGTCCTCACCCGGGGCCTCGGAGGGTTGCTTACCTGCCTTTTGTAGAGCTACCGATTGGGACTCATCAAGGAGCATCATCATCGACTCCTCCTCTCCGACTGCATACTCGTAGTGGTTGCCGTTGTACGCCAGCACCACCACCTTCTCGTGGTCGGAGTTGTACTCCCCTATCATCAGGACTGGGTTGTTCCCCAGCAACCACGAGTATCGTGTGGCCAAACGCTTGTGCTGCGGCTGCCAGGCACAAGTGGTCTCCCCACGTCGCCGCTGTGCCCATCCCTTCCAAGTACCGGTCCCAACCCTCACTGCAAAACGGGGCATAGTGCTCCTCCCGGTGTTTCATCCATTCTACAACCTCGCTCCTGATGTGGGTGTGGTCGCCGTAGGCTTCCCCGAGCGAACCGGCCAGGGCGTGGAACATGCAGTTCCCGTCCTTCTCCGTCGATCTCCTCGTCAGCTTGAAGCTCTTCATGATCTCGTCCACTGACTTGCTGGCCCTAGGTTGTTTGTCAGGGTTCCACAGATTCCGCTGCCTGTGTAGTGCACAGTGCGTCTGGTTCGACGAGCATGCCACAGCACATGTTCCACAGAGGTTCACCTTCATGTTCCTCGCCTGCTCTTGTTTCACAAAATGATGGTGGACCGCATTGAGGTGTTTAACTAGACAGCTTGCCACACTGGTGTGGAAAGAGCAGCCTTCCATCCGGCATTGATGTTTGTCTGTTCCTTCTTTTTCCCCCTCCTTCTGCACCTCCGTGTGCTCATCATCCAAATCCATGGGGGGAGGGTCACCACCTCCTTGCAACGCGTCCCCTGCCAGCGTCAAGTCCACAAAGGGGTCCAGGTGTTCGGCCTGAAAGAGCTTATCCTCCGTCTTGGCTCGTTCCTTCGCCGCTTGCTTGGCGTCTTCCTTCTTTTTTCTGCGTCTTGAGCTTCTAGGCAGGCCCAAGTACACCGGCAGGTAGTGACCTCTCGATCCACGTCTTGTCTTCCTCAGCTTTACCGGTCCAAATCTCTGGGTTGGGTCAGCACCAGCTTTCCCCACCATCACTTCCGACATGGCCCAGAGCGACATCAGCCCCCCTATCCAAACTGAAGTGCTTCCCACCAGAGTGCCCCCTACTGCTAGCCAAGCGAGCTCCCCAGCGGACCATTCATCCCCTCAGGGCCCACCTGTACCCTTGACCTGTGGGTGGTCCTCCTGTCGCTCCCCGGCCTCTTCCACAACACTGCCGCATGCAGGAAGGAGGGGGCCATCCCAATGCCTGCCCCCAGCACCTGCCTCACCCCGAGAGGGAGAACAGGGTGACCCAGGCCCACGCCCCCAGGTGCTCCCATCTCACCCCTTCCTTGCTGTGTCCCATCCGTCTGCGGTGCCTCCTTGTGCCGGTTGCAGCCCCAGGTGCCGGGATTCTGGGTGCCAGGGGTTGGGCTCCAGGCGTTCCCACCTCAGTCTGCTTCAGCCCCATTGCAGGGTCATCTGGCTTCTGTTCCAGGGCAGCCTCGTGTTCCTCTCTGCGGGCCCTCCTCCTCCCTTCTTTCCTCGCACGATGGTGCCTTTTCTTCTCCTGTCTGGCAGCCTCCCTCACCCCCTCCCTCACCTTGGTCCTCTTCCCCCAACGCCTGAAGGGCCGTTTCGCTCCTGTGCCTCCTCCTGTTCTTCTTCCACTTGGGTGCTGGCTTAGGTTCCCTGCCACCCATGGCAATCCAGGGGGCTCTTTTCTGTGGTGCTCTCACGTCGCTCACAGCCTCCCCAACCACACCTTGGTGGGTGGTGGGGGTGGGTGCTGGGTCCACTGTGCACCACAGCTGGGTTGTAGCTTCTTCTGCATTCTGCATGTGGAATTTTTTGTATTGTAGTTGTATCGTTCAAAAGCTGGTCCATTCTGGCAGAGAGCTCAGTGTTGTTGGAGTTGGTGTCGGTTTCAGAGTTGGAGTCAAGGTCAGTGACACCTGACACAGACCATGTCTTGTTGTCCCAGATGGATGTCTTGGGTGTTGTAGAACATTCCTTGGCAGGTGCTTCCAACATGACTAGTGCATTTCCGGACAAGGTGTGTGTTGCCTTAGGTTGTAAGGCTTCAGCCTTCAGAACTTTGATGGTGTCTTGTAGCTCTGTGATTCATGCTTTTGCAAGACCAAGTTTTGCCATGGTATCACAAAGCTGGTATGGGTTGTGGTTTATCGTCTTTATGGCCTCAAGACGATAAACCTGTTCATCTTCCACATTTGGGGGGAAGTGGTGCAGGTACCCAGGATCCTGTGCATACTCACACAAAACAGCAACACCTGGCAAGATGCCAACAATCTTCCCATCCCAGACAGAAACCATGTCGTCCTGTGTTGGTTTCTTGTGTTGCTCCCCTCCAGTGCCCCAGAAGTGGGCTCTGAAGGTTGTGCCTTCTCCTTTCCCTGTCATGAAATGCAACATTTCATCATGGCTGAGGCCATTCTTGTTGCCAGTCTGGGTAAGGTCTTGTGTTTTCACATATTTCTGTGAGAACACAGTTGATGCCTTTTGCGTTGAGATGCGTCCATCAATGCTGCCACTGCTGCTGCTTGTACTTGAACTTTCTCTTTTGCACTTCTTTATTTTTTTTTTTTTTTTTTTTTTTTTTTTTCAAATGTTTAAACTTTTCTCTTCATTTTTGTATTGATTTCCTCCTCTTCTTCCTCCTCCTCTAGTTCAGATTTACCTGAACATAGCCCATGCCATGCCATGTTGAGTCATGTTTCTGGTGCTTATCCTCTGCACCCTCTGCACCCCTTTCACCTTCTTCACTACTTGGCACAGCTTCGGTGTCGGGAACAAAGAACAGAAGCAGAACAAGTACCACAATCATTTTATCTGTTAATTGTAAAAAATAATACAAAGAAAATGATAAACAAAGGCTAAATACTGTATAAATACACATTGACTCTGACAGCAATGCAACACAATGTGAAGCAACATGATGTGTTTTCTGTTCACATTTCATACACTTGACACAAAAAATGTGTTGAAGTAACACACCAAAGTGTTGTTTTATATTGTACCATACAGTGTATAAAATATCCCAGAAGGGCTGCCCTTTCATAACTGGAAGTTAGATTTTTTCTTACATCATGTAGAACATCATGTATGCAAAATATGGTGTAAAATATGTCACAACACACCACATGGTGTGGTCGAAAATTTGCAGTGTTGGGGTGGTTTGTGGGCCAGACCCCTCAGACCACCAGTCTGGCCCACTACAAAGCGTCCGTTAAAGAAAAGCAAGCCAGGATAGACTTGTGTACCCTTTTTTCGCTCCTCTTCACTTTCACCCACCTGGGCCCCACCCACCCCTGCCCCTACCCGAGGCCAGGGAGGGAGAAAAAGACACACATGTCACACTTCCATCCCTCACCCACACCTTCACTTTGATCAGGTCCTTGACCTTTCCCACTGGGGCCCTTATCCTTGTGTCACACCTCTCCAAGAACTCACGTAGTGTCACCCTGGTAGTGCTGGCTCCCACCACAATGCCCACTACCCCTTCCTTCCCTGGTGTTGGGTGGTGTCTGCACCCCTGGGTCTGCAACTTGACCACCCTCCATGCCATTTCCAGAGTCCCCTAATGCAGATGCTCAGGGTGATGAATTGGCAGCAAACTGCATGAGCACAGAATCTTGGTTACCCCGGGTTGCTATGGCTGGGGTTAAGCTGCACACTGCACACATTAAGAACACAACACAGAACACAGAAGAAGCTACAACTCAGCTGCAGTGCCCCCCTGTATCAAGTTAACAGCACCTTGATTCCTTGAAGAAAAAAAAATTCAATTAGGTTACCACAGTTGGGTGACCTATTCCTAGGAGGCTCAATATCACCCTCCAAAAAAAAAGAAGAAAAAAAGAGAAAAAAAACATGAACAGAAAACAAAAAGAAAGGAAATAGTGTGAGAATTGAGATAATTAATGGGATGAACAGGACAAATGAGAAAAGGGAAAAGAAAAAAAGAGAACAAGTATAAGAATATAAATATGGATAAGAAGAGCACCATGAAGAGAAGAAAGAGGAAGAAAAAAAAGTTTGTGAGCACCTTATCTAATCCCATTTACCCAAACAACCCAACTCATTTACCCCCAGAAAGAAGAAAAGGAAAAAGAGAGAACAAGTGTGAAATAAGAAGAGCACCATGAAGAGAAAAAATAAAAATACTTTCTAGCTCCTGCATGTGTTGAGCTGCACACAGCACACATTAAGGACATGACATGGAATATTGTGCTGTCAGTGTTGTGGTGATATAGTCACCACTTTCAACCTTGATGATGCAATGAAAAAAAAAGGGGGGGGAAACTAGTTTGACACTCCATTGTGTCCGGTCCTGCCAAGTTCCAGTTCTGCTAGTTCTGCCATTCCACCAAGTTCCGACTTTTCAGGTGGAAGGGAATGGAACAACCCACCCCTGGTGGCACCTCCTGTAAGTAAGCTTTGGCTGAAACTAATGTGAGCTATGGTAAACAAAAACAAAAAATACACAAGGGTGAGAGGGTAGGTTTTAAATGATGAGAAGAGTTAACAGAAGGAAGCCAAAGAGAGCAGTAGCAAAAAAGTGAACTGACAAGGGGGGAAAGGGAGGAGAAGCAGACAAAAGGGAAAAGAAACTGCAAGAGTGACATGGGCAATCCCAAAGTATGGAATAACCCTACACTGCAGATCCAAGCTTGAGTACCACCCAACATCAACACTTAGGCACTGCCAAGGCAGTTGCTCACTCCTTTAATTGGAACCCCTCACAAGTGTAAAAAAAAAAATCTCCCTCCCACCTACCTCCCTCTATCATTTGCATTTATCAGTGTTTTATGAGGAAAGCAGAAACAACAGCTTGGCTTAGGTGTGTGAAAAAATGTGAGAAGACAAGAAAAAAAGAAGGAAAAAAAAAAAAAAAGGGTAAACACATCATGTATGTCAAAAAAAATCAAGGATTTTTTTCTCTTTTTTTTCCCCATTTTCCAAAAGGAAAAAAAAAAAAAAGTTGCAAAACTATCAAAAATAATGACAGTGTTGGGAGAGTCCCGTGAGTCCTGTTGAGTCCCATCCCGTGGAGTCCTGTGAGTCCCATCCAGGCCCGTATTCCGTTTTAGGGGACTGACCAACACTGCCCTGAGGCCAAATTTCCCTTTGGAAAAATCCCAAAAAATGGCAAAGTCAGCCTTGGTAAGGGCACTGCTGGGAAAAAAAAAATTTTTTTTTGCAAAAAAATAAAAAAAAAAGTCCATTTTGAGGGTGCCTGAGTGCCAGGTGACCCCAAAAAAAAATTTTTTTTTCAGCCCCCAAGGCCAAATTTCTCAATGGAAAAATCCCAAAAAATGGCAATATCAGCCTTGGTAAGGGCACTGCTGGGGGGAATTTTTTTTTTTTGCAAAAAAATAAAAAAAAAGTCCATTTTGAGGGTGCCTGAGTGCCATGTGACCCCAGAAAAAAAATTTTTTTTTCACCACCAAGGCTGTTCCCTCTGTTCCCCTGTTCCCTTGGTTCCCCTGTTCCCTTTCGTTCCCCTGTTCCCCCAAATTCCCTTGAGGGAATCGTTCCCTTCCCTCTGTTCCCCTGGATTCCCTCAAATTCCCTCAAGGGAATGACCCAACACTGGAAGCTACAACCCAGCTGCAGTGCCCCCTGTAATCAAGTAAACAGTTCTTGTGCAGGGTGCCACCAACACCTTAGCCTCTTTTAACTCATATATATATCATTCAGGCTAATATACTATAAAACAGTAGTGACAACAGAAAGTAAAGAAGAAGACATCAGTACCTCCCCCCCCCTTCCTCCTCCTCCCTTCTGCTGTTCTACTTTGGGTGGATCAAGCATCTGAAGGAACAACAGATTTTTCTGGTGACCCTTACTCTTCAGTGTACTAGTTTCTTTTCATTATTCTGTGTTGGTCACCGATCACACCACACCGGTTGAGGAAGATGCAGTACAACTTGCTGGAAATGGTGGCAAAACGAGACTGGCTTCTCCAGGACAAGAGAATGCTAGAAACGTACACAACGCACCCCTGGAACAGATAACAGAAGGAAACGCTCATGCACACCACCTGAGTGGTAGGAGCTGAAGAAGCACGTGAGCAGGAGCCTGATGATGAAACACGGAGAAGACATTATCAAGTAGCTCAGGAATCTGAAGTAGTACAACAGACCGAGGAAGATGAGTCACCACAATGGAACTCGTACTAGACTTCGAGAACAGGGAAAGGGGTAGATAAGTAGAGATAAGTAGACAAGGGCGTCCATTGGGAGCGTTGAGCGAACCCCGTCCAACCACAGCACACCCCCCAACAACGTGCTCCCTGGACATCTGTGCTCCACACGCTGGACAGCTGAGCTCAGCCTTCTTCCTGTTCGGTCCAGCCGCCTGCAGGAAGCCAAAGAAGAGAGTGGAGTGCCCTACCCTCAACCGCGAGATGACCGTCTCCGTTCAAAACTCTGACCCCCCATCTTTACTCAGGCATCCGGCATAGTGAGTGGAGTAGGTCCCTTCTTTCCACACCAGATATCCTCCGTGATACACACTCACGATGTGCCTCAGCCCATCAACACTGTTGAAATAAACACAGAATAAGAGATGAGATAAAGGAGGTTCCTGTTCTGGAACGTCCTCGCTGGTGGAGTGCCTGTCAAAACGCATGATGCAGGTATTCACCCTCATCGCCGACTCTGGCTTGCTTGACTGGGCCAGATCCGGGGTCTTCACGTCGCCGTCTGCAGCAACGGCAGGTACCGCTGCCCTTTCGTAATCCCGCCCCCGCCGGCTGCCTTGACGCCGGCCCTGCGGCCCCCGTGTTGCGCTGAAGTGAGTAGGGTGAGATCAACTTTTCAATTCTTTTAGTGTTTACATTCCCTTCCCTTCTCTTCCACTTCCTCTATCCTTTTCTTTACGTTATCATCATCATCTGGCGTCTGGCCTTTCTCTTACCAGTATGCCCGTCCCCCCCCCCCCCCTTTAAACTTTTAAAATTTAAAATTAACATCCTCTTGTTGTCGTGTGCCCTGACATTGTAGTCAAAACGGATGGCCCAGCCTACTCTGAAGTTGCCCTGATGAGTCCTCTCATCTTCACACGAACGAGTGTGGTACAGCCATCCCCTCCCCCCGCCAGCCGGAGTGCAGTGGGGAGAGCAAATGCTTCCCCTATCATCCCCATGTGCACACACACACTCGCTTCCCCTTTTGATTTTGAGAGATTTTACTCTCACCCTTTCATGTTTCGCTCAATGGAGCAATCCCTCTCGAGGGGGCGACCAGGGCCAGTTCCGGTCACCAGAGGTCCCAGTTGAGAAAAACGACGAACTGGGGTCAAGGTCCCGTCCGAGTCACGTAGGTCTACGCGGCTTGGAATTAAAGTAATTCAGCCCTCTTCGGCTGTTCCAAACAGGTGCACGGGTTGGTGGGGTCCACAGCTCCATCTGATTGCAGAAGAACTGGTCTTCGCCCTCCCTGTAATATTTCCATGCTTCCCTTCACCTTTCCCCTTCCCAGGTGTTGCTCCCCCATGGTGGCACCTATTGGTATTTTGAAAAAAAAAAAAAAAAAAAAAAAAAAAAAAAAAGAGTTTTGAATTTCCCCTTTTCTCAGGTGTTGCTCTCCATGGCGGCCCTGCATTGGTATTTTGAAAAAAAAAAAAAAAAAAAAAAAAGAGTTTTGAATTCCTGTGTGGTAGAGTGGTTACCGTGCTCACCTGTCAGGCCCCCTTGTTCCAGGAGTCGCGGGTTCGAATCCCGACACAGTGGTTTTTTCATCAGGGTTCAAACCCCACTTGTGCTGTGTTTTTTCTACCAGAGAGCTGCTTCATTTTGTATAGTACAAAGTAAGGCAAATCACCAAAAAAAAATTATTACAAAAAAAAATTCCATATGTCGAACATTGGGCCCCGGACGCAAATAAATCCATTCCAGCCCTAGAAAAAGCAATTAGAAATTTTTTTAGCTCTTCAAAATGCGGGTTCTGGTGGGTCACTTAGCGAATATAGAGCGTAATGTTTTTTGGAAATTTTTATCATTTCAGTGGGCTTTGGGATGAGTTTGATTGCTTCTTTTCGTGGGCTTGCTTTTCATATGGGTTTTGTTTATTCCGAATATTTTCAACGGTGGGCTTTGCTACAAAAACCTTACACAAGTAAGAGTGCTGGCCCAGCGAGCTATGAGGGCAAAAACCTTCATTTTCTTCTAGAAGATGAGAAATATATTATAGTGCGACATGATCCTCTGCTCAACCCGGCGGACGTGGGAGGCCCTTCTTCGGAAGGTTACCCGGGACACACCGCATGCATTAAGGACACAACGCGGAACGCAGAAGAAGCTACTGCTCAGCCGAGGTGCACCCTGTAATCAAGTAGACTCAGTTGTAGACACAGTTGCTTGTACGCCAGGTGGTTTATAAGCAACCAAAGTCACTCTTCTTCTTTTCCCCCTTTTCTTTTAGAAATCTGGGCAAGAAAAGAAGAGGTTGCAATTTTGTGCTAATACTATGTGTGATGGATGGGTTGATGCAATTGAGATGGACTCAAGACATTCACTGAAGCATCAAGCCCACTGTGACTGTTTTATGAGGACACAGTTACACCTGGTGTCAAAAACTCCATCTTGACACAGCAGAAGATAGGACACACTAGTGTGGTGAACCCAGTCACATGCTGTTTCTGAAGTACGCTGTAACTGTAGTTTCTGTGCCCTGAGATGTGTGTGTTGCACATTTTGCCTTTACCCTTTCTTCACTGAACCCTTCTAAATATTCTACAATGGCGTGTTTTGGCCAAACCAAACCCTTATGATCATCCCCTTCCTTTTTTTTGTTTTTTCCAAAGAAAAAACATCACTACAGAACCTTTATAACTCACAAAAATATGTCCCTTGGGTTGGTGCCAGCTGGTTATCAGCAGACAGCTCCTGTAGTGCCTGGGGTATGCGACACCAACACTGAGTGCAATGCCTTACAGCAGCAACCACAATACTTCCAGGCAGCAGGGCAGCAGGTGCTGGTTGACCCAAACCAACCACAGGTATTAACATATTACGTTCTATCTATCTCAGGTTGTTGCTCTTCCTCCTGCAGGACACATCCAACAGCAGCCTCAGTATATAATCCAGCAACCTAATGTGTTTGGTGGTGCCATTGGTGGCATCAGCATTGATCAAGGGCAAGCGAACCAATTTACCCAAGCGGGTGTTGTGGGTGTGGCAAACGGTCTGCAGGGCGGTGTTGTTACTGCCCCACTAGCCGGAAGCAACAAACCTGTCTTCAAAGGCCTTGTCAAGAGATGGAATGTGCAGAAGGTATGCTTGCATATCGTGTCACATGCATTAGGGATACGGCTTCATCCAACCTGCTGAAGGCGGTGAGGATGTGTTTGTGCACCACTCAGTGGTTCACTCACCAGGCTTCAGGAGCTTGCTTGTACACAGTGATGTTGAATACGAAAAAGAGCCTGTTCCGGTATACACCTTGTTTGTACAAACGATGAACCAATAATAGAACCAACCGAACCGCTTCAGAGCCACAAAGGTGACTGGAGCAGGAGGCGGGTTTGTCAAGGGAGCCAATAATGGTATAAATACTCTTTTGTTTAGTGGAGATAACATGGAGATATAAGAAGTACATCAGATGTGTTGTTCGCTGTTGACCTCCTCGTAGGTCATCACCGGTAGCACCTAGCAAACTGTACGAGAATCTTGGTTACTGCCCCCCCCCCCCCCCCCCCCCGGCTGGGGATGAGCTCACATCGCACAACGAGTGCCGAGGTGCTTCTTGTAATCAAGTCTTGTGCAGGGCGCCACCACACTGGTCTCCTTTATCTCTTCTTATTTTTTTTTTGAGTCACACAAACAGTTTCTGTACCCCAGCAACAGCAACAGCAACAGCAGCAGCAGCAGCAACCGCAACAGCAACCGCAACAGCAGCAATTGCAACCGCAGCAGCAACAGCAGATGCCACAGCAACAAATACTCCTTCAGCAGCCGCAGCAGTCACAGCTGCAGACTCAGCAGGTCAGACCAGCTGTGGCCATGACAGGTGTGGCACAGCCCGCAGCAGGTGTTCAGCCAATGTACCAACTGGTTCCCATGAACCAAATGCAGCAGCCTTTAGCGGTGCCAGGGGTGACTGCTGCTCAGCCAGTTCAGAACGCCAACTAGAAGAGAAAAAAAGGAGAAAACTAAGCAACAATTAACAAAATGAGACAAAAAAGTAAAAGAAGATTAAGGAATGATGATGTTCTACCCGACATGGTAAGAGGTAAAGAAAATGATTCCATATAGAAGAGAAAGAGAAGAAGAGGAAGAAAGAAAAGAAAGGAAAAGGAAATAGTTGTGGGTAAAGTATTCATTGAAAAGGGGGCAAAGGTTTCGAAGACAAAAAAGAGAATAAAAGAAACACTGCTTCTAGCTTTATTTCCTTACGTGGTGCTATCTTTTTAAGTTGCCACATATGCCTGTTCCTGTAAACCTCTTCTCTGGTTCTGGTGCCAAGGTTGTGGTGTGCTTCAATCATAGTCACCCGCTCTAGTACCTCTTATGTTCTATCTCCCTCTCCTCTGATGGTACGAATGGAAATGAAAATAACTATTTATGGCACTAAGCGATAAGGCTTCTATCTGCACCAGATGTACAGAAAGAACACATTATGTGCCGTGTACAAGATTTTATTTCAGCCCAACAAATCTGCCCATGTTTATTGCCCCCCCCCCCCCCCCCCTCCTTTCCTTCTATTCTTTTATATTCTTTTATATTCTTTTATTTTCTTTCTTTTATATTTTCAATTTTTTATTATTTCCTTTTTTTATATTTTTCCTTACAACCGCAATGCAAACTTACACTTATTGTCCTGCCCCCCCACCTGGGGCCGCATCCCTTCTGTGTTTTTCTTTCTTTTTTTTTTTTGAATATTTTTTATTTTTTATTATTATTTCTGTTGGCCATACTCGTCCTTGGATAGTGGAAATATGGTATAGAAAGGTTACTCGACCCCTCTTGCCTATTGCCTCATTAAATAGTTATTCTTTCTTCTTGTGTCCACACTGCGGTGGGCTGAATTCTTTTCGCTTCTGTTCTGCCACCGAAGTTTTTTCTTTTCTTTTTAGTTTGATATTTTTACTGCAACAGTTCAACACCAGCTTGCCCACCCCCTCCTTTTATTATTATTACTTTTAGTTAACTTCCTACCACTCGACGGGTCGGTATGGCCAAATTATTTTTTGCCCTAAAACAAACAGTTTATCCGTTTGTAGCTGTTCTTTCGTTCATGTCATCTCGATTATTTTCTTCTTCTTCTTTTTTTTCCTTCTTCTTCTTCTTCTTTTTTTTTTTCTCTTTTTTTTTTTCTTTTTCTTTTCTTGGGATCTGTAACCTATGCCACCATGAAAAAGCGGTTTTTTCAGTGAGCCCCCTGCACACTGAGATTTTATCGAGTTTTTGGTTTTTTTTTTTGTTTTATCTTTTTTGTTTTTATTCAATCTTCTTTGTTAGCTCTTTTTTGTAAGCAAATACAAGAAGGGTTGATTATTTATTTGGTATTTCCCCTCCCCCGTAACCCGAATCACAAACTGGCGTTTTGGGCTTGTGATTGCGGTTGGCAATATTATTTTTATTTTTATTTACCCCCTCCGAGGATTCTTTTCTTCTTGTCTTTTTTCCTTATTTCTTCTTTTCCTTCTTTGTATTTTTTTTCTTTTTTAAATATTTTTTGTTGTTGCTGTTTTCCCTTTCTTTCTTTTTTCCCTTTGGCATAGGTATTCTCAAACTTATCTTTTATTTAAAATAATTTCGCCGTTCTTTATTTCTTTTATCTTTCTTTTTCTTTCTTTTTTACGGAAAATAGACACTGATAACTTCGCTTGAGCCTCACTTCTGCAGCTTGTTACCCAACAGCAAGCAGCTGAATGGCTTGCGGCCTCTTGCCTCCTCCAGCCAGGTCTAAGGACAGGTGCCTGGCGGGCTTTGATGTTAGCTGCCTTTTTCTGCACACTTCCAACTGATGATATTTCTACTTCTCTTTTTTTTTGTTCAAGCCCCATTTTCGGTTTGCAATTCCATTCTATGTCTGCGTGCAGCCTCACCTGCCGGTGGTACGGAGGCCTTAGGTGCCACTGTGGTCCCGCCTGTAGAGTTCCAATAAGGAAGACACAGTATGGTAAGCTGCATACAAACTCAAAAAAAAAAAAAAAAAAAAAAAAAAAAAAAAAAAAAAAACTGTCTTTTATTCCTTTTATTTCATTTTATTTATATTTTACAGTGCCATATCTTTTTTTGGGCGCAGTCAAGAGAAAAAAAAAAGAAGAAAAAAAAAAAAAAAAAGAGGTCTGAATTTGTCTTCGGGTAGGAACTTCATAAAAAAGAATACCTTTTTTTTGCCCCCCCACCCTTCTTTTTTGAGTTTCATTGTTGGCGGCCTGTTCGTTGCCACCGCATTACATGCCTTGTAACTAAAGTAGAGAACCCCTCTAAAAAAAAGGAAAACACAAACAAAGTACTCTTGATGATCATTTCTTTGGATCCTAAGGCTAGTTTTAGTACATGCAAACAGATGCCAGCAGTCTTGACCTCCTCTTTAGGAACTTGTCCATATTTTTTTTTATTCACTTACCCACCTCCCCCCTTTTTTGTCCCGCTTGTGATTTTATGGCCAGTGTTCACAAGCACCTCTTTGTGGTCGCAGCCCGTGAGTGCACTACCTGTGCAGGGCTACAGGGACAATGAAGCTTTTACTCTTCTCTTCTTTTTCCTTTCGTTCTTTATTTATCCACCTGTCACTATATTCACTTCGAGGGTCCTGGCCGCTTTAGAATCCGCCACCAGTGTGGACCGCAACACTAGTGTTACCACAAATATTGGCAGTGTGCTTGGTGTTGGGCCACTGACCATGCAGCAATTTGGGGCCTATTAGCATCTTGCTTCCCCCCCTTTTTTTATATTATCTCTCTTTTTTTCATACCCCCCCCTTAAACAAAAAAGAACCTAAAAAGAAAGAGAACACCCTACTATTTTTTTTTTTGTTCAATGATGTCAAAAAAAAGAAAAGAAATCATCAATTTTACAAGATTCTATTCGAACTTCCAACAGTTTTTCAGTTTGCAGTATTTTAGGGGTTTTAAAAAATCGGTCAATTTGGTAAATATTAATTTTTACAAAGTCTAGCTGTTTTCTCGAAGCCATGATTTTTTTTTTTTTTTTTTTGAATTGCACCATTACATTGGCATCGAAAAGCGTAGGTGATTTCTCAAAGAAAAAAAAATCTCTGTTGATCCCCATTTTTTTTTGCCCCTTTTTTTTGTTTCCTTTGTCTTTTATTTCGTTTAAACCCTCAGCTTTTTTTCTTGTTATTGTTTTTGTTTTTTGTTTCACCTTTATCCATCTACCTAGTTCCGTATTTGATGACACAGGAACTACAGGGGAAAGTGGCGCCACCTGGGGTGTCCTGACCTCTCATCGTTGGTGCAGGAGAACTACCTCTCCCGTGGCACACCCCTTCCCCCCCCGCTATTTCGAAACAAGCTTCTTTTTTTTTTCTAAGAGTAAATCAGTAGTGTGATGGCACTGAGACATGAAAAGAAAAAAGGAAGAAAAAAAAAGAGAAAAAAGAAGAAAAAAAGTAAATAAGCAGATACGGCTATTTATTCGCAATTTCGTCGGAGTTTTAAAAACAAAAAGATCAGTACCTCCATAGGAGATGTACCCCAAGAATCCATAACCTGCTTTCAAAGCTAGCTAATGGATGACACCAGAGCAAGTAAATCCTTGCTCACAGTGTTCTGTGTTTCAATTTTTTTTGTTTTTGTTTCTTTTACAAATAACATTTTCGTAAACATTTGACAAAAGTAGCGAATAAGTGGCCGTATAAAAAGGTAAAATAAAGAAAATAAAATAAATTTTTAAAAAAAAAGAAGACAAGGAAAAGAATGCATACTCGCTCACAATACAATAACAATTCAAGCCTAAGGAACGGTAGCGGCAGCTTTGTGCGTTGCCTGCTACCGGCAATGCCTAACGCCTCGCATCGGCAGCGATACCCAGGTACATAGTCAAAGGCATCATGCCGGGGATAGTAGCTAGTTGTATATTCCGATTCGATTTCCTTCCATTCATGCACTCAGTTAGTTCCCCGCATAAAGATGGTCAAGTACTGTTCCGCACCCAAGGACAACGCCAACACGGCGAGGGCTAAGGTATGTCACATGCAACACACTATACACACCACAGGGGTCTGACCTCAGGGTCCACTTCAAGAACACATGGCAGGTTGCCGATGTGCTCAGGGGTATGCCTTTCGTCAAGGCTCAGAAGTACCTGGAGGACGTTATGGAGCACAAGAGGTGCATCCCTTACCACAGGTTCTCCCACGCCGCCGGTAGGACCCCCCAGGCTAAGGAGTTCGGTCTTACTCAGGGTAGGTGGCCCAGGAAGTCGGTGGAGCTCTTCCAGAACCTTCTCAAGAACGCCGAGTCGAACGCTGACCAGAAGGGGCTTGAAGTGAAGGACCTTAAGCTCTCGCACGTCGTTGTCCAGAGGGCCCAGAAGATCCGCAGGAGGACCTACAGGGCCCACGGTCGTATTGGGGCCTACATGGCAAGCCCCTGCCACGTGGAGATGTTCCTGGAAAAGAGGGACGCTACCGTGCCCAAGCCCACTGCGCAGGCTCTCCGTCAGGGCCGCGTCAAGGTATGCGTGTCACAACACCAACAACCCACCACAGCCCCCCGCACACAAGCGCTTCGGTGACAGGGCCCACAGGTGCACCTACAAATAAGCATGTTGCTTTTCTTCAGTGTGATCAGTAGGATTTTGAAACAACGGATCATCCCCGCCCCCCCCCCCCCCTCCCCCCGTTGTGCTTTACGGTCATACCTTCTTTGGTTCGTTTTATTACCATCTCAAAGGTAACCGTTACCAAGATGAATGCATTCGAAGTGGAGCAGCTGCTGTTCGAGACGATGGAGTGCAACATGTACAGGTTGCCGCCTCTGCAGAACACGGCGGGCCACAAAGCTTCGGAGTGGCAGGACAAGATGATCTGGACAGGAATTTGCAAAGGTATGCTTTCGTTATGTCTCATCACCACAGTGGTTGCAAAGGGCAACACGGCAACTGTCAAGTTGCTGGAGGCCGATGGGACTGTCTTTGCCCAGTGCCCCATCCAAACGGGCGCCGATGTATGTCTGTCAACACTCGAGAACAAACAACAGGCTCCTAAAAGCATGACACCTGCCATCGATAGCAGCAGGTACTTTGTCCTCCGAATCGAGGACAAGGGAAAGCACGCTTACATAGGCATCGGTTTCAAGGATAGGGACGAGGCCTTCGATTTCAAGGTGTCTATTACCGACCACAAGAGACAGGAGACGAGATCCGAGTCCCAACCTGTGTACACAGGACCCAAGCAGGATTTAGAACTTAAACAAGGTGCAAAGATAGTTGTCAATTTGGGAGGCAAAGTGAAGCCTGCGGAGAAGAAGAGCAGGCCTAGCGGAGGCCTTGCACCCCCCCCATCTCGTGTGATGCCCCCGCCTAGCAATTTCACGAGACCTCCCCAGCAGGTGAAGGCGCCCGAACAAAGCAACCCTTTCCAACCCGCACCACGTGCAAACCCCCAGCAGCAACAGCAACAGCAACAGCAACCGACACCAAGTCTGTTTCAGCAACCACAGCAACAGCAACAGCAACAGCAACAGCAACAGCAACCGACACCTAGTCTGTTTCAGCAACCACAGCCACAACAACAGCAACAGTCTGCACCTAGTCTTTTTCAGCAGCCTCAGCAGCAAAACCAGCCGCAGCAGGTACCACAACAACAACAGGTTAACCTGTTTGGACAACAACCGCAGTCCCAGCAGCAGCCGCAGCAACAAGCGTCTGGTCTGGACTTCCTTCTAGCTGATCCAAAACCCCATGAAAATAAACCGTTTGACCCGTTCGAAGTAGTGGCACCAAATGCACCAGTACAACAGCAGTTCCAAGCACCTATTTACCAGCAGCAGTCTCAGAACCAACAGCCCCTGCAGCAGCCTCTGCAACAACAGCACCAGCCGCCACCACAAACTCATACGAATGGAGATCTCTTGGACTTCGGACCTGAAGACACCAAACAAGCAAAAAGCTCAGTATGTTGTACCTACCTTGCACACGCAAACAGGTTCTTGATGCTTTCGCTCCTACACACCAGCAGCCACCCACCCAGAAGTTGCAAAATTGGGACCCTTTTCAATAGTTCTGGAGAGAACATATGGCAAACACATAACTGCTCTTGGTTAGTGTTCAAGAAGGATATTGCACACACCCGGTTGAGCTGCGGAGTTGCATCCTGCGATCCTTCACCCTGCATTTGCATGTGCCAGTTGACTGGAGGCAGGCAAGCAGGCTCCCTAGGGGACGCCCCAGAAATTTTGTCTTTATTAGCATTACCATTTAGTACTTTCTTACAGAGAAGACAAAAATGGCTTCGAACGACGAGAAAAAAGAGATCGCTAAGCAGTTCATTCTGGCCAGCCCCTGTCACGAGTTGAGGCATGTGATCAAAGACGTCAAGGTGCTGGTGGGTGACGAAGAGCTTGTCAAGAGTATACTACCCGAAGTAGTCAGCGAGTACAACACAACTAATTTTGTGCCCATCGAAGGCCCATATGGCAACATGGTAGTTATGTGTGAGAGCGGGAAGAAGGAGGGGACGCTTGATACGTTTTTGGATCCTGTTGCTGGGAAGTATTTCAAAGTGACCGACCACGTGAAGCTGGTTGCAGAGGAGACTGCGGAGACCTCCGTGGCGTCAGAGGCGAGGGACCAGCTGCAGAGCAAAGTGGATGAATATGTGTCGGCGCACTTCAAGAGCGGCAGCGCGTCTGTTTACGTCACTGGCGACGACAGCTTTAAAGTGGTGATTAACAGCGAGAAATCGAATCCCGGGTCGTCTTGGTCGGGGAGGTGGAGGTCTTTCCTTGACGTCAGCATGACATCTGCGACAACCGCCACTGTGAAGGGTACCATCTACAACGACGTCCACTACTACGAAGAGGGCAACGTGCAGATGGACACCTCAAAGGATATCGCAAAGGACATTAAGGGCGACTCAGCAGAGCAGTTAACGAAGCGTATTGTGACATTCATCGAAGACTCTGACACCGCCTTCCACATGAAGATCGACGACATGTGCAAGTCCCTCTCCGACAAGTCTCTCAAAACGCTCCGCAGAAGGCTCCCCGTCTCCAAGCAGCTGTTCAACTTCCAAAGCGGTGCACACAAACTTGCTGCTGAGCTAACGAAGGGCGTCACGAAGTGATGGTTCTGTCCGCCTTCAGTGTTCTAACCCCGGCCCGAGTGTTAATTCTCCTTAAGATGTCCCTGCTGTTGTGGTGACCTCAGATTGTTTGTGGTTGCACTTCTTCGTTAGCAGTTGTGAGTGACGCATAATCCACACCTTGTCCAGTGCACGCGTTATTTGGGTTTTTATTTCTTCTTTTTTTTCTTCTTTCTCTTCGACCCCAAATTCTTTTTTTCCTTTTACTTCTTCCCCAAAGGCATCTTTCCTTCTCTTTATCCCGGTCCCATTTCTCGTTCTGTTCTTCATTCAGCATGTACTACCCGCAGGAGGGATGCATGGCGCACCCATGCAAAAGGATGCCAACGAGCAGTGGGATGGCACCAGCACGACGGATATGGAGCGTGAGAAGGAGGTCACACGCGCGATGACGCCGCCACTGCAGGCGAACAAACACAATTATGAAAAGATAGAGTGCATGGGATGGGTCAGTCTGGCGTGTTTGGTGATTCAAAACACCGCCCTCACCTTAACTATGCGTGCGAGCAGATTGGCGACACACAAACAAGCACAGGAAGATTATCTGGCAACCAGTGCTGTGGTATGCTGCGAGGTTATCAAATTTGTAATGAGCTTTTTGTGTTTGATACACGAGAAAGGTGGTTGGCAACAAGCGAAAAAAGCTATCCAAAAAGATATATTGGACAACCTGTCTGGAAACCTGGTCATGATTGTGCCCTCGGCTCTCTACACTTTGCAGAACAACCTGCAATATTATGCGGCCTCCCATCTTGACCCTGCGACCTTTCAGGTGTTGTACCAGATGAAACTAGTGACGACGGCCTTATTATCTGTAATTATGTTGAATAGGAGCCTTTCTGTTACTCAATGGAGCAGTGTGTTCATTCTGACTGCAGGCATTGCTTTGGTACAGACCGCAGACTCGCCTACAACAAGCTCCGTGCGGACATCACAGCTGCTGGGCTTCGTGGCTGTCCTAGTTGCGTGCTGCACGTCTGCCCTTGCAGGGGTGTACATCGAAAAGTTGGTGAAACAAACCAGACCCTCGGTGTGGATTAGGAACCTGCAGCTAGCGTGGTTTGGGTTGGTAGTTGGCTTGATAGGCTCGTATGCCAAGGACAAGGATGAGGTGTTAGAAAAAGGCTTTTTTGTAGGGTTCGAGGCTATTGTGTGGGTTGTGGTGTTGCTGCAATCGTTTGGCGGCCTCCTGATCGCAGTGGTGCTGAAGTACGCAGACAATATTGTCAAAGGTTTTGCCACAGGCCTCTCCATCATCGGCTCTGCCCTGGCATCTGTCTACTTGTTCAACTTCGTCCTTACAACGCAGTACGTGACAGGCGCGTCCATAGTTATAGTATGTTCACAACTACTCGACACGTCTCACAGGTCTCCGTCTACTTGTACACGACCAACAACGTGGGCCCCTGCGTGGCGTGCATCCCTTGCATGTCTAGTATCTCCAAGTCCAGTGATATCCCGAGCCCTTTACACAAGGTGGAGATGAAATCTCAAGTCTAAAGGTGCTTACTTCGAGTAAAGCAAACAGTGTAATACCGGTGGGTCAGTGTTCTGGCCTGCGACACGATGGCGCTGCCGTATGAAGGTCCGAAGGTAAAGTGCTTTAACAATGTGATATGCGACACAACACAGCTGGCGACTGGGACTACCGTGATCCCTATCAGGGTCCAGGGCCCAGGGTGCCCTGTACGATGCTCTATTCGATTAACTAGTTATTCATGTTTGCATTGACACGGTGTTGCACTCAACGCAGACTTGTGCGACAAAAAAAAAAGAAAAAAAAAAAAATGCTCCCTGAAACTATGTCGTTCGAGGACCTGACCCACTGGAGGAACCCTAAGGCCAGTGGCATCGTGTTCGGCGGTGGTGTGCTTGCCTACATCCTGGTATGTAAGAGACAGGCATTATTGATAATATACCACAGCTTGTCTGGGTGGATTTCTGCTTCATCAAGCTGTCAATTTTTGCCTTCCAGTGCGCGGTGGCCATCGCCTTGGGGCTTAGGTATGCGGCTTGAAACGCAATAATGATGACAGCTTCACCGCGCACAAGATCAAGCGCAAGGAGCCTGAAGACCTGCAGAACCTTATCGGTGGGTACATCTCTGGCATCACCAAGGTTGTTGAACCCCTTGCGGTGAAGGTGGCAGTGGAGTTCAACAAGATTGCCACGATGGACGACAAGGTGCACAGCATGAAGTTCCTTGTTCTGTCCTACGTTGTCAGCACTGTATGTTTACTAACTAAAGAGTTGCACTGTCTACACAGATTTTCAGCATCATCAGCTTCACTACTATTATCCTTCTCGCCTGGATCGGTGCCTTCGCCTGGCCCAAGATCTACGAGACCAACCAAGGCCCCATCGATGACAACTTTGCCAAGGCCAACGCTGCCTTCGCTGAACAAATCAAGAAGGTATCCAAATCTAGATGCGCCAACTCACAACTCAGGTCCCTAAGCTGGCCGAAGCCCTCGGCTACAACACCAAGAAGTCTGAGTAGACAAGACTCTTGGCTTGGGCCTTAGATTATTTGAGATGTATACTATTTGATATCTCCCTTGCTTTATTTTATTGGGTCCCCCCCTTCCATGTCATTTATTTCTTTCAAACGGTTACTTTCCCCCCCACCCCTATAGTGTGATTGATTTGGTTGATGACCACTCTTGTTGGTAGGTAGATACCATCTGTGAGCTTCTAACCTCTGCTTTCTACATCAACACTAGCCCTAAGACGTGAGGCGCAAGGTGCCTGGTAGATAACAAGGTTTATTCATTTTTTTGTCCCCCCCTTTCTTTCGCAAACTCCCCCTTTGTTTCTTTTGATTTTCACTCTCTCACCCCTTTTCCTTTTCGCAAGAAGCAAAGAGAGGCAAGCACCACGACGTCTGGCGTCATGGCACATGTGAGCATAGGACATCCTAGCATGGCTTCTTGTGGCAGGACGAAGGTAACAACCCCACTCTTTCGTTGCTCAGCACACATATCCATATATCCCGCTCCCAACCATAGAACGAAGCTGTAAAGATAGACTGAACCTGAGGCGGCTGCCGAGGAAAAGGAGTGCAAACTGAGATCGTTGCACTCGAGTTAGGAGCACCAACCACATGCTACAATTACTTACCCTCTCTATTCTGACCTGGGATTAAAAAAAAGAAAAAAAAAAGAAAAAAAAGCCCACTTTACAAGAAGAAAAAAAAAAGAAAAAAGAAAAAAAAGAAAAGCCCTTTCACCTCACGTTCCTCGGTTCTCTTTGCTCCAATAATTATGGTTTCCGCTCCTGACACTTCGCTCGAATTCACCAACAGGTTAATTAGGAGGAATACATAAGCAAAATGACTCTCGTTATGGGCTCTGAGGACTTCCAGCACATGTTGCGTATCCTGAACACCAACTGTGACGGTAAGAGGAAGGTCCCTTTCGCCATCCGTGGTGTGAAGGGTGTTGGTCGCAGGTTGGCCTTCGTCGCGTGCCAGAGGGCTGGTGTTGACGTGAACCGCAGGGCCGGTATGTAGAAGACACACCACCACATTACACCACCACACAGGTACCCTCTCCAACGAGGAAATCGAGCGTGTTGTGCAGGTGATCTCCAAGCCCGAGGAGTTCAAGGTGCCCAACTGGTTCCTGAACAGGAAGAAGGACCCCAAGGACGGTTCCAGCGGCCAGATGCTGTCCAACTTGGTTGACAACAAGCTCCGTGAGGACCTCGAGAGGTTGAAGAAGATGAGGAACCACAGGGGTCTCCGTCACGCCTGGGGCCTCCGTGTGCGTGGTCAGCACACAAAGACCACCGGCCGCCGTGGCCGCACCGTCGGTGTCTCCAAGAAGAAGTAAGCTTGCTGTCAAACAAGGGTCTTCTTTTAGGTTTACTATTTTTATCTTTTTTTCAATCAGGCGTTTATTCCCCTTTTATTCACAATGCCACTTTCAACCAGCAACCACCACAGCCTTGCTAATATGTCGGAAGAAGCTGACCCGCCCATCCCCACCGATGATGAGGATCCTCCCATTCCTGAGGACCCCCCTATTCCTGAGGACGAACCTGAGGTTGAAGAGCTGAGCAAGTCCAAGGGGGGTGGTGAGGTATCGCACTCCCCGTTGAAGGTGAGCGATGCCAGGAAGCGTTTCCAGCAGATCGAGAATGGTGAGGAAGAAGTGTCTTCGAAGCCTGCAGGAAAGGGCGCCCCTAAAGGCCCTGCTCTTCCTAGAGCACAAGGTGGTAAGTACAAGTACGCTGATCTGAAGATGCCCGGGTCCAAGCTGACGAAGGACCAGATAGACATCACGCAGAGGGAGGACTACCTCTCCAAGGATGAGTTCCAAACGGTACTCGAGATGTCTCCTGAGGAGTTCAACAAACTGCCGAAGTGGAAGAAGGACACCTTGAAGAAAAAGGTAGGACTTTTCTAGCTTTCCGTCAGAATAGAATACGAACAAAGAAAGAAACAATGAATTAAACAATAAAATAGTTGCCCAAAGAACAGAGGGAAAAAAAAAAAGTGTAAAAAGAGTAAACCCGGGTTTTTGCGGGTTTGAACCCCGAGTTGTTGTTATCTGGTCTTTCCCTTTCTTCCCTTGCTTTCTCAACTGTGAAAAGGACTTAGTTTTGAAGTAGACTGGAGGCTCTTTTGGGTCGGCACTGTGTATTTCTTGCATTATCTGGCCCCAACTCTTTTTCGCCTTCTAGCCATGAGATAGTCGCCAAAGAAGGTTCCTCCCCCTCCCTGTCCTCCACCTGTTATTGTTTTTTTGTTGTGGTACTCTTGTGCAAACTATCTTCCAGCTTCCACACATATACACTAAAAATGTCGGCGAAGAACTTGGGCAAAGGTGCAAGGATGCTCAACATGCACGCCAAGGTGGCCAAGCCGGGCCTCGTGGTGCTGCAAGAGGCAATGCCGAAACACACGGAAACGGAGTACAAGCACGCTCCGTGCTACGGGAAGTCTAGCGACATCGTGGTGCGAGAAGGCAGTGGCTGCTGGATCACCGATGCTGAGGGAAAGAGGTACTTGGATGTCACGTCTGGTATCGCGGTGCTGAGCACTGGCCACTGCCACCCAAAGGTCGTGGAAGCAGTTCAGATGCAGAGTGCCAAACTTATGCACGGGCAGCTGAACTGCTTCCAGTCGCACACGGCGTTAGACACACTCCTTGAGAAGCTCGGGCCCGTAATGCCCGAAGGGCTCAACACCTTTGTTGTAGACACCACAGGGACGCAGGCCATCGAGGCTGCAGTGAAGCTGGCCCGTCGCTACACCAAGCGACCAAACGTAGTCACTATGATGGGCGGCTTCCACGGCAGGTCCGCCCTGACCACTGCCATGACTTCTTCGAACACTGGCCCGAGATACCCTGTGGCAACTCCCTTGCCCTCGGGTGTGTACCACACCCAAGCCCCACTTGCCTTCAGATGGGGCGTGTCAGAGGAGGAAGCCGTGCAAAGGGCATTGACGTCGTTCAAAGACATGTTTTACTCCCAGGTGCCCATTGACACCGTTGCCGCCGTCGTTGCCGAGCCTGTAATGGGAGAGGGTGGCTTCGTGCAGCTGCCAAAGGCGTACGTCGAGGGGGTGAAGGAAATCTGTGAGAAGAACGGCATCCTTTTCATTGCCGACGAAGTGCAGTCGGGCGTCGGCAGGTCTGGTAAGATGTGGGCGTCCGAGTACACCGGCGTGGTCCCCGACATCCTTGTAAGTGCGAAGGGCATTGCGAGCGGGATGCCCATCTCGTTGGTGGTGTCAACAGAGGAGATCATGAGCAGCTACACGGCAGGGACACACGGTGGCACGTACATGGGGAACGCAGTGGCATGTGCCGCAGCGTCAGCAACGTTGGACGTGATCAAGGAGGAGGGGCTTGTTGAGAACTCGGCCGTTCAGGGCAGCATGTTGAAGAACATGCTGACTGAGCTAAGGAACGAGTACTTCCCTTATGGCGATGTGCGAGGGATGGGACTTATGATCGGGCTGGAGGTCAGGGACGAGGCTGGCCCGTCGCCGGCTTTGGCACAGTTCATCCGTAAGCACTGCCTGGACAACGGCGTGCTGTTGTACGCACCCTCTGGCTGGGAGGGGTGCACCTTGCGCATCATGCCGCCTTTGATCATCCAGGAGCATGAGGCCCTCCAAATTGCCTTCTCCATCGAGTCTGCCCTCAAGGCATGGAAGGTCCTCCAGAACACGAAGGCGTCCCACGCTTGATCTCTATCCTGTCGCAAGCACAGAGGCGGATAAGCCGAGTAGGCAAGTTCCAGTGCCTCCAAGAGTACCTGCTCTCTTCACGAACAAGCATCAAGCACACTTTTAAGGTGTCGAAGATGTTAAAAAAAAAGTTACTTTCAACACCCTGTTTAATATCCAACCTCCACCCCTTCCCTTTCCCTTTCCCTTTCCCTTCCCCTCTTTCCCTTCCACCCATTGTTACATAAAGAAGCTAATAAAGAAACTCTCCTCTCTACGAGAAGTAAAAAAGAAAATACAAGAAAAAAAAAGAAGGAATAGAAAAGGTCGATCTACCATACCCTACACTTTGACAAGCACACATATGTTGCTGTGTACCACTGCCAATAACGGATTTTGTCTGGCATGTTCTATAATTACTTTTTTTGATGCTCTTCTGGGCCTTCTCGCATCTAAAATGAAGACGAAGAAGGCACAAGAGGAAGATAAGAGGAAAATAAAGAGAAGGAATAAAAAAAAAAACAACAAATGGTTATGGAACAGTTTGCGGGACACGCATTCTGCATCTTGAAAGCAAAAAGAGACCCCTCCCAGAAAAGAAGAAGATGAAATGAGAAAGAAAAGGTCCCTGCGCATCGAGGATAGAATCCCGCCTGTGTGTGTTGTTTGAAATAGTTTTCCAAATTAAACAAAACGAAATTCGTCCTGTACCAAGAACTAAGAAAAAAAAAGAATAAAAAACGTTTTAGCGCATACTTTTTCTTTTCCCCATGTCTCTTTGATGCATGCACCTTTTGTGTTTTTTTTTTCTCTTTAGTTACTTACATTCCTCTGTTTTTATACTTATTTGTGTTAAGCATTTCTGACCTTCCCAGAAAAAAAAAAGAGGAAAAAAAAAAAAAAAAAAAAAAAAGGAAAGCATTGTATAGAACCCTGATTGTTCTCTTCCTTTTTTTTATTGAAACCCGTCCACCCCCCTTTTTTTTATATGAGAATTTCTCTTCCGTCCCAGAACTGTTTTTTAAACGGCGTGACGCAGAAAGAGAATAGAAACCGCGAATGAAAGAAAAAAGAAAAAAGATACCTGTATTAAGCCTTCCGCTCCACGAGCCAAGGCGCCTTGACCTACCCCCGGCAAAGGGGAGCTTTTTTCTTTGTGAAGAGTACCTTTTTTTTCTGGATCCAAAAATATGCTTCCACTACTACCTCCGCAAACCTCCCTCCCTATTAACCTCCTCTCTTGTTCCCTTGTCCCTATTGTCCCTTTCCTTGACGTATTTTCAGCGCTGCCTTCCGCTTTCAGTTTCCCCCTTTCTTTTATTGTCTTGCACTGAACCTTCACTCTGTCTTGCAACACTCGCACAGGCTGGGTTGTGATGAAACGTCACATTACACAACGGAAATCACATGCACAGCAAAGAAGCAGTGTGTCCCACGCAGGTGGCAATGCTAACAGCCAACCACGGGGCAGCCTACAGAAGGGTGGCACCAGCAGCATGTCCTTCATGACTGGGCTCAGAGGCGAGAAGTACGAGGGAGAACTGAATGCAAGCGGCAAGCGAGAGGGTCAAGGGGTGCTGTCGTGGCCGAACGGGAACATGTACTGCGGTGAATGGGAAGACGGGAAAATGAACGGCAAGGGCGTCTTTAGTTACGGTGTGGAAGGCGACCGGTACGAAGGGGAGTTCAGGGACGACAAGAAGCACGGGAAGGGGTGCTATACATTCGCAAACGGCAATAAGTATGAAGGAGACTTCAGCAACGACAAGCGGCACGGGTGCGGGAAGTACCATTGGATATGCGGGGACATGTATGCAGGGGAATGGCGGGAAGGGCGCATGGAGGGCTGCGGGACCACAGTCTATGCCAACGGGAACAAATACGAGGGTACCTTCAAGGAGGACAAGCGGGAGGGAAAGGGGAAGCTAACGTGCACTGATGGACTCATCTTCGATGGTGACTGGGGTGACAATATGAGACACGGATATGGGGTGCTGACCTTTCCGACCGGAGACAGGTACGAAGGAGAGTGGAAGGAAGACAAGAAGCACGGGAAAGGGAGGGACATCTTCATGAACGGGAATGTGTTCGACGGGATGTACAAGAACAACATGAAGAACGGGCAGGGGGTGATGAAGTACGCCAATGGGGACGAGTACAATGGGGCATGGGTTGACGACAAGATGGACGGGGAGGGCGTGTACAAGTTTGGGAACGGATTTGTGTACTCGGGAAGCTGGCACTGCGACTGCAGAAACGGCTACGGGGTGTACACCTTCCCCAACCAGAACAGATATGAAGGGCAGTGGAAGAACGACAAACGACACGGAAAAGGGACCTTCAAGGTACACAAGACATCTGAGACCTATACAGGACAGTGGGACACAGGCAGGATGGACGGCCCATTCATTGTGACGCAGGATTCTAAGCAGCGCTACAAAGGCATTTGGAAGAGCGGGGTGGTCGCAGGTAAGGGTGTCATGACCATAAACGGATATTCTTTCACGGGGGAGTGGGACCCCGCCACACAGCCAAAGAAGACAGATGGCACCATCGAGATCCCCACCGCCACACCCACACTGCCCCTCCACGTTGAGGACATGCTTGTGTATACAGGCCCGGAGAAGCAGGACACTTGTATTAACATGCAAGAAGTATACCTGCAAAATTCCGACCTCAAAGCTAGCAACTCAGCAGCACAAGTGGAGCTTGCCGTCTTCAACGAAACTAAAGAAGAGCTCAAAAGGTTCACGCACATCGCCGCAGATCTTAGAGAACAAGTTGCTTCGCTCAAAGAAGAGGTTGCAGCGTTGCAAGATTCCTCATCACAAGCTGACAAGTTTCAAGGTGATTTCAAGAAATCACAAGCGGAGCTGAAGAAGCATAAAGCGGCTGTCGAAAATATAAAGAAAGAGTTGCAAGAGGCAAAAACAGAAGCAGAGGCAAAGGCGCAGCAGTGCGCTCAACTCGAGAAAGAAGTATTGACGAACAAGAAAGAGGCCGCAGAATTATCAAGGCTGAAGAAAGAGGTCAAAGAAGCTGACAAAAAGCTTGAAGCCGAAAAACAAGTGACATCAAAAAAAATAGAAACCATAAAAGAGCTCACAGCAAGAGGAGGGCAGCAAGACGCCGAAATCAGGAACCTCAAAGCTCAGCTGAAAACGCGAAAAGAGAGCATGAAGCAGGACGACAAGAAATATGAAAAACTGGAAGACGAATCGCGCCACAGGAAGACACACATGGAGGACATGGAAAGGGAACTGCAGAAGCTCACAGCCACGACAGAGGACAGAGCAGTAGAAAATACAAAACTGGCAAAGAAGCTGGAACAGCTCTCGTCACAGAGGTTGCAATCAAGAGAAGAAGACGAGAAGCGGATCGGTCAACTGCAAGAGGAATTGGAAGATGAACGGAGAGACCACGACCTCACAAGGCAGCAATCCCTCTCGAACGAGTCTATCGCAGAGAAGCTGCGCGAGGAAGTGAAAGGGGCGCAAGGCAACACCACCACGCAGGTCCAGAAGTGGGAGGCGCGCCTGAAGGAGGTCACGGAATCCTTGAAATCGAAGGAGCGGCAGTTCTTAAAAAGTGAAGCCGTTAATAAAAACCTGCAGCTTGAGATCTCAAATGCAACGGCGCTGATAAAAGACTTCGAAGCGCTCAAAGAGCAAAAGGCAAGTAGCACCGATGAAATGAAATGTCTGCGGGATGAACTGAACAGGTATTTGCACTCAGACGTTGCCGCAACCACACAACAGGCTGAGCAAAGCTCGAAAAGAGAAAGAAGAAGAAGATGCAAACCTTCTGAAGAGTAAGACAGCTATGAATGATGAACTTCTGCAGCGTGTTCAAGAGGAAGAGGAAACCAGGGCGAAACTACAGTTACAGGTATACAAACTCAATCTAAGTAATCACAACAGCTCGACGCACTGCACGAGAAGCACAAACAGGAGGTGAAAAGGTTACAAGAGCAAAGCACAGCTGCTTCCGACCTGCGGGAGTTAACAGAGAAAGTTAAAGATCAACAAGCCGAGCTGAAACTGGAGAAAGAAGAAGTGAGGGGTTTACGAGAAGAGCTTACAGCAGAAAAAAAAAGAAGGAAGAGGGCAGAGCGACTTGGAGAAGGGAGCACATCGGTGGAAGCCTTACGGCACCAGTTGATACACTTACGAGCTGAGATCGAAAAAAAGGTAGGCCTAATGACCAATTACCTCATGACCACATGACCACAGGACAAGGAGAATTCCGATCTGAAACAGTCACAAAAGCAGAGCAACGAACTGCTGCGTGTACACCAAGACAGACAGTTCATGAAAGAGGGTGACCTTGTGATACAAAAGGACTCCGACGTGAACTGGAAGATCAAACACCTGTCTGAACTGGTGGACGAGAAGGAGCGTGTGATCGACGGTCAAAGGCTTGAACTGTCACGGGTCAAGAGTCTTGAAGCAAAACTTCTGTCTGCGAACAACAAGATACAAGGAATGTGCCAAGCGGCGCAGATCGACAGGAACAGAGACCAATCAATATTACAACAGGAGAATGAGAAATGGCAAACGCGTGCCATGATCAACGAAGAGAGAACACGTTTAAGTGAGGCACAGCGCAACGAGGTCTCTCTCATCAACAGTAGCATCTACGATAAGCAGCGGTCTGCGTCGGTTGCCTTCAAATCTATCCTCAATATGCCAGCATCACCTCCCGCGCACCTCAGTGGCATGTCGGGAAGCTGGCGTCCCAAACCCCCCACTATGAAGCCATTGCTCCAAACAAGAAACTTAAACTAGATTTTCCCCCTCCTCTATTCACCGTCTTATACCACTGCACTATTTGTTATTTTACTCTCACCCTTAAGTACTCTTGCATAATGCAATTAGTTTTTTTCCCCCCTAATCCCACAGTCCTGCATCCCGTCACAGCATGCTAATTACACGAGCGCTCGCTTCTTCAGCTGCTGTGCTCCTAGTATGCTTGATCACTTGGTATTCTGTCGATGAAGTTCAGCACGTGGAATCGACAACGCGGGAAAGACCAGTGGCGAAGCTATCCGACAGGCTCGGAGTGAAGTATGAAAAGAACGCTAAAGGTTACTGGTTGTGGAGAGAGGATATTGTTAGGAATGACGTTTTAGTGGTGATTGGAGGTAAGAAAGAAGATGCAGGCGATAAGCTCGTGGACCTCGGATACAAGGTGTGGAGGTACAGCGGGGACTGCCTTGCGAACGCAAAACACAAGAACTGCCTCGAGAACTACGGCTATCTTCAATACTTATCAGACAGCGACAGCACGCGACCAACGGCAGAGCACGTTGTGTTCCTGCACGGGCATATGAACACAACGTGGCACCAGAGGGAGAGCCTTGTCGATCTCATAGAGCGGGCTGTTGCATGCTGCAAAAAGTCAGGGAGGTACACCACCTTGGATACTAATGTGATGTACAACCACTGGGCCATGGAGACACCGAACGTCATTAAACTATGGAACGAAAACTTCAGGAACTACCTACCCATCAATGAGTCGATGTTGCTGTATCACTGCTGTGCTCAATTCGTGATACCCAAGTCTTTCATCACCGACCCTGTTCGGCTGCCCCTTTACAACGCCATGCACACGTTCATGATGACCGACAGCAGGAGCCGTGGCCACTTCTTCGAGTACGTCTACCACGTTATATTCGGCGAACCTCCCATCTTCCGTGTTCACGATGAGTACTGCCTCGCGGAAGGGAAATCCGCCTACTCGAAGGACATGCTGGACGCAAGTATCCCGCTGGAGCATCTGTCATCCAACAGAATGGGAGCGTGGACTGACTTGCCCGGTGCCAGGAAAGATACCATGATAGTGGTGGGCCGTACAAATGCATCGGGCGTCATTAAAGACCTGGCCGCACATGGCTACGATGTGTGGGCACCTAAGTTCGGTCCCTGTCGGTTCAACGGTGCGGCCTGCGAGCATGAGCTACGGGGGTACCTCACGTATCTTGCTGATCTGACGCGGCCACAGAGAGATGTTATCGTGTTCGTCAATGGGTTTGAAGGGGGCGACCAAAACATTCACAGCAGGATAGAGGCAGCCGTTGAGGAGGCTGCTGCAAACAATACTTTCGTTGCCCTGCATGGTTCAGGTGGCATTGCATACAAACGGTACACCCCATTGGCGCTGCTCGAGAAGCAGTGGATGCAGAAGTTCTCCAAAACACGGTGCAAGGCACCAACCATCATGTGGAAACGTACCAACTATGTCGACTACGCCACGCAGTTCGCAGTCCCTTACGCCTCTTTCAACACGTCTGCTCACTACATCTGTCACGTCGACGCCTGGTTCCAGAACGACGTGGCGGGCGATGTTGTCAGTTTCCGTTACTTTTGGAAGTTCCTCCTTACCCACGTCCCAGTGCAGCTGCGGGGTTTGCGCCACAACAGAAGCCCGCGAAAGCGCTAACTTAATGTTAATGAAGAAATAACTCTTTGAATCTCACACGCCCCCTTTCGGGAAGCCGATTTTATATCACATTGAGCTTTTGAACTTTTCCAATTTTTGCATTACTCACCGACACAGACAACAGGGTGGCATGATTAGAGATGCCCGAGCAAGAAGGGCTGGCCGCGCCGGGCGGGAATGCTGGCACGGGCGTTCTGCCCGATGAAAAGAAGCTCCAGGAGAAGAGGAGAGACAAGGTGAAGATGTTTCTAAACAAGGTAGGCGACAAGAAGCCAGCACCACCTGCAAGCCCTAGCCCACCACAGCAACAACAACTGCAGCAGCAGCAACAGCCTTGTCCACAGCAACAGCTCCAACAACAGCAACAACAAGAGACAGCAGGGAAAAAAGCTCCCGTGTCCCAGGCACAAGCAGCGGCGCAAAATCAAGGAAGCCAAGTGAACCAACAGATGAGCAACATGTGGGGCTCATATTGGAACATGAACAACTACGCTGCTTATGCTGCTTATAACCCCTGGCAAATGGGGTGGGGATGGGGTTCTTGGATGCAGCATCAGCACCAACATCAGCATCAACACCAACACCAGCATCAACATCAACATCAACAGCAGCACCAACACCAACATCAACATCAACACCAGCACCAGCAAAAGGTGATAAATCCAAGGTCAAGTATTGTTAAATATAAATGCAGCAGGTGCACAAACGTGTTCCAGGGAGAACCTGGTGCGCAGGTGACATGCGGTGGTTGTGGCGGGACAGTCAGGTTGCCCCTGCAGCCTGCGACGCGCTGCAGTGTCGCGTGCGTGACGGCCTGCCTTGCGACCATCTCTTATAGCGCAGTCTATGCTGTCTTCATCAACATTAAATCTGGGCAGCGTGTTGCCTCGAAGGCGCTTCACCCCATGCCCAAGAACAGTACCACTGGCGACCCGCCAGTCAGCTTGACGGCCGCGCCGTTCAATTTCATCACCGAAGCCATGCCCCAGCGACACCCGTCGTACCGCAACCCTGTGACCGCCAGGACATGGGACACATCCAACCTCAGTACCACCATTTACACGAAGCCCCGTTCCTGTGCTTATGAGGACGGATTGCCTTTTGAGATTCGTGAGCAGCGGGAGATCTGGAAACACATGAAACGCGTGCGGTCTGTGCTGAGTGTGTGGGGTATCCCTGTCGATCTGGCTTGCAACGTGACTCCCGACGTCGCGGATAAGGTATGCAAATGGGATCAATATGTAAATCCACGCAGCCCAAGCCGTTTGATGAGGGACACCTCGAGGCAGCGGAGTCAGTGCTGAAGCTGTTGAATGGAATGTCCGAAGTATGCTGCTAAAGAGTGACAACACCACTAGGAGGGCTCGCCACGGGTTGCAGGTGACGTCACACCCCCTCTTGTGCAGCAGCAGGCGCTCCACGAGCAGCAGAACCTATTGCGAGTGAAGCTAGAGCAACTCACGGCGCATAAGAAATCGCAGAATGCGTTGGTGCCGACACCACAGGCCTCACCGTCACCTACCCCAACACCCCCTCCTGCGGGCAAGAAGCTTAAGAAGCGGAAATCTGTCAAGAAAGAGGTGAAGAAAGAACCGGGGATAAAGAAAGAAGTAGAAGTGAAAGAAGAACCATTTGAAGTAAAGTCCAAAGGGAGAGGGACGAAACATTCGGACAGTCCTGAGGGGTCCGCTGCAAGTGACAAAACAGTCACTACCACTGGGTTGGCTTCGAAGGTGCAACTAGAACCCGGGTGTTATGTAAAAAGCTTGGAGGGTGCTGACCTGTGGATAGGGAAAATTACAGAGGTGTTCCCTTCTTCCAGCACGCATGACGCTGTGGCCTGCGATGCAGCTGGGAAAACCTTCAATATCGACAGCAGCAAAGTTGAGATGCTGTGCCCCCCAACGGCCCCCCCCTTAGGCTCTTTGGTGATTACCAACACACGTATTACTTTAACTACCGAGGAGGTTCTCCCTGAAGGCACCGTTTTGTGTACACATTCAAGTCATCTGCTTCACTTCACTGCCGTTGAGGTGGTCTGTCACGAGTGGGGTAAGATCACTCCCACGGAGGGACGCCCGGTGATCAAAGTACACCCCTGGCAGATAAGTCTGTACACGGGTGTCAAGTATCGCAAGGGGATGAAGGTACGTGTTTGCGGTGCTGTGAGACTTAAGACAGGCGTGCTGGAAGAAGGCAGCTCAGGCACCGTGGTGGCAGTCAATGAATCTGACCCTTCTGTGCATATTTTAAAGGCAAAATTTAGTACCGGAGTGATGGGTGTGCGCTTGGATCAAGTGGAAGTTACGGAGAGGAGCAAAGGGGTTGTGAACGATCCCCCGCCGCCCAGGCAGAAGAGCCCAGCTCCCACAGAGCTTGCAAACGGGTGTTGCAAAAAAGGCCATAAAATGGCATGGGTACATTCAGGAGGACAGTGGGAGTTGGGCAACTCGGGGTATATGTGGCATAGCTGTGACTTCTGTACGAAAAGTAGCTTTCAAGGCTGGTTGCTGCGGTGCAGGGTGTGCAACGTTGATCTGTGCTCTTTAGACTGCGAAGGACGTGCAAGTGGCGAGAAGCCCCCACGCCCTTGGACACTACCTGCTGTGGACATCGATGCGGGTGTCGAGCTACCTCTGCTGCAGAACTATTCTGAAAACGAACGGGTTGAGATCATTGCTTACCAACGCAAGCGTCACATGCAAGGTGTCTGCAGGAGAGAGACGCATCTGCAGTGTGTGTGGAAAGCCCTCGAAGAAGGTGAAGAAATTCCAGAGTTAGAACTCACGTTGCAAGATCTCACTGAAAGGGAGCTGAGCGAGTTAGACTTCCGGACACTGCAGATGTTGTGCAAATCGAGTGGGATGTCAGGGAGCGGAAGCGCTAAGCAGCTGCGAGGCAGGCTCAGAACGGTATGGTCTGTGCTATCATCACGCAATGCAGGAGATGCTGAACGACAGGAAGCGTGCTAGATCGCCGGGACGGTCATCGAGGTCAAAGTATGACGAGGGGGGGATGTACAACCGACTTTACAGAAGAAAGAAGACAAGCTAGCACAACATTTGCACCCAACTCCTCCCCGAAGCTTCTTATGAAGTACCTTTTCCAACTTGGAAGACACCACATTAGATACCCAGCGTGGTCTTCATTCAGAAGGCTGCCCGTTAGCTTCAAAGAGTGTATTATTCAGCACCAACAAGAAGCTCAGTACAAATCATACTTAGCGGGGTTGCCTTTTGACTTACCTTTTGGCAATAGTATAGTTTTGGAACAAAATGTCTCTAGAAGCCCCACCACCAAGGCAGAGGTATGACACGCTGAGGAAGCCACGCCGTTCACCTACTTAACAGGTGCTATTCAAAGATACACCCCGAGCTTCCTGTGCACCACAAGGAGGGTCTGGACTACCTGATATACCGGATAGGGAAAGAGTCTGTGGATGGGGGGATTACGAAGGAAGCGTTCATCTCTGTGATCGATGAGGTGGTGCTGCACATCCAGGGGCACGACCACCACAGAGGGCTTTCATTGGAGGAACAGCACATGCAGTTGCATGAGGTATGGTGTCTCGTTGATGCAAACAGCACAGGTCTTCAACACATTCGACAAAGAGCACAAAGGGGTTGTGCAGTTGGGCGTCTTGTCAACAGGGCTGCACGTCATCCTGGAAGGGACGGAGGAAGAGAAGATAGATTTTGCGTTCAAAGGCCTGGATCACAACGGGGACGGCATGATCACTAAGGAAGAGTTCCTTACATTCTTTAAGCACTACTTCATGGCGAAGTGCTCTATCGAGAGCACCACACTCTCCGAGGAGAGGTGGAAAGCCATCTCCAACCACCTCACCATGACCTTCAGAGCATCAGACACCAACAAAGACGGCACTGTTGACGTACAGGAGTTCATTCGTGCGGTGAAGACAGACCCCGACCACCCCTTCTGCCTCGTGCTAGACTCTTTCGGCGCTCTCACAACACCTCTCAAATCCCCCAGGGGTGGGAGATCACCTGCTATGCGCCCCGTGAACCCCCGTGTCGCTCGCTGAGCGACAAAATAGTGTTCTGCTGTTTGCAAGGCTTGCAAACAGGAGACATTCCCCCCTCCCCCCCCTCCTGTTTTCTGCATGAGAGTTGCGGTGATCTTTCTTGTTCAAAAAATATTATTATCTGCCCTTTCCCCCCCCCTTTTTTTTCCTTTTTTTCTCTTTGCAAGAATGCGTCTTTGACTTGTTGTGAGGTTGGGTTATTAACTTTCCTACCGTGACATGTACGTTCTATTTCTTCTCACACAAGACAATCAAAGAAACACAAGTACCAAAGAACGTCTAGATGAGGCCATTGATGCGACAGGTTTACCCGTGCCAATATGCGAACAGGACAAAGTCAGTGACTAGGCAGCCATGAAACTATAATTTTTTTTTGTATTTTCACTTGCTCTTCTTTTCTTCATTTCCTTCGACCTGTTGTGAGAAAATCCTTGGGTGCAACCAGGGATAACGCCTACGGAAAGGGTATCGTGTCCCATGTGAAAAAAAAAAACCCCCTTCCCCTCCCCTCTTTTTTTGTCCGTTGATACCCTCATGTTTTGTCCCTTCGTTCCCGTGCTTGCCTTCAAAGAAATAGTAAGTCATGCATATGGAAAGAAAATAAAAAAGGAGTTTTTTTTTTTTTTTTTTTTTTCTTTTTCTTTTTTTTTTTTTTGAAAAAAGATGAAAAAGGAGAAGAAAAATAAAACAAAGGAGAGTCTTTGTTCCCGCCTCGCCCATTCCTGATGGTCTCTTTTCTTTTTGAGCTTCTTGTGAACATTCAGACACTTCATTTCCAGGAGAGATGTTGAACAGGCATCCCAGTCGGAGTAGTGGGGTGCCACGTGTCGACAGCAGGGCCAGCTCATCGAATGCAGAGCTGAAGGTGGCGGAGGATGAAATCGCGGAGCTGCAGGCGAGGGTGAAAAAGCTGCAGACGACCTTGAGAACCACAAAACAAAACCTCGAGGAGGAACTGGAACAGAGGGACGACGAGCTGGGTGCAGCATTGACCGAAATCGAAGAGCTGAAAGCGTCCATCATGGCCGACAAGATGGCTGCTCTCAGCCAGCAAGACGACGAGTTCGCGCAAAGAATGGAAGAGTTGACCAAACGACGGCGGGAAGTAGATGCAAAGCTCAAAACCATGACCACGCAGCACAAGGCGGCCCTTCGCGAAACCGTCTGCTTCCGTACCATCTCGCACTCCAGGATTGTCATGAACACCTACTTCTACAAAATGCTCAAGCTAGTTTCAGGACGGAGGTACCGCCTATTGGAGGAACAGCTCCACAGAACCCACCAAGCAGACCAGAGCACAATAGAGGACCTAAACAGGAAGCTCGCGGAATCTGTCTTCTCCTCAGCTCCGAACCAGTTTTCCAGTTTAATAGCAAATCTCCATGCGAGCATCTTGACCCTCGACGCGGATCAGAACAGAGCAGGCCTGCCACTGGTGGAGCAAGACCTGAGGTCGGCACTGAAATGCGAGGCCGACTGGCTGATGCTGCAGCGCGAGTATGAGCAGGTAGCAAAGGAACATTTACGGGAGAAGATATCAGCGGCGGGCTGCGAGGCTGAGGTCCGGGAAGTGTTGAACGACATTAACATCCAATGGGATGACAAGGAGGGGCTCCAAGAGCTGAGGCGTGCACAGGAAGCCATCCAGCAACTTACAAGCAAGCTTGAGATGCAAACAGAGAGCAGCACCCCACCTGCGTCACCCATGGAGTCGCCACCGATGTCGCCTGTGCTTTCTACAGTCAAGAGCGTGCAACACACTATTGTCATCCCCGTCCCCGACTGTTGTAGTACAGAAGTGCAGACCGACCCCTTACCGCTGACTGTGTCACGACCGGTGTCACCTATTCACAGCTTGCTCTCGAGTCCCTCTTCTGTCTCAAGCAACCAGGAAAAAGATACTGATTCCCTCATCGATCCTTTGGAGCCTTCTCTTGCTCAGCCGCCGGTGCAGCCAACCCCACTAAGGGGACACGACGGGCGGCCGCTGCCAGGCTACACCGTAGCCGTGGACAACACCACCGCCCTGACACCAGCAGGTACGGTCATCTTGGCATCAGACGGCAGACCTGTGCAGGTGGATGAAGCAGGATGGCCGTGTGACTCGTCTGGTCAGCCGTTGAAGTTGTTCGACGTGGGAGGGGGACTCATCTGCCTCTCGGTATCACAACTGGTGCACAACGGGTGTCCCATTTTCGTGAGTACAGAAGGCGAGCACTACCTGGAAAATGGTACAAACATCGTGTTGCATGATGGCAAGCTTCTCGTAGATGACGAGGGCTACCTAGTCACGAAACAGCGCGATAATTCAGGTGAATCTTTCAGAACTGAAGATGGAAAGGTTGCTGTGGTAACCGACGGACAGCCTGTTGTGTGGGAGAACAGTAAGGCGGCTGTTGCCAACGACGGTACACTGACATCACCAGTGGGTGGCACTATTGAAGCACCAGACGGCCTTCCTGTTAAAGTTACCGCAACAGGCCATCCAGTCACAGCAAGTGGTACACCTGTTGTGTTGCTGACTCACACTCATCCACCAATGGCGATGGTGGCACACCCTCAAACAGGTCTCTTTGTAGATTGTGATAAGCACCTGCGGACATCTTCTGGTGACGTCGTGGTGACGAAGGCAGGAAAACCACTCAGAAGCAAAACCAATGAACTTGTGGTGATTCCAAAAGAGACTGGCATTCCTGTGCTTGAAAGTGGCATGGCTGTGCTCCTGAAAGACGTAGACACAAAGGAGGTTCTTCTTTGGGAGGACGGGACACCTGTGATGGTATCTAGTGATGGAAAACATGTGATCGGGAGGGACGGGAAACGTGTACATGGTGTGCGAGTGAGTGAGGACCATACAGCTGTGACATTTCAGGGAGTCCAAGCAACTCTTGTGTGCCTCGAAGACGGAAGGACTGCAGCCTTAGTGCCCGTTGAGGGGGAACAGAAGTTATTCAGGAACATTGATGGCGAGCTCTGCACGGTGAATGGGGCAAAGGTTGCTCAAGCTAATGGTGCGCCACTGACTTCCCATGATGGGTGTTTTGTGGTCGAAGAAGACACAGTACACGGTGTTGGGTACGAACTTGAAGACGGCAGAAGAGTAGCTGTGGACGCCGAAGGTCAAGTGTTGTCACTTGATGGAAGGGTGTGCACAGTCAGTGACGATGGGCGTGTTGTGGTGGACACATTTGGAACTCCACTTGTTGGCCCTGACTCTCGACCCTGTCTCTTCAGTGATGACAACAAGGTGATGACCTCAAGGAAGGTCCCTGTTCAGCTTGGGACACGCGATGGTTGCTTTGTTGCTCTCATAAAAGACGGTGAGTACTTTGTAGACCGTGCTGGTGACAAATGCCTGGCATCAGGTTTGAAGGTGGAAACCTGTGACAATGGTGATGTTTTGAAGGCAAGCAATGGAGCATCGGTGCTGAAGGAAGGTATAACAACAGACGGCATGCTGGTGACGTCGGGCAGGTGGAAGGATGGGTCAGTTGTAGTGGCGAACAGCAAAAAAGAAATTCTCGACAAAAACGAAAACGCAATAGAAGGCTTGAGGTACGAGGAGGATGCCATTGTGTTTGGCGATGGCGAGAGGGTACTTCTTTTCGATGACAACTTCGGCAACATAGTGATTGCCGATGAAGGCGCTGGGGACGCTTTGATTCATGAGAACAACCTCATTAAAGCTCGAAACTCGCACCTGTACACGCAAGCTGGCGACAGAGTGCACAGCATTGGTGGGGTGCCACTGCTGCACGGCACGATGCCTGTTCTTTCTTCTCTGCAAGGATTGCATTTAGCAGACGGCAGAACTGTCGCTATGTGCGGAGAGATGCCTCTAAAGTGGAACTCAGGAGCACCAGTACTGTGCGATCTCGAGAGAAGGATGCTCAATGAAGACGGCTCACCTGAAGAACGATGCCGTGCTATGGCTAGGGGAGATCTCTGTTGGGATGGGACTTATGGAGCAACCGTGGCGAATAATGAGGTTGTCATCAAGAAGCGCGACGGCTTGTTTTGCCTTCCATCTGGAGAGCAGTGTACTGAAGATGGGTTACTAGTGTTGCCAATCACATCGACGGACGGGCGCCATGTGCTGGCATCTATCAACACTCTAGAAGATGGGACACCTGTTGCGCTAAAAGAAGATAATGAAGTACTTACATGGCCAAGTGGACACGCCGTTATTTGCAGCAACGCAGGTGCCGTGCTGGATCCCAAAGGCGGCCTCCTTTTGGGCCTGCTTCTCGATAAAAACAAGCACCTGATGCTAGACAGCGGCGAGCACGTGTCCCTGTCCCTTGATGAAACAAACGAACCGGTTGTCCTGATACCAATGCCCCACGCAAGCAACGACTTGTACACCGACATGAAGGGCGTCTACCGAACCTCAAGAGGCAGACGCGTGGCTCTGTCGGAGGGACAGCCCTTGACTGACAACTCCAGTCGCCTCGTGACTCGGTCAATCGCAGGTGTTCTTGCCACGGATGACAATAGGCTTATTGCTGTCCACCCAGATGGACAACCCATTCTTAGCAGCCAGGGTACGGCTATCAGCAGCTTGAAGGAAGGGTCTGTCGTGCCTGATGTTGTCTTCAACAACCTGCCAGTTTCGCTTTCTGTAACAGGCCATCCAGTCACAGCAAGTGGTACACCTGTTGTGTTGCTGACTCACACCCATCCACCAATGGCGATGGTGGCACACCCTCAAACAGGTCTCTTTGTAGATTGTGATAAGCACCTGCGGACATCTTCTGGTGACGTCGTGGTGACGAAGGCAGGAAAACCACTCAGAAGCAAAACCAATGAACTTGTGGTGATTCCAAAAGAGACTGGCATTCCTGTGCTTGAAAGTGGCATGGCTGTGCTCCTGAAAGACGTAGACACAAAGGAGGTTCTTCTTTGGGAGGACGGGACACCTGTGATGGTATCTAGTGATGGAAAACATGTGATCGGGAGGGACGGGAAACGTGTACATGGTGTGCGAGTGAGTGAGGACCATACAGCTGTGACATTTCAGGGAGTCCAAGCAACTCTTGTGTGCCTCGAAGACGGAAGGACTGCAGCCTTAGTGCCCGTTGAGGGGGAACAGAAGTTATTCAGGAACATTGATGGCGAGCTCTGCACGGTGAATGGGGCAAAGGTTGCTCAAGCTAATGGTGCGCCACTGACTTCCCATGATGGGTGTTTTGTGGTCGAAGAAGACACAGTACACGGTGTTGGGTACGAACTTGAAGACGGCAGAAGAGTAGCTGTGGACGCCGAAGGTCAAGTGTTGTCACTTGATGGAAGGGTGTGCACAGTCAGTGACGATGGGCGTGTTGTGGTGGACACATTTGGAACTCCACTTGTTGGCCCTGACTCTCGACCCTGTCTCTTCAGTGATGACAACAAGGTGATGACCTCAAGGAAGGTCCCTGTTCAGCTTGGGACACGCGATGGTTGCTTTGTTGCTCTCATAAAAGACGGTGAGTACTTTGTAGACCGTGCTGGTGACAAATGCCTGGCATCAGGTTTGAAGGTGGAAACCTGTGACAATGGTGATGTTTTGAAGGCAAGCAATGGAGCATCGGTGCTGAAGGAAGGTATAACAACAGACGGCATGCTGGTGACGTCGGGCAGGTGGAAGGATGGGTCGGTTATAGTTGCTGATGAAGAGAGGAATGTATTGGGGCCGCAGCTCCAAACCCTGCCAGGGATCACTGTAAATACAAACAACAAGCTTCTTAATCACAAAGGTGTCGAAGTGAAGCTGGTGAACACGAGCGAAGGAGTTGTAGCCCTCGAGGACATGGGCAGTGGTGTCTTCATGTACGGCATGGAGTTGTTTCTGGAGGATGGTTCGAGGCTGCTGATGAACGGAAGCAAGCCATTTACATCTGCTGACGGCAAGATGGCAGCTCTGGATGTCAACACAAGCAATCTTATCCTCGTGACACGCAACATGAAAAAGTCAACTTCGGGAGTCGTAATCCAAACAACGAAGGGAATCCATTGTCTGTGGGAGGACTCGGGGTACTTGGTGGTGGGGAACAAGAGCGGCGAAGTGCTGGACACCAAGCTTAGCATTGTAAACGGGATACGACACGCGGAAGGCGTCGTGGGGGAAGGGGTACACTTTGCAAAGGGTGTGGCCATGATGCCTAGTAGGCATGGACTTTTCCGGCATATCTCAGACGAGGATGACATTCGCACTGCAACGGGTGACGAGGTGGTGGTGCAGGACGGAAGAGTTGTTCGAACCGATTCGGGTGTGGCAGCTTGGGCCGACAAGCAGATTGTGCTGTATCCCTCCATGAAGAGGGTAGCCACCATGCCAAATGGAAAAGTACTCAGGAAGTCAGATGGTAGTCTGGTGTTGGGATCGTCATGTGGCAAGGTAGAAGGCATCCCAGGAGCGTACTTCAATAACAGAAACAACCTGGTCTCGAAAACAAACGCCGATGTTGTTCTGCTGGAGATGGACAGCGGGAAAATGACCCCTGCTACCGCTCTGGAGGCACAGCCCGGGATGTATCAAGCACTTGATTGCTCGTCGCTGCTGGATTCCAAAGGGCAAGAGATTATCGACGTTGAGAACAAAGTAGCACTCGCCCCCGAAGGACCTGTTGTCGTAGGTACTGACAGGAAGGTGGCTCTTACAGTTACAGGAGAGATTCTGAAAACGAACACCGGCAAGGTGGTCTCATACTCGAGCACGGTCAAGGGAAGTGAGGTGTATGTCGGAGATACTGTATTGCAGGCACCGATCCGTATAAACACACGCGGCAGAGTGGAGGACAACATCATCATTATCAACGACGAGGTGGTTTTGGTGCCTGAGAAAGTGTTCAATGGCGTGCAACTGTACACCTCAACAGAGGGAGAACTTGTGACGCACTTGAATGAGAAAGTGGCCGTTGGCCCTTCGGGCTCACCATTGAGCACCTCGGATGGCAAGCTGGTGCTGGCTTCGTTGGCACTCCTTGACGGAACACCTATAGGACTCGAGGGCTACGCAACACCTTTCATTTTCGAAGGCCACGCAGTTATTATCATCGATGGCATTGCTATGCACAAACGGCAGCCGCTCATAGCCGCAGGAAAGCCCGTCCACGCCAACAGGCACAATGTGCTAGTAACTGAGGAAGGAAAGGTCACCGTTGCCAATGACTACATGCTCTTGGTGGAGGTGAAGGATGTTGCTACAGGTAACAGCATCTTCTACGACCAGGAGCGCGTTCCCAGGACACAGCATGGGGGCGCTGTCTCACTGAATGGGGGCATCCCTGTTGTGGCTGAAGGACAACTTGTTGTTGTAAACAAAGACAATACTATGCACCTTGAGGACGGAACTGAGGTGGTAAATGATGTCAAGTGGTCTGATGGTATGCCTGTAACATGTATGGGCCCGGGCCCTGGGCAGTCGGTCATCCGAACGCGAGACGCGCAGCCGTTGCTGGGCCCCGACGGAAAGGAGGTAGTTGTTGTGAAGGGTTCCGTTTATACTTCTGACAAACGGCAACTCCTTGAGCTGAAAATGGACCCGGGGGACTGCTTGACCGTGCTTGCGAAATCTGTGACATATCCATCGCTGTACACTGACAATGCGGGACGTCTGTGTACTAAGGAAGGGGTCTGCGTCATCAGGAATGGGGAGCCTCTGATGTCAGCGGATGGTTCATTCATCATTAAGACGGCTTCTGGTGTGTACAGCCGCTGCGATGGCCGTGGGAAGGTTATCATGAAGAAGGGCACAATGCAGCCCCTCACGTGGGCCGATGGAATTGTTGCTGTGACCGATGACCTCCTGTTGCGCTCACCCGACGGGAGGCTTGTTGAAGGTGTCAAAATATCTCCATCTGGACGTGTGGTTAACCATGAAGGGCAGGAAGTAGATGTGGTGCTGCAACCAAGCGGGATGGTGGTTTGCATCACGCCGCACGGGTGCCACTGGAGGGATGCCTTCGACCGCCTGTGCACCAAGGCAGGCGAGCTCATAGCAACAACGGACGGCGTGCCCATCACAGCGGCTGACGGGTCTGTAGTCCTCCACTCTAACGAGCGTAACAGCGCTGCCCCGAGGTATGTGACAGGTGGAAACGGTTCCCCTGTTGCCTGCACTAGCGATGGCAAGGTGGCCTTATGGGACACAGGGAATGCCATGGTCTGTGGGAGCGACGGGAAAACTCTTCTAAACCCCAAAGGTGAGCCCGTGCACGGCGTCGTCATCAGCAAGGAAGGGAAGCTCATGAACAAGTCAGGTGAAGAGGTGGTCGTGGTTCCAACGGACCCCCCAATGCTATTGCGGGAGTACCAAGGGCACTACATGGACGAGGTAGGTGTCCTACGTGTCAAGGACGGGCGGGCAATTCTGCTCAATGCACACGGTGTGCCCTACTATAGCAAGAACCAAGTGGTGGTGCGAACGAACGCAGATGTGACGATGGAGGATGGAACACGTGTAGCACTGCGTGGTGACGGGACACCACTTACGTGGCCTGACGGAGCGGTCGTAACACAAGTGCAAGGCATGTCAATTGTAAAGGGCACACTGGTGCATGACACCACCAAACGGAAAGGGAGCATCTCACTGAGGGGAACACCCGTGCTGCACCGTCATGATACATTGTGGGAACGTGGGGACGGATCCTTATGCTTGCTGGACGACCGCACTGTGTATACAACAAAAGAGGGCAACCCTGTCAGGGGTGCTGGTGGTTACTTACTCGGAGATGTAAACAAGCTTGAGGATGGTACTCCTGTAGCGATGCAGTACGGAGAGCCTCTCTTGTGGAACAGCAATGAACCTGCTGTGGTAGGACTTGACAGAAAAACGCTGCTTGACTCTGCAAGGGTGCCCATCACAGGTCCTGACGGCAGGTTTGTGGTTGTAACAGAGGACGGATCGCTGCAAACACCTAACGGGCAGGACGTGATCATCACTATTGTTGATGATGCCCCGGTGGCCATGACACAGAAGCGTGACCTTCAAGGCAAGATATGCCGAGTAGGGGGGAGGACACTGTTTTCGGATCAAACAGGTGCCACGAGACTGGAGCAGGGTGAGGAGGTTATCCTTGTTGATGACCAACCGGTGCAGCATGCAGGTGGTTTTGTGATTAAAGCAGGTGGTAGACTAAGCATCTCGGGGGCTTTAAACCTGACAGTTGTCAACAATGCGAAGGGACAACCCGTTGTCTGGAAGGACGGCACTGCAATGACCAGCACGGGCGGCAAGGTGGACGGTGTACCAGGCGTCTACACGTCGCCGAAGGGGCAGCCTCTCGACAAGCATGGAAACAGCATTGTTCTACATCTTGGCAAAGAGGGCGACATGGTCCCGCTTGTCTCTTCGAACGAGCACAGTGGGCTGTTCACTTCGCTCTATGAACCAGAGTCTCTCTTCACAGAAGCGGGGCATACTGTTGTGCTCGGCACCAACGGCTGGCCTCTCAAAGATCACCAAGGAAGGACTGTTATCAGCATGGGCAAAGCTGACGATATTCTCTACAAAACCGTGGACGGAATCACAGTTGTGAAAGCTAGAGGTGCACCTCTTACCACCCCAGAAGGAACGGCAATGATACGCTCTCCTAAAGGACTACTTGACATTGGGAAGACAATTATGCATGAGGTACAAGTCACGCCAGAGGGAAAACTCGTGAGTTCTAACACCGGTTTGCCATGCATGCTGGTGTTCAAGAATGAAGAAAGGCCGTTGGTTCTTACGCCGGTACTCGACAAAGAAGGACATCAAGAGGCGACACCTTATGGAGAGATGTTGTGGAAAGAGCAGGATGCAGAGTCGATGCACACCGAAGATGGCAACGAGGTGTTTATAATCAATGGGACAGTGGTGCTGAAGAAGGGGCATGTGTACCGGACTGAGGACGGCAGGAAAGTGAGTGTCATAAGCGGCCAGGTGATAACGTGGCACGGAACTGGAAAAGTAGTTACGACACAAGACGAACGCAGCAATGTGATCGAAGGGCCTGATGGCAGGGCAGTCGAGAGCGCAGAAGGAAAGGTCATCTTGAACTTCAAAGGCGAGCCCTCCACACTCTCTGGTAAGGTAGTAAAGCTGGCAGAAAGAGGGCCTGGTGCTGTGGGACTTGTGTATGCCACAACATACAAGGGCAGAGTACTTTACCAAGATCCCTGGGACGAGCTGTGCCTGGAAAATGGTGATGCGGTGCTGCTGGGCATGGACGGCGAACCTTTGCAAGCAAGTTCAGGGAAGCTTGTGTTGAGCAATCTCCTCACTGAAGACGGCAGCAGAGTTGGTGTTGATGATGGCGGGAAGCCTCTGCAATGGGAGAACGGCAGTGTGGTGGTGTCACTCAAAGGCACAAACAATGTACTGAACGATGATGGGACGCAGCCCGTTTCGAAGGTGCATCTGGCCGATGACAGCCGCGTGGTGACAGAGAGAAATGAACAAGCTTGGCTGGTCAGTTCGAAGGGGGAGTGTTATGGTCTAACACCCCTGAGAGACCCCTTGGGTGACCACAGCGTGCTGCCTGATGGGAGGCTTCTATTCAAAGACCCCCAAGGTGCCATGTGCTTGCGCAGCGGAACACCTGTACAGCGCGGGACCACACCCTTGAACACGTCTGTGAACGAGTCTGAATGGAAGTGGACAAGTGGGTTTTGTGCAAGCCGCCCAATGACACCGCAAGACAGGGTCTTCGCATCTCCTTTGAAGGACATCAGTGTGAACACGACGACCATGCCTAGCGCCAGTGTGCAGTCAGGGCCTGTGTCGAAGGCGGAACGAACACTGCGATCGCAGTTGAGCACGTTAAGTGAAAAGCTGGAAGCGGAGAAATTGGAGAGAATGAAGGTGGGGGCGAACTTGAAGATGGAAAAGATGAAAATGAGCAGCACAATGGACAGGGTTATGGTACTCAAGGAATTTGCAAACAGTACCATGCAGCCCCAGGGAGCGAAAGATGTTGAAATATTCGAGACACACGTCCACCAGACGCAACTGGAGGAGCGTGACGATGCGCTGTCCTTGTCGCCCATTGTGTCGGACCCTTCCGAAGAGCAGGGATCTTCCTTCCAATCTCCTCAAGTAGAGGTCAAGCTCCACGTCACACCAAATAACCCATCCACCATCACGCAATATACTACAGCACGTGCAGCACATCTGGAAGAATGGGACAGGGACACAGACCTGCAAACTATCCTCAACCCTTGTGTAACACTAGATGAGTTCTCTTAGATTAGATACTAGACTATAATGTACGGACGTCCTTTCATTTTTTATTCTTTTTTTCTCTTCCTGTTATCTGTTTTCCCTTTCAACCACCACAGGGTCGAGGTTGGGTGTTGGAGGCTGGTGATGAACGTGCCACCTTTAGAAGAATGGGAGCAGCGGCCACTGCTGCTGCGGTGGAACCCGACGAACAGGAAAGAGGACAGCCCAGCCCCTGGGACAGTGATGAAGATAAACAGCGAACACACGATACCCTTTGAGTCAGAGCTGTTCAAAGGGGTGTTCCATCTGTCCATTAGGTACGTAGAAAACTGTGAATACGACCCATGGGGGGAGACGGGGCATAACAAGGGGAGGAAGAGGAAGATTGTGGCATACTTTCAAGGAGAGTTCAAGAAAAGGCTTGCCTTTGATGATGTGCTGTTCGGGTTCATCTGGAACAAGCCCCTCTCCCCGCCAAGAGGTATTGGTGTGGCTATGAAGGTGTGCGAGAGCTTCTCACCCGGCACTGTTTCCAACGTGGTCTGTGACAAGCCGTACATGCTTAACATCATTGCAGGCGGTGCGGACTCCATCCACGTCTGGTCGCCTAACGACCCCCCCGAAGAAAAGCTCGACCCCTCCGTCCCCCATTTTCTGTACGAAAGGGAGGGAGGTGACCTTCCAAAGTTCAAGGGTATGAAAGAACGTGCGAAATGGATGCATGTATGTCCCTCACCAACACCAATAACCAATACACACACAGAAAAAGAACCCAAACGGTGGCACCAATGCATCTAACTGCTTCTACGAACCCGGCTGGACATACAGCTTCGACTTCTACACCCACCTGCTCTTCATGAACCTGTTTGAAGTGCACTTCCCTCTCGGGGTTACCTACTGGCAGATTAAACTGGACGATTACTTCAACGGCCAGCCCTATCCTATCTGCGCCGTCACGAAAGATGGTCAGAAGCTGTGGGACTTCGAGCTGTGGCATGAGAAGACCACCAAAAAGGCAGGACCTGAAATATGGAGAAAAGGACCACCTGAGCCTGCACCAGCCCCTATTCCCGTGCCATCTACTCCTACTGCTGGCTCCGTTCGTCATATGAGCCAGGTCCTGTCACGGGCCGAGGGATCTGATGAAGATTCAGACGCACTGTTGATGTCGTGTATCGACGAGGAGGAGGAAGAGCATGACCTGGCGTCGGACGACTCGGAGCCCAAGGAAGGGTACGTGAGCCCTGAGGTTGCGCCGCTGGTGCCGATGGTTGAAACGAAAGACAACATAGGAATGGTGCTGTGGGCGGGGAAGAGATTGCGCGACATGCCCAGAATGAGCTCAGGGTGGGCGACAAAAAAGAAAGAGATTCCCCAGGGGTGCAAGGTGACTCTGATGCAGACAACAGACTCGGGGTGGACAGAAGTAAAGCTGCCCGGCGGTGTTACAGGGTGGATGCAGACACACCACCTGAGCAAATTAACGTCCATCCCAGAGGGAAGGGAACCGGGGCGTGGGGTCATCACCGCCAAAAGAAAGCGGGTCAGGGAGCTACCGAAGGCGAAGGCACGGCGACACGGGCCGTACTTGAACATGGACGAGGAGGCACATGTGATCACGTACACAGGCCACTGGGCACTTATAATGCCTGCCAAGGGGCCGGCTGGCTGGATCAAAGCAAGCAACATAAGGCTCATACCAGACACGCCAGAGGGCGAGCGTTAGCACGTGACCCCGGAAGGGGCACACGGTACCTTCTCTCCTTCTTTCTGCCCCTATGTACGAACTGCGGTAACGTGGGCAAGACCACTGCCGCACCGTTGCCGGGCCTGAGTGTTCCTCTTTTTTGTTTTTAAAATTTTTGTGTCTGATTTCTTTTTTTTCTTTTTCCTTGCTTTTTCCTCTTTTTTTCTCTTCCCCCCCTCACTTCGCTTACTGTTTCCCCCTCGTTACATGTTTTTTTTTCTTTTTTTCTTTCGGCCTGTCGATTGTGATTCCAAAGAGAATGGGGAAAAAACGGAGAGAAATTAACAAGCAACCGCAGCCTGCCCTTTCAAGTGGGAAACACCCCCTCATCATGGGAGAAGGGAAATCGAAAGGAAGGGGCGTTGCTCATGCACTATCTGTGTTGGGTTTTCTTCTTCTTTTTTTTATTATTTTGTTGTTTCACTCTTCAGAAATTACTTCACGCTAAATCCCATTTATATTCACGAAAAGACTTTCTGAGCCGCAAGTGCAAAATGGCAAAGGTCACGACCCCCAAGCACTGGAGTTATGAGGAAAAAAACTGAGAAAGTCAGCCATGTGTATCTACTCTAGCATGTTAAAGTTTCAAAACCCTCAGAGTGTTGTACCGTGATACCACTCCTGCCGTCGGGGAAGGATTTCCCTCGTCTCGAGATAACGGTTCAAGTCCTTACCTTTGTCGGCAGTAAATAGCTATTTGTTTTTTGTTGCGCCTGTAAATCGCTTAAAGTCTCCTGTCTTCCCCCCTTTTTTTATTCCTTCCTTCCATCTTTCGTCTTCCCCCCATTTTTTTTGTTTTTCTTTTTTGGGACAAAGAAAGAAATGTCGACAAATGAGGCATCAAGAAGTAAAAATTGAGCACGGGGCTAGTTGTTCGTCCTGTTTTTTTTTTTCCTTTTTTTTTTTCTTGTGTGTGTTAATTATGCTTTCAATATGGAAAGAACGAAAGCCAAAATAATGAAATGATTGTGTGTTCATAAGCCCAAGGGGAAGGAGAGAGATATTAAGGAAAAAAAAATATATATCGTTGGGAAGAGAATTGGGGTTAGGGTGGAATGGGAGAAATTAAATGAAGAAAAAGGAGAAAAAAAAAAGAGTGGTCATAAAACTGGGGAGGAAATGAGGGGGGGAACACACACCTGCACAATAGAAAAGAAAAAAGGGGAGGGGGGGAAGGGGGGATCTGCAAATGTCTAGTTATTGTTATCCAGTAAAAAACAGCCAACCGTCTTCCCTTTCTACTGTTGAATGATAAGAAGTTAACTCCCCCCTTCCCCTTGGGTCGCCTGAAGCACGTTTTACCTTGGTCCTTTGAAAAAGAAATGGGATTTGATACCTTAAGGCCATTGTGAAAGTATCCTTTTTTTTCCCGCTGTGTTCCTACCAAGTTTTGCTTCGGTTACTTGATTGGGAAAATAAAAAAAGAAGCACCCCCCCACTTATTTTTTATATACCGTGTACCTAGCTAGCTATATGTTCGTTTCCCTTTCCCTTTCCCTTTCCCTTTCCCATTCTTACCCGCCGTTCCCCATTCTCTTTTATTTTATCTTTTTGTCAATGATTCTTTTTTTCTTTTTTTTTTTTACTTCCCCTTTTCATGTTTCTGTTCTTTTTTTTTTAATGTGTTCTCTATACCATGGCAGCATCATAACAGGCCTCTACTCCCTACGCCCTGCTCCTGCTCGTGTTCTTTGCCGAGTGGGTGCATTAAGGGACGATGCATGCCACCTGTGACGAGAGCAAGCCCATCGGGAGTGTAAGATGGATCATAGTAGTGTGGTATATGTGCAGTGTGGTGGGTAACATGACTTCAAAGATGGTGCTCACGATATTTGAGTACCCGGTGACTGTGATGATGGGGCCGACGCTGGTGGGTGCTGTGAGTGTGCCCCTCCTTGCCCACTTCTTGCCCCCGAAGTGGGCCGGCTGGCTTCTGACAGGTTCCTCCACCGAGACCAACACTTACAAATGGTCATTCTCAGCATTGAGGCAAACCGCCCGTGAGAGATACCGCCTCTGCCTCTTCCTCGGCTTCCTCTCCCTCACTGCAGGGCTTCTCCACCGCGTTGCCCTCATGAGCGTCAGCGTCTCCTTCGCCCACACCGTCAAGGCCATCCAGCCCCTCTATGCTTGTATTTTTAGTTACCTCATCTTCGGTTCAACCCCGACACTCCTCTCCAGCCTGTCGCTTTTCTTCGTCATTGTTGGCATCATGCTGTCTGTCTTCAGCGAGAACAACATTCTGACCACCACCCACGGTGTGGTCGCGCTGCAGATGTCGGTAGCTGCGCTGAGCATGTCCTCTGTGGTGCAGAAGGTTATCCTTGTAGGCCTCGACAGGGCAGAGGTCTTCGCCATTATTACCGGTACAGCCACGCTGCTCAACGCTGTTGTGTGGACTGTGCACGACCTGCCGCTCTTCATCGCATCTCTGCAAGAGGGCCGCTCCATTGTGAAGGGTTCCCACACACACCTCTTGCTGCTAACCCTCGTCAACGCCACCGCGTTGGCCATGCAGCACTTCACGTCGCTGTCGGCATTGCAGAAGCTCTCGCCCACCTCGCACTCCATGGTGGCCTGCATGAAGCGTGTGGTCATTATAGCCGTCTCTTCCGTCTTCTTCAGCAACAAGATGGGACCTGTCAATGTCCTGGGTGCTGCCATCGCTGTCGCAGGTGTCACTGTTTATGAGCGGAGCAGGGCACCTAGCAAGGCGACCCCCATGGTCCAGTCACCCAAGGCAGCACGCTTCCTCGGCTTTCTAAGCCCTCAGAAGAGGGACACGTCGCTGGTTTAGTTGTACTTTACGCTTACGTTATGGTATTCCTCATTGCTAGCACGCAGTGCATACAGGCTTGGCCAAGATGTGGTGGCGGACGGAAGGTGGGACAGGGAGGTACATAAACTCCGAGACAGAGAAGGAAGGGGCAGCAGAGGACGGGGTGGGGGAGGTGTGTGCTCGGCTTAGCTCACGGGAAGAAGTGCTGTCGAAGAGGGAAAAGAAAGTCGAGGAAAAGGAGCGTGTCGTGGAGCAGCTCATGGCGAGCATTAAGGAAGCGACAAGAGACCTAGAGGAACGCGAGGGGGAGCTGGAGAAGCTGACAAAAGAACATAAGCGCAAGACGAAGGTGGGAGGTGCAGATATTATTATCGAAACACTGGAGAAGCAGCTTCGCATTACAGAAGAGGCAGCCACGGTGCACAGGAGGAACGAAGAAGACATGCGCAGAGCGCTGCTGCAGAGCGAAGAAGAAGCGTTGCAAAAGTCACAATTGTTGCAAGCAGAAATCACTGAGTTATCCCTTACCATAACTGAGCTGGTCGGCGACAACGAACGCCTGGTGCTGAGCCTCGAGGCGCAGCAGGAGAAGGCCATTGCCTTCAAAAATATGTCTGAAGAAGTCCTTCACGAACTGAAGTTAAAGGAGATAGAAAGACCAACCCCAGTGGTCCAGCAACCGTCTTTTGTAGTGCGCCCCTTCACGCTCGATAAGCACACACAGGTTTTTTTCCCTGACCCTGCCCATGTTGAGGTGCAGCAGCTTTCGAAAAAGGCAAGCAACTTGTCTGACTCACTGGTGTCTCAGAGGAGCGTCATGGCTTCCATTTCCGAGGCCCTTGCAGAACTCACCATTGCTGCAGAGAGCTCTGTTGCGCACTCCATCCCTGGTTCGAAGCTTTCCCAAAGCAATCCACAATCGCTCCGCAGTGTCAGCACGTACGCAGAGCATTTAGAGTCTTTATAGTTTATTCCATGTAGTGTATATCCCCTACCCCCTCACCAACCATCACAGGAGCCAATGCCGGATGGCTCGCGACAGCAAAAAGTAATATTCAAGGAGGAGGAAGGGGAAGGGTTTACTGCAGTGAGGGTGAAGGCTAAGAAGACGGAACTGGGTAACCGTTTTGAGGGACATCTGGTACTCGAGCGACAGGCGCTGCTCTTTGTAAAGGAGGACCAAGGGCTGTTCACATTGTGGAAGAAAAAGAAGGCAGTGTGTGCATTTCTGACAGCGCAAGAAATCTTGCACCTGCAAGTGACACATGACCGGCTTATCATCATGACAGACAACAGCAACGCCGACTGGTGCGTGCAGCTCCTGCCTGACGCAGGGAACACACACAAGTCTGTGACAAGCGTGGCGAAGGAGATACGTCGCTTCTGGCGGTACTTCATGGGCGGCGAGCTGACGTGCGACACAAAGATCACAATGAAGTTCAAACTGTCAAACCCCAACGCAGACGGGGTGCGGAAGAGGTTCCAGATGATGAAGAAGAACCTCCCGGTGAAGGCTGAGGCACTGGAGACTGAACAGCTGCGCAACGAGCGAGAACAAGCGATCCGACGGAAGAGGGACATCGAGGCCTCTGACGAGGAGGAGGGTGTCGAGATGGACATCGTGATCTCGGAGGGAGGCCTGTCGTCTGAGTGCGAAGAAGAAGAAGAACCTCCCGAGGAGGAGGTGCACATGCAGGCCCCTGATGGCGATGATGGCGAAGAGGAACACGTACAGCCTGCACCTGTCTCTGCTGCCCCTAAGAAGCAGCGCAGACGGAGGAGACACACAACGCAAGGCGGCCGTAGCTCTACCCGCAGCCATGACGACAGTCAACGAAGACGCAGCAGGAGGTCAAAAAAACAAGGCAGCGACCCGTTCTGGCGAAATTTCTGTGCTTCGCATGACGTTCTGGGGCAGCACTGGCAGTCCATCGAACCTGGCGTCGAAGAGTTCATTGCTCATAAGTACTCACACTCGTCCTTGACACAGACTGACCCTCTCAGCAGCACCGTGGAGCTTAACTCCTCAGCTGTCTACTCTACTTTGTTGGACAGCACTCGTTTCCCTTCTCAGTCTCGCCCTATGCTGACAGCAAGGAACCTGTCTAGGCTTGGTGTGTGATAGTGTTGTGGTTGTTAGTTATTCTTTCTTCACCCCCCCCCCCCCCCCATGCGGGGTTCCTTTTTTCCCCTATATTTCTTCCCTCCTTCCTTCCTTCCTTCCTTCCCTCCTTTGTTTTTCTCGTTTCTCTGCTGGGGTGAATTACAAAGGCAAACTTCCTTTTTTAAATTTATGATTAAAAATCATTTTTTCCTCCAAGTTATGAGCGGGGAAAAAAAAAAAAAAAAAGAAACAAAGAAAAAGAAAAAAAACCTAACTCTTGTGGACACATTTGAACTTGGGTTATCTGATTCTTCTTTACTTCGTTTTGAACGAACTCGTCTGGAAGCCCGAATTTGCCAGACGAAATTTTTTTTAATACCTTCTTTTAATCGGCAATCGTCTAACGGTGCAACCAGCACACCCTCACTTATCTTCTACCATACCTATGTAGATGGTGCCTTTCTTTTTAATTTAATCCACCCTGTCACCGCGACAGACATCTACATGGGCTTCCTTTTCACCCTTTATCCTTATCACCTGATATCTCTGCCACAACAGTCGTAGCTTTGTTTCCTCTTTCTGTCCAGAGGTGAGACAGTTTAGTTTGGCTTTAACCCGCTCTGCTCTAAGGTAATAAGCTAATAAGCAGCCAAACTCTTCCCCTGTCTCATCCTAGATTCCTTTTTTCTTTTTTTTTCTTTTTACAATGAACTCCCCTCCTTTTTTTTTTTGTTTTTCCTTCTTTCTTCAACGAACTACCGTAAAGGAGCTCGTTTTTTTTTTTCTACGACCCTCATGTTCCCCACAGTGCCCTGCGCGCTATATATCGAATAGTGTAGCAATTTAAGTCCCCCCTCTCTCCCCACCTCGAATTCTGAGGGGTAAAAACGCTTCCCCCCCCCCTTGAAAAACTCATGGTTGGCTGGCCCTGTTTCGTTGGGGTGAAAAAATAGCTTCCCCCCCCTTTTTTTTCCCCTCCGTTCTCCTTCCTCTGTCCCCTTCGCGTCATATCGACCCCAACACGTTCGGCTGTGTCACAAACCGCGTCCTCTAAGCAGAGGCGAGCATTTTTACCTATTCCCTCTTCCCCCTTATATGCTTCACTAGAGTTATCTATTTTTTTTTTTTTGTAAGTCATAAGTGGTTTTAGTGTACAACGTCTGAACAAAACCGGGCTGGCACTTCTTCCCTATCATAATTCGCATGAGGGGCTTGGTGTTTTTTCTCTCTCTTTTTTTTCTTTCTGTTGCGCACAAACAAAGAACGAAATATCTCACCCGTCACCTCACCCGTTAAGAAACGATGGCCATCTTTTTCTGGTTTTTCTGTAGAGGCAACCAATAACTGCAACAAGCGGGGGAAAAGGTTACAGCAAAGAACCGACCGTGTACTAAGATGTAAACTAAAAAAAAAAAAAAAAAAAAAAAAAAAAAAAAAAAAACCTCAATACACAATTTCAGTGTGCATGGGGGTGCTCACTGTTTTAAAAGAAACAGGAAAAAAAAAAAGAAAAGAAAAGAAAAGAAAAGAAAAGAAAAGAAAAGAAAAGAAAGCAGATTTATAATGGTATGGCTTACAAAGTGCTTCAAAAAAGAATATGTTCTTCTTTTTTTTTAAATGGGCCGTTGCTAACCACTTCGTTCCCATCATAGTGATTTCTTTTTTATTTTTTATTTTGGCTTCAGTCTCATAGGTATTTGTGCTTCTAAAAAGAGGGGGTTTTTTTTTTTAATTTTTTTTTTTTTTACCGGTACACACCCGCACACCGAAATTTATCAAATTTATATTTCTTTTACTGTTTATGCAAAAGCAAGTTCAGCAGGAGAGTGGGATGCTGATGATGTTGCTTTTTTCCTCCCCTCCTTTTCCCCTCCACGAATCCCCTCCCAACACTTGCTTTCTCTTTTGATGTGACCAGGCTTGTTCTGTCACCTCATCTTTATTTCATTTGGGCAACAACTAGAAACGAAGAGAATCGAACAGAAATAATGAAATTAATAGAACTTCGTTTCTTTATTTTTTTCTCCCCCCCCTCTCTTTTGATATTATTATTAAATTATAGTTGACTACCCTCTCCCCCCCCCCCCCCCCCCTCAATTCTCTCCCCCTCTGTCTATGAGTAAGGAAAAAATTCCTATTTCATTGTCTACTCCCTTCCCCGGAATATTATCAAGCAGGGGGGGGGGGGGGGGAAAGGTTGGGGGAATTTGCGAGCGAACCTCATGACAAACGTAATTATACTTTTTGTTTCCTTTTTTTTTGTTATACTTCAAGCACGATTGACAGTAGTATATCTAAACCCCCCCCTCCCCCCTCAACCTGCATATTGTGCAGACCAAAATTTTCCCTTCGTAAAATCTTGTCTGACGAATCTGAACGAAAAGAAGAGAAAGGTCCAGCTGGGGGGGGGGGGGGGGAGAGCGCGCACAACTGCCATCCTTGCCAAGACAACCAACGGAGGAGTAAAAAAGAATGTACTCGACGTTAGTGAGACGGTTCTTCACTAGTTGGGGACATTTCCTTAATTTTATTTTATTTACACACCTTTAGACTGAGACGGTTTGTTGTTTATACTTTCTCTGAAAGGTTAACTGTTGCACCAGGATGTGCGTGCTCTGAGATTTAAGAAAAACCCCACAAAAAAAAGAACCACCTAAAAAAAGAAATCCCTCCATTCTTTCGTTTTCCTCAGTGTTCCTCTTCCAAGGATCGGCGGCGAAAGTGGTGCCACTTTCAGGCCCCTAAATATATTTCTCTCTCTTTTTTTTTTTTTTTTTTTTTAGATAGGCCGTTGCTAGCAACTTCTCCTATCATAGTGAACTTTTCTTTCCCCCCCCCCCCCCCATCTCTCCTCCACCACCATCACTACCATGTGTTCACAGTGGTGTGCCATGTACTTATGGCTCACCACCAGGATTGGCCAAACTGAGCGTCCCTCTGGGGTTGTTAGGCAGTAGCCAATCTTCCTTCACACTAGTTCCCTTAAAGAAGAACCCCCCCCCCCCCCCCCCAGAAGCATTATTCTCCATGTTGGGTCTTCAGGCAACCACCCGAAGGTCTCAGGAGCCGTTATCATGTTGCACTGTCTCTCCCTTCCCCCTTCCCACCGGCCTTGTGTTTTGTTATACGTGTTGTACGCTCCCCGCCCCCTTATTCACATCCACAGCAAGGCGGTTGTCTTCGCTGTTCCGCTAGCGTCTAGGCCGTCTAGGTCAAAACCGCTCAGCGTGTCATAATGTCTCCCTCTGTCTTTTTTTTTTTTTTTTTTTCTTTGGTCTCTGTATCTATCCATCTTTTTTTTACGTTTCGTTCTGTTGGCTGCCCTCCTTTAGTCAAGCAATCACCGTTTAGATTGTGGCATGTGGCGCGTTCTGCAAAAGAGAGCGACCCTCGGTGTCCACATTGCCACACCAAAGCCATGCCTTTAACCTTCTTAATGCTTGCTGGGGTGGGGTTGGAGGGCGCTATTTCACGTCAATGGTTCCTTGGCGACTGAGTTTATAAGCTAATATTGATTTTTTAATTGTTACCATTACCACGTACTCCACGCACTGCAGTGATTGACAAGATGAGGGTGCTCGGGTTCATGTTAACGTTGCTGTCGGCTGCGGTCAGCGTGGAAGGCATTGACGGACGGACGGTGCTGCTGTGGGTGTTCAGGCACGACAACAACACACAGGAGTGGCAGGAGATGGTGAACCAGATCTCGGCCCACAAGGAAAACATCACCCACATATCCATGTGCACGCACAGAATCCTACAGAACGGGACCTTCGGGTTCCAGTCCGGCAACGGCATCGAGACAGGAAAGGTGATGGCACACTGGGCCGACATCATCGCGCAGCAGGGCTTCGTGATGACCCCCCTTATCGACGCCACGTCCCCTTGGCAGGACATGAACACCTTCATGGGCGACGACCAGAAGGTCGAGAAGTTCATCTCCGATGCGGTGGCGATGGCCAAGAGCAGTGGCTACAAAGGGTACAACATGGACCTGGAGTACAACGGTGCTTCTGAGCAGTTTGGCGAGCGCTACACAGCATTCCTCAACAAGTTTGCCACTGCGCTGCACCAACACAACATGACGCTCACCGACGCCATCTCCGGCTACTGCCCGCCATGGTTCAATGGTGAAACGTGCAAAGAGCTCGCGACCTCTAATGTCGACAAGTTCTTCACAATGAACACCTACCAGGAGGGGCTTGTTAAGTTCGAAGACTACGTCGCAACCAGCGCCAAGACCTTCGGTGCCAAGAACGCCGTTGGGATGGACAACACGCAGGATCCTGTCAACCTGCACTCCCAGACGGCCATGAACTTCGCCGTCAACAAGGGTGTCAAGGACCTCGCGTTGTGGGTGCTTGCCGGTCCCTACAGCGCCGGCACTACAGTCTGGGCGGACCTCGGATACTTCCTGCACTATGCCCATTAAGCTTCCGTCGCCATTTGTGATTAACGTCAGTGTGCTGTGCTCTGCTTGTTGTTGTGTAGTGTGGGCAAGTTTCTCAGGTGATACAAATGAAAATGCTGGCCGAAATTTTGTTGCTGCTATGTGCAGCAACAAGCGTCGAAGGCATTGACGGGCGGACGGTGCTGCTGTGGGTGTTCAGGCACGACAACAACACACAGGAGTGGCAGGAGATGGTAAACCAGATCTCGGCCCACAAGGAAAACCTCACCCACATATCCATGTGCACGCATAGGATTCAGAACAACGGGACCTTCGGGTTCCAGTCTGCCAACGGGGTGCCTTACGGGCTTGCCATGGAGCACTGGGGGCAGGTTATCGCGCAGCAGGGCTTCGTGATGACCCCCCTCATCGACGTGGACTACAAGTCGTGGCAAGACATCTACCAGTTCATGGGCGATGACCAAAAGGTCGAGAAGTTCATCTCCGATGCGATCGCGAAGGCGAAGCAGAACGGGTACCAGGGGTACAACATGGACATCGAGTTCAACGACACGCCAAGCTCCTTCGGCGTGAGGTACACAGCGTTCCTTAACAAGTTCGCAGATGCGCTGCACCAGCACAACATGACGCTCACAGACGCCATCGCGGGGTACTGCCCGCCATGGTTCGATGGCGAGACGTGTGCCATGCTCGCCTCGTCGCACTTGGACAAGCTCTTCACGATGAACACCTACCAGGAGGGGGCTGACAAGTTCGAGGAATACATCAAAGCGAGCGCCAAGACCTTCGGTGCCAAGAACGCCATCGGGATGTCAAACTCGCAGGATCCTGTCAACCTGCACTCACAGGCGGCCATGAACTTCGCTGTGCAGAACAACGTGAAGGACCTCGCGCTGTGGGTGCTTGCCGGCCCCTATGCTGCCGACACTACGATTTGGGCGGATCTCGGCTACTTCCTGCACTATGCCCATTAACAAGTGTGTTTGTCAACTGTTTCGTGTGTGCTAACGCCAACGTTTTCTTTTTCAATTTCTTTCCATCCACAACCGTAGAGTTATCGAGATCTTAATTGTCTTCATGTCACTTGTGGCTTTGGTTTTTTTATTTCCGTAATAAGTTTTGTACTTCCACCCAACACATCGGCACAGACAGGGTTATCAAGATGCCTGGAAAGAAAGCAAAAGTGGAGGAGAAGCCCAAGACCATGCTCTTGGGGCGTCCCGGGACCAGCTTGAAGATCGGTGTTGTGGGTCTCCCGAACGTGGGGAAAAGTACCTTCTTCAACGCGGTGACGAAGAGCGCGATCCCTGCGGAGAACTTCCCGTTCTGCACGATCGATCCCAACATCGCGAAGGTGGAGGTGCCCGATGAGAGGTTCGAAGAGCTGGTAAAGTTCTGGAAGCCGCCCAGCATAGTGAGGGCGGACCTTACAGTGTGTGACATTGCGGGGCTTGTGAAGGGTGCCAGCGAGGGTGAGGGTCTGGGGAACGCCTTCTTGTCGCACATCAGCGCGTGTGACGCCATCTTCCACATGGTGAGGTGCTTCGACGACCCGGAGATCGTGCACGTGGAGGAGACCGTCGACCCTATCAGGGACATCGAGATGATCAACCACGAACTGGTGCTCAAGGATCTTGAGAAGGTCACCCAGATCTACGACAAGACGAAGGTTCTTGTGGAGCGTGGCATTGACAAAACCAAGAAGGCTGAACTGGAGTACCTTACCAAGTTCAAGGAGGCTCTTGAGGCGGGTAAGATGATCCGTGCCGTGCAGTGGTCGAACAAGGAGGTGGAATGCCTGAACGGGCTCCTTCTGCTCACCGCCAAGCGACAGGTGTTCCTGTGCAACATGTCCAAGAGGGACTACCTCAGACAGAAGAACAAGTACCTGCCCAAGGTGAAGGCTTGGTTGGACGAGAACACCGGGGAACTTATGATCCCGTTCTCCGCAGAGTTTGAGTTGGAATGTGTGGGGATGGAGAAAGATGAGCTGGAGAAGTACCTGGAGGAGAGCAAGACGAAGAGCATGATGAACAAGATCGTGAAGACGGGTTTCTCTGCATTGAACCTGCAGTACTTCTTCACCACCGGGGCTGACGAGGTGAGGGCGTGGACCGTGGCGAAGGAGACAAAGGCGCCAGCATGCGGTGGGAGAATCCACACTGACTTCGAGAAGGGTTTCATCTGTGCTGAAGTCATGAACTTCGTCGACTGGAAGGAGCACGGGTCGGAGGCAGCATGCAAGTATGGATCAAAAAAAAAAAAAAGAAAAAAAAAAAAACTTACAGGGCCGTTGGGAAGTACCGTCAGCAGGGCAGGGAGTACGTTGTTCAGGACGGTGATATCATCCTCTTCAAGGTGAACGCTGGGGCTGGTCTTAAGAAGAAATAGGTTGAGAGAAACGAAAGAATTACCCCCTTTTTATTTGCATCAAATTACTTTTTGTCGCTTTTTTCTTCTTCTATTCTCCACTTTTTTTTTCCACTTCTTCTTTCTCTGCTCTTTTCCTTCCGTCATCTTCCCTCTTGTGGTTTGGAGCAGGGAAATTGAGGAGGGAGAAAAGAAAAAGGATTAAAAATTGGATAGGTAAGTGCCCCCCCCCACCTTTCCCCCTCCGTCTGCCTTTCATTCTTTGTGGTTTTTTATGACCCCTTTTAGTGTGTCTCGTGCCCACCCCCCCTTTTTTTCCACTGTCCCCAACCCTTATCCCCCCCTTTCATACGTCATATGTCTTTTTTTATTATTATTTTGAAGCCCTGTTAGAAAAAAAATAATAAAAAAGGTACGCTGGCAAAAAAAAAGAAAAAAAAAGAGAAAAAAAACCAAATGCAAAATGTTATTGAAGCCTCGGAGATGAAACAAGAGAAGAAAATACTGTCTGACAAGATCAGCAGGCTGGCAGAAGAGGTGGTGTTGTTGGGTGGGATCAACGACGAGAAGCGGCAGGAGGCGGAAAGCCTGTACGACCAGTGGTGCGGTGTTCAAGTGAAAACCGCAGAGTTACTACTGCACATTCTAGAAGTAGCCTCGGGGAAGCCTGATGGTGTGCATTGTTTGCACGCAGTGATCGATGTGCTGAAAAGAGACGAGCAGCGTCTTCAACAGGACCTCGCACGGCTAGGCTCCGTGCACGACAGGGAGGATGCGAATTTCAAAACAAAACGAAAAGAGCTCGAGATTGAGAAGGCCACCGCTGAAGACCTCCTCTTGCAGCACCAAGCAGCCACCGAGGACGCAGCTAGCAGACGTGATGAGCACCTCAGACGCATCCAAACCCACCGCATGGAACTAGCCACCGCACACGACACCTTCAAGGACGACGTGCTGTCCTATGCACGGTCCATATTCCTCGTTTAGTAGTTATGATAGATATACACTTTAGATTCCCTTCATTTATGCTTTTTTTTTTCATTTTCCTCCCGCACTTAATGTACGCAAAGGATGGGGTTTTGGGGTAAGAAAAAGCAGGAGGAAGAACCTACCTCAGGTCCCTCGGAGCTGCCCTTGCTGGATGGCATCGGCAATGAGGAGGACGGCGACGGGGAGGAGATGCAGATCGCGATCGAGCCCGATGAGGGTGAGGTTCCCGACGATGCGCTGCATCAATGTGCCCCGCACATGCACCGCTTCGACGGGGAGCACACGCTGTGGGAGAGCAGCACGGAGTTTAGCGCACTGTCCTTCTGCAATTTTTGGGACTTCTGGAGCTGGGGCGAGGACATCATCGTGGTGACCAACATGCGCGTCTTCCTCTGCCAGATACGCATCAACCCCTTCCTCGGATGGCTCACCTGCTTCAAGCCTTACTACTCCAGCACCATCATGCGCCGTAGAGACATCAGCACTATCTCCTTACGCCGAACCATTAGGTTTCCCACTGCCTTTTACGCGCTACTCTTCATCTGGTTCTTTGCTTCCGCCTACATCCTCTCCTTCCGCTTCGTCTCCCCTGCCGTTGATGTGGACACCCCTTCTTGGGTCGAGAACTTCTGGGCACTCTTTGGCATCTCCCTCGGCTTCCTCATTCTCGTCCTCATGTTCTTCTCCAATGACTGGGTTGTCACCATGTCGCATAAGACAAGCAAAATGCACCCACTCAGCAAGAGCGAAGTCTCTGCGAGAGTTTCTGGACCCCACATGATTGGTCAACTGGAAGAAGCCGTGCGAGCCGGTTACGTAGGGGGCGGCGGGTGGTTGAAGGACGAAAAGAAGACGAAAAAAACAGGCAAAGGCTACGTGGCCACACGGCAGCTCTCTATATTAGAGATTGCGGAGAACGGCGGAGGGTTCATGGATCCAGACCTCGTCGACTCGGCAGATGAAGACGAGGAAGTACTTACACCGGCCATTCTTCCAGTACACAAGAGGTTGCTTCCGGGTGAAAAACTAGTCTACCGATGCAAACACACAGCAAGGGTGTTGTTTTTTTCTATAGGAAACAACAGCATCGCGGTGACGAACAAGAGGATTATCATCAAGAAAGCGCGGTACCCTCTTCTATGCACAAGGTACCCCTGGCTGAGCCGGTACTTCTACACAAGTATCCCGCTTCCCTCGCTGCACACCATTCAACACGCACGCATCCGACTGTTCGGGAGGGGGAGGTTCATCGCCGCCCTGCTTATGTTCCATATCACGCTGCTGTACATGTGGTTTCACCTCAACTACAAAGCTTGCCCTGAGCACAAATACTGCATCTCGTGGTTCCCCAAGCCTCCTGACTTGCTGCTCGAGATCCCCACGATAGGAGTGCTGGCAGCACCTGGCTTGTTCTTGGTGCTGTCCATTTTGTTCCAGTTCCACAGAGGATGGGGACTGGTGCTTGATGTGTACGAGAAGAGCCACTTGAACATTGAGGAGCTGCGGATTGGCCTCTCAGGACGTATGTATCGAAGTCATATAATGTATCACAACCACAGCCAGCCAGATGAATGCCGTGGAGGACGCATGCCGCATGGGCACTGTCGCCAAGCGCTACCCACACCGCCCAGATGGACACCTTATCCCTGGGGAAAAGATTGTGGGTGAGCTTGAGTGCGACAACGGCAAAGTGCGCGTCACGACGAAACGCCTTCTTGTGTGCAGGGTATGAGCGCACAGTACATGCACAACAATGCACAGAATCATGTCGAAGAGACGACCTTCGTGCGCAAGTGGATAACCTTCTGGTTCAGAGACTACCACGTGGGGTCCTTCGATGCACGTGATGTTGCGTATGTCAACAGGGGTGGGGTGGGCGGGCACAGCATGGCAAGCTGACGCATCTGGCCACAGAGTTGCCAGCAACGCGAGAAACTGCCAATGCAAGACATAATACAAACCATCTTAACAACCAAAACAGTGCCTGCAGTACACGGTGGATCCATCTTCATTCGCAGGTTGTGATGCTCGGTGCATCGTGGGTAGGCTTCTGGGCCATCATTGTCGGGTCGATGCTCCGCTTCGAAGTGTGCGACGACACATTCGTTACCTTGTACTGCAGCGATAGAGTGAGCTTGGGGGTGCAGCTGGGAGGGTGCGTCCTGATATTTTACTCTGTGTGGGGCTATTCACGCCACAAGTCTCCGGGGTTGGTGTTCACAGTGCAGAACACAGAAGCACTGACGTGGTACAGGAGCGACTTCCTGAAGCTACGTGTGGCGTCTACGAGTGTGAACATGGTTCAAGAGTGGCTGCGGTCTGCGCAAAAGGGGCTTGGATGCTTCCTGCCGGAAGCGGAGGAAGACTCGGTCGAAAATTTGGCAAAGCACGAAAGGTACGGGACCCTGATTGTGTTGAAAGAGAATGAAGTCAAGATATCAGGCGGGACATCCCTGCCCAAGCTGGGCGACGTGGTGACGCTGCTTGAGGAAGACGAACCTGCGAAGTGGAGGGTCGCAGCGGAGACGAGGGACGGAGGCGTGAGGCTTGTTGCTGATCGAGACGAGCGAGCGGCTCTGTTCTTTGGCGACGTTGGCGATGAGCGGGGTGGAGGTGCATGGGAAGAAGCACCGACGACACCTATACGTGAAATCGAGAGAGTGAGGGATCTGGAGGAACTGGAAGGGCTGCGGGAAGAGAAGATACTGCTTGAGGACGCCCTCCACTCCAACGGCAACGAACTGGTGACGCTCCGCGAGGCACTCAGGACGCAGACCCTGAAGCTCATCCATACACAAGGGGAACACGTCAGCAGGTTGCAAGATGCCGCACACGCCTCGTTTGCACAGAAAACGTTCCCCCCCGTTTCCCTCCCTCCTACACCACCCCCAGAGGAGATCTTCGTTGAGACACCTCCATCACTGCCCGTCTCGAACCCCCCATCCCTCGCCTCCTCCTTTGACCAAAGATGATTCACAAAACCTTTAAAAATAGATTAGTTCTCCCATGTGGTCTGTCCCCGTCTTTCCGAGGGAAAACGGAAAGATGAGGGGGGCCATTGTGGCCATTCCTGTTGTCTATTCTTCAGCTGTTATTTAGTATTTCTATTACCTGTACCCTTATGTTATTTTTAGACTGTTCAAATATTCTTTGTATCTCTGTAACATTTCTTTTGTGTCAGTGAAATTTAAAAAAAAAAAGAAAAAAAAAACCATGCACCTCGTAGTTGGGCTCGTCCTAGTGGTGGTAATAAGTTGTGCGGAGGCTGTTCCTGCGAACATAACGGAGTACATGGAGGAGAGGGAGGCATTTATCGCACAGCAGGCAGGGTACAGGATGGACGGGGGCGAGAGGGGACTTGTGGGGAGTGAGGTCCAACTGAACAGAAGTATTGTAAATATGCGAGAGGAGCTGAGGAAAAGCATGCCTGGAGCAGTTGCGATGCCGCTGAGAGCAGTGAAGAATCAAGTCGAAGGAACTGCGTTGTGGAAGGTGCTACACGAGATGCCAAAGGCAGTGATTCTCCATGTACACTGGTCATCGACAGTATCCATTGAGTGGCTCCTGAAGAATGGCACACACAGACCGGGGTGCTATATTTATTGGCCTGCTGTCAAACCTGCCAACTCTACATATTTTGTAGGACAAGGCAGCTTCTACAGCACGCCAAGCGAGGCACCTGAGGGATGGGTTGCCGCCGAGAGCTTACGCGCATCCATTCCGGACTTTGACAACGTACTCCTCACGCAGTACTGGGATGTCTACTACAACGACACCTCGATCAACGAGAGGGTGGACCCATGGGGACCTTTCCAGAACTATTTCACCCTCACAGGCGGGGTCCTTATGTACAAACCCGTCTTCGAGGCGTACATGCGGGAGACCATCTCTGTAGCAGTGCGCGATTGGAAAGTCAACTTCCTCGAACTCCGTGCTCTTGGTTACAACTCCGGTGTTTACGATTTCACCAAGAAGTACACGTCACTGGAGACGACTAACATAATGATAGCCGTCAGCAACGCGATGAAGACCACGCTCCCGGGGTACCTGGGGATGAATGCGATCTGGTCGGAATACAGGCAAAACTCTGCCAGCGTCATCCAGGCTTCATTGGAACAGGCTGTGTTCGTGAAGAACAACTGCGACGATAAGGATTTTGTGATCGGGTGGGACCTGGTGGGGCAGGAGGACAAGGGACACCCGTTGAGGTACTTCCTCCCACAGTTGCTGAACTACTCCGGGAGGATCGACTACTACTTCCACGCAGGGGAGACCGACCTTATCGGGAACGGCACCACCGCTGAGAACATTGACGATGCTGTGCTGCTGGGCTCAAAGCGTATTGGCCACGGTCTGGCGTCAGTGAAACTCCCACTGGCCGCCAACATGATAAAAGAGAAGGGCGTCACACTAGAGGTGTGCCCTGTCTCAAACCAAGGACTGCAGTTTGTTCTAGATGCCAGGCAGCACCCTGCTTCTGCTCTCTTCGACATCGGGCTTCCCATCACCATCAACAACGACGACCCTGCCATCTTGGCAACCTCCTCTAGCATGGGGTACGACTGGTGGTTGGCAGTAATGTCCTGGGACATCGACCTAGCCTCTATCAAGGCAATGGTCCAGCAAGCCATTCACTCTTCCTCCGCCCCTGCAGCTACCAAGGACGCTCTGTACACAACATGGGCCCAGTCATGGGAACTTTGGGTGAACTCCTCGATTTCACGTTTCTAAAAAAATAAAAGTACACAGCACACACATTTATATTAGAGGGTGGGGTTGGTTACTTACGGTTTGTGGGGGGGGGTTTTTTTTGGGGGGTTTGATTTTTTTCAGGGGTAGAAAAGAGTAAAGAGCCCCCTACCCATCTTCTCTTCTGTTGTTAGAACTGGGGGGAGGGGGTATCTTTTCCCCAGGATTGAGGAGCTCTGTAGGTTCCGCCAGAGCCAACGTGTCCACTGTTGAGTACCTTATGTGTGATTAGTGCCGTACTCCGGTGTTTCATCCCTTCCCCCTCCTGTTCCTTATTTCGTTTTATATTTTCAACGATAACTTTGTTTCTAACTTTTAACGCTAGGGAAGAGTGGGGGAATAATGGGGGAGGAAAGACCGAGATGGGGGAAAGAAAGAAAAGAAGATCGAGAAAAATAGTAAAAAACGTGTTTTTTTTTTGTTTTTTTAGTGGCTGTGTCTGTGCCCATCTACGCACACCAGGAGGCCATCTTCCTTTCGGAGAGGACACACGAAGGATTACTTTCCTCTTTTTTTTTAATTCCCCATTCACATGCAGTCTTAACACCCTTCCTCGCCCTGCCCTCTTTCTATTTCTTGTCACGTATTTATGGTTTTTATTGTTCTTTCATTCAACCCTTTGTTTTCCCCCCTGCTCTGCTATGGGTGCCTCAACCTTACTCCTACTTCTCCCACTGAGCACGTCCCAGTTTTCTTTCCCCTTTTCCTTCCCCCCACTGTATGTTCCACCCATACACCTGTCAAGGAAGAGGAGTTAAGTAAAAAAAAGAAAAAAAAATGTCAATGTTGCGACTGTCGGCGCTGAGGTCGAAGAGGTGCTTCAGCACTAGCAATGTGCTGCTCAGGGAAGCGTTCGTGAAGGAGAAGCCGCATTTGAACATCGGCACGATTGGGCACGTGGACCACGGCAAGACCACACTGACCGCAGCCATCACCAGTGTTCTCTCGAAGAGCGGCCTTGCAGAGGCGAAGGACTACTTCGCGATTGACAAGTCTCCCGAAGAGAAGGCGAGAAAGATCACCATCAACGCCACCCACGTCGAGTACCAAACAGAGAAGAGGCACTACGCGCACATCGACTGCCCGGGACATCAGGACTACGTCAAGAACATGGTGACCGGTGCCGCCCAGATGGACGGTGGCATCCTCGTCGTCGCAGTGACGGACGGTCCCATGCCCCAGACAAGGGAGCACATCCTTCTCGCCAACCAGATCGGTGTTCCTAAGCTGGTCGTTTTCATCAACAAGATGGACATGCTTGAAGCCACGGAGGCGGAGGAGATGGCAGAGCTCATCGAAGAGGAGATCAAGGAGCTCCTTGAGCTGCACAAGTTCGACCCCGAAAGCACCTCCTTCGTGAAGGGTTCCGCCCTCCGCGCCCTTGAGGGCGAGGAGAAGTGGGTCAACACAGTCTTGGACCTCATGAAGGAGGTCGACGACACCATCCCTACCCCCGAGCGTGACAACAACAAGCCATTCCTCATGCCCATCGAGCAGACCTTCGCCATCCCGGGGAAGGGTGTCGTGTGCACTGGGTCCGTGGAGACGGGGTCTCTCAACCTGAAGGACAAGATTGAGGTTATTGGGTTCAGGCCCGAGGCGCAGGCCACCCAGGTGACAGGGATGGAGTCCTTCTGCAAAACACTGCAGGTGGCAGAGGCTGGCGACAACGTGGGTGTCATGTGCTCGTCGCTGACTGCGAAGGACGTGCAGCGTGGGATGGTGCTGGCGAAGCCCGGCCACATCACCCCTGTCAACGACTTCCTTGCTAACGTATGCACCTTCAACACAAACAACACACCTACAGATCTACGTGCTGAACTCCGATGAGGGTGGTCGTACCAAGCCCTTCTTCCAAAACTACCGCCCCCAGTTCTTCTTCAGGACTGCTGACATCACAGGTAACATCGACTTCCCTGAGACCGAAGGCAAGTCGCAGATGGTGTCTAAGAAGGACAAGAAGGCCGCCATGGCACCGGATGCTGGCGAGACAGACTTCGTGATGGTGATGCCTGGTGACCAGAAGGATGTCGTTATCAAACTGGCATTTGCCGCTCCCCTTCACGAGGGGCAGCACTTCGCCTTCAGAGAGGGTGGGAAGACAGTGGGACACGGTGTTGTCACCAAGCTCAGGCCTTACAAGTATGTGACAAAATGGAGGGAGGAAAAAAAAAAAAAAAAACAGCACCGAAGTTCCTGAGATGTTCAACCGTGTGAAGAAGGCCTTCCAGGGTAATTAGATGTTGCGAACAAAAAAAAAAGTTTTTTTTTTGAGCTTAGTTTGCGCAGTAAGCGCATTTTGAAAGAATAAAGTAGAAGAGAGAGGTGAATTAATTGAACCAATAATTATAATAAAAACAAAAAAAAAAACAAAAAAAAAAGGGACACGCAGTCTGTCTGTTGACGACGTAAATAAATATAGTACGAACCAAGGAAGGGGGGATACGAAAAGGAGGGTTTTTTATTTTTCATTTGTCATTTTGGGTATTAAACTGCCGCACTCGGATTCTTTGAAAAGTGTTCTTCTTTTTTTTTTCATATTTCTTTCTCCCCTTCATCCTCTCATTCCCCTCTTTTTTTTTTTTTATCATATCCCTTCCCTCGGGCCGGGTTACTTTTTTATTTCTCTTTTTTTTTTTTTTTTCCTTTCTTTTTCTTTATGTGTTTTTCTCTCCCTACCTCCACGCCCCTCACCAATTTATTAATGTATTTTCCCCCTTTTTCTCAAAATTTCAAAAAAAGCTTTGGAAAAAAAAAAAAAAAAAAAAAAAAAAAAAAAAAAAAAAAAAACAGGAAATGTAAATAAAAGAAAATGCCAGGTCCAAAACTATTCCACGCTGATGAAAGGTGTTTGGGAGGAAGGCAACTGCTGCAACAGCAACACTTGAATATGGTTTCGAGGCTACACGATGTGCGGCCGCACCTAGACACGGTGAGAACACACAGCGAGGTGTGCGTGAAGAACATGCTCAAGCGCGGGTGGGAAAGAGCTGGAAGGCTGAGACAAGCCCCTTATTGCTCAAAAGTACCTATTTATAAGAGAAATCACCTAAGTTCAGTAGTAGATAATCACCCGCCCAACCACTTTTCAGTGGTCTGGGAAATGGACATCAACAAAGGACTAAGGGAGAAGAAGACAAAAAATGTGTGCGTAAAAACACACACCACACCGGTAAGCTACGGCCCCAATGCCGTACACCGGGGTAATGCACTGTCTTACTACCAACAGCGGCAGGAGGATCTTGCTGAAAGGTACTCAACTGTGCGAAGAAGACGCCTGCAGCGGTTGAGGTATGGGATGCCTGTAGATGGGGGCGAGGAGGCGAAATTCAAACTATCTCCGAAACTTAAAAGAATTGCCGAGAAAGTACTCAGCAGAATGCCCCTCCCCCGCCCGACTACAGCACCGGTCTACTGCACTTCTGAGTCCATCCACCATCCAATACGCCCATGTACCGCACCTCCTACTCACCGTAGGCCGCAGCCACATTCCCCTGCACCTTCACCTGGCACCTCCGTCCTTGACTCTGAGGATGACTTTGGTTATGCTACACTTTAAAGTTGTTTTCTATAATTATTCACCAATTTTTTTCTTCTTCTTCTCTCAGCTTTTCTCCCGTTTTTTGTAGACCTGTACCACCGCTCAAAGTCCGTTAAGTCTCGTCGATTGTTTGGTGGCCAACCAGCCCTTCACCTCCATTGTCCGGCAAGTGGACACTGCACCTACCCAGGGGGTGCTTGGGTTTTTTATTTTTACCTTTTTCTTTTTTCATCGACAAGGGAGGGAAAGAGGAAGAGGAAAAGAAGAATACAAATAGAAAATATGCAAGACGCCAGTCTGGAACAATGGCTGCACACGGCAGGTCTGTCGCATCACTTCCCTGCCTTCAAGGGCGCAGGAATGACGGTCGAGAGCCTCGCATCGCTGACGATGCACAACTACAACACCGTGGGAGTGACGAATATGGCTGACAGGAGGAAGCTGTTCGAGTTGATACAGCTGATCAAGAGGGAGAACCCTGTGTCCCTGCAAAAGGAGAATGTCCCCCCTTCCGACCAGGATGTGTCGATGCTCGCCAGCTGTGCGGTGCTCCCCCTCGACAAAGGCTTCGATGAAGGTGTCTTTGGGATGGATGACTTGGCCAACGCAAAGCCTGTGAAGCCTGTAGTGCATCAGACACCCGCGCAGCCCATCCCCTCCAACACTCCCGCCATGCAGAGGCGGAAGAGCCTCGGTGCGCAAGGCCCCGCTAAGAAGGCCGGCAAGGAACCTTTGAAGTCCAACAGCAAGTCCATCAGAGACAGGATCAACGTGTGTGTGAGAAAAAGGCCCCTCAACCCTAACGAGGTCGAGCGTGGTGACAACGACGTGCTGCGTGTGGGCGGCGCCAAGAAGAACACGCTGTTCGTGCAGGAGCCTAAGCAGCGTGTGGACTGCTCGTCGTACATCGAGGAGCACCAGTTCACCTTCGACGAGGTGTTCGAAGAGGACTCGAGCAACGAGGCAGTCTACCTGCGCACAGCAGCACCCCTCATCGAGACCGTGTTCGAGGGCGGCACCGCCACGTGCTTTGCCTATGGGCAGACCGGCAGTGGGAAAACCTTCACCATGCTTGGGAAGGGTGGCTCGGGGCACGGTCTGTACGCTCTCGCAGCAAGGGACCTCTTCTCAAGGCTTGAGCCGCACCAAAAGGCCACTTGCAGCTACTATGAGATCTACGGCTCCAAGCTGTTCGACTTGCTGCAGAACAGACAGAAGCTTGCCTGCAGAGAGGACTCCAAAGGGCAGGTCAACATCTGCGGTCTCACCGAGCACAGCATCAACGACGTGGGTTCCCTGATGTCCATCATTGAGGAGGGCTCAGCATGCCGTGCGCAGGGTGCCACAGGTGCCAACCAGGACTCGTCACGTTCGCACGCAGTGCTCAGCATCAACATCAAGGTCGCTGCGAAGACAAAGGACGTGCTCTTCGGGAAGTTCTCGTTCATCGATCTTGCAGGGTCGGAGCGTGGGGCGGACACCATGGACACAGACAAGATCACGCGTATGGAGGGTGCTGAGATCAACAAGTCGCTTCTGGCGTTGAAGGAATGCATCAGGGCGTTGGACCAATCTGCGCGGCACGTCCCCTTCAGAGGGAGCAAGCTCACAGAAGTGCTCAGAGACTCGTTCGCAGGAAACAGCAGAACGGCAATGATTGCAAACGTAGCACCGGGTACCATGAGCTGCGAGCACACACTGAACACCCTGAGGTACGCCGACAGGGTCAAGTCCCTCAGCAGCGGGAAGTCAGGTCGTGCGACAGACGACTTCGATCGTGTGATGATGATCGGCGGTGTGGGGTCCAGGGGGAAGAAGAAGGTGAAGGAAGTTGCCCCGCCGCAGGCGCCTTTTGCTCATAAGGCGCCATTCCAGGTGCCGATGCCCGAGAAGCGGCCCGACCCGACACCCGCCCCTGCACCTCCTACTCCTATGCCGAGCGCATCGCCCGTTGTGCAGCCTGCACCTGCAGAGGACTTCCCTGTTGAAGATGCTGGCACACCACAGTCGGGTTCTGCACCGAACTCTGGGCACGTTGGGCCATCGATACCTCCTGTTGACACTTCACTGCTCAGCAAAGAGGAACTGGAGCGCCACCACGAGTCGCTTATTGACGTGATCCTTCAGGAAGAGGAGGAGATGATATCAGCACACAGAGCACACGTGGACGAGGTCATGGAAATCATCAAGGAGGAGATGGCGCAGCTCGACGCTGTCGATCAGCCTGGATCCAACATCGATGCTTACATCAGGAACTTGGATGGGTATGGAGTGATAAATGGGTGGGGAAATTCCATTAATATACAGGCTCCTGCGTATGAAGCAGAAGAAAATTACTGAGCTCCGAAACCACCTTAGCCAGTTCAAGACTCACCTTCAGGTAAGTGAAAGAGAAAAGAAAAAAGTGTAAAAAATATTTTCAAAAAAAAAAAAAAAAAAAAAAAAAAAAAAAAAAAAAAGGAAGAAGAAATGCTGAGTAAATACTTCGTCAAAGGTGAGAATTAGATTTTTTTTTCGTGATCCCCCCTCTCCCCTCTTTCTCCCTCATTTTTTTTCCCCTCCAAATATTTTTTGTTATTTAAACCACGGTAAGGCCCCCCTTTTTTTTTCTCATTTTTTTTTTTTGCAATCCCCCTATGGTACTTTTTTTTATACTTTTATTATTTTTTTTATTCCTGTGTTTTACTTTTTGCTTTTTTTTTTCTGTTTTTTTTTTTTCTTCTTTTTTCCTCATCCTTCTCGTCTAGACCTATTTTCATAAAAGAAAAAAAAATAAATTGAAGGAGGGCTAAGGCGGAGAAGACACCGTCGAAATAAAAAGGAAAGAGGCTCGAAACTAGATAGGACGAAACAACAAAATTAGAATTTCTTTTTTTTTTTTTAAAAGGGGGAGAATATCCTTCTTTCATATTTCTTTTTTTTTTCTTAGATATAATCCTCTTTGTCTCGCTTCTCCTCCCCTCTTTTCCCTTTCTCTCTTAAAGCTGTACACACACAAAAAATGGGCCCATACACTGTTTTTTTTTTCTCCTTTTTTTTTTGTTGACTGTAAATCAAGTAGAAACTGTTCTTTTTTCTTTCTTTTTTTTTTGAGTTTCTTCTCCGGTACTCCAGATGGGCATTTTTTTTTTTAAATTATTATTATTGGTGCGTAGAAACTGGTACTATTCCCCATCAGGTCTGCAGTATTTTTCTTTTTTTTTTTTTCTTTCCTTTCATTTTTTTTTTTTTTTTTTTTTTTTTTGGAGCAAGTATTTCTTTTGTACTTGGATAACAGACGAGACTGGAAAATCACACCTGAAGCAGGGTGGGCACCAAAAAAAAAAAAAAAAAGTGAAGAGGGAACCGAATTGAGAGGGGGAAAAAGAAGAAAACCAAGGGAAGTCAAGCATAGAGGATTTTGGAGCTGCTGAAAAAATATAAATAAAAAGAGCTTTTTGAAAAAAGCAAAAGGGGCGGCGGAGGGGATTTTCTTTCATCTGTCACTATAGATTTTTTTTTCCCTTTTTTTTTTCCTTTACCTGAACTCGTTGTCGAATGGACCCCCGCCTCTTTTTTTTTATTTTTGGATTACCCCTCAATTTTATACTTTCATACTTCACCTTTTTTTTTTATTTAATTTTTACCTTTTTCTTTTCTTCTGACCTACACCGTGCACTATTACCCCCCTCCCCCCCCTCACATTTCCCTGAAGAATACTTTGTTTTTGCCAACTCCCTCTCTCCCATTTTTTTTTTATTCTTCCCTTCTCTTCCAAGGAATTCAAAAAAAAACCACCCCTTTTTTTTTAGTTGTTAACTGTCCCTATTCCCGTTGCCCGTAACACCGCTCTGATCAACCCTCTCCTTATCACCTGCAGTTGATACAAACCTTCAAAATGCGCACCATGTCCGTCGTGATGCTTGCCCTGCTCGCAGGGTCTGCCCAGGGGCTGAGCGTTGAGTACATCAACGCCAACGCGAAGACCATGTTCAAGGCCTTCAAGACTGACTACAACAAGGTGTACGCCTCTGTCGCTGAGGAGGACAGGAGGCTTGCCATCTTCACCGAGAACCTGATGAGGGCCGCCAGGTACGAGATGGACCAGACCTCTGGTGCCACCTTCGGTGTGAACGCGTTCACTGACCTCTCCACCGAGGAGTTCAAGACCTACCACTCCCTGAACGTCCCCAAGAAGCAGGGCCCCCCTGCCGCCCCCGCCACCGCCGGTCCCACCGAGATCGACTGGAGGACCAAGGGTGCCGTCACCCACGTGAAGAACCAGGCACAGTGCGGGAGGTATGTATTAATTTGTTTTGTTTTTGTACATTTCTTTTCCCCCACAGCTGCTGGGCGTTCTCGACCACTGGTGGTATTGAGGGCCAGTGGTTCCTTGCCGGCAACACCCTTACCTCGATCTCTGAGCAGGAGCTTGTGTCGTGCGACACCACTGACGACGGCTGCAACGGTGGTCTCATGGACAACGCCTTCAAGTGGCTGCTGTCCGCCCACCACGGGCAGATCGTGACCGAGGCCTCGTACCCGTACACCTCGGGTGGCGGCAACAGCGGGTCGTGCCACGACGTCTCCGGCAAGGCCGTCGGCGCCACCATCAAGGGCTACAAGGACATCGCCCACGACGAGACCTCCATGGCCACCTTCGTCGGTGCCAGCGGTCCCCTCTCCATCGCCGTTGACGCCCAGAAGTGGCAGACCTACACCGGTGGTGTCCTCTCCAACTGCTGCGGTATCTTCGGGTGCCAGCTGGACCACGGTGTCCTCATCGTCGGTTACGCCCCTGAGTACTGGATCATCAAGAACTCTTGGGGTCCCAGCTGGGGTGAGAACGGTTACATCCGTGTGAAGAGGGGTGACAACGAGTGCGGCCTCAACGAGTCCCCCAGCACCTCCGAGTGCTAAACATTGTCTAAACGACAGTAAAACAGCGTGTTCGTGTGTATAAAAAAAAAAAAAAAAAAGAAACTGTGATTCAATAAACCCTGCACAACGTTTTATTTCTCTTTTTTTTTCTTCTCTTCTTTTTTTTCCGTCTTTTTTCCCTTCTTTTTCTTTTAGCAAAGGGCGCATAGCTAGTTCCCAATATTTTGCTTTTTATTTATTTCTATTTTCTTTTTTTTTTTAATTGTGTTTAAGTTAACGATTTGGTGCACCATCGCCACACAGCATACACATGGACGACGATAAAGTGAGGCTTGTTGCGGTCCCCAGCAGGATGGGGCTGGAGGCCATGCGGAGGACAAAGAGAGCACAGGCTGCGCAGGCGCTGCCCTCAAGGAGCACTGTTGCGATCCCCTTCCATTCTATTCAGAACCCCTCAGATGCACAGACGTATGCTAGGCTCCTGCTAGCCCAGCAAAGAACGATGGGGTATGACTTCAGGGACGCTCCTACAGCACAGGATGCGGCAGGGCAAGCGGAGGAAATCCTTAAAAGATCGCAGCAGCAGCTGAACGTCCACATGACCACCGACACCTCCACCAAGCTGAGTGTGAAGACAGACATAGGCACTTCGTCAGGGCAGTACTGGTCTTCCCTTAACCAAGAGTTCCGCGAGCTCTCCACCCACCCCAGCGGTGGCCGCATGGACACAAGCAGCGGCTTCTGGGGACCCCCGCCTGTCGTGGCGCCACCCGTGCGATCGCAGTACCTCCCTTCGATGTATCCGCCAGCTCCGCCCTCACGCCCAGGGTTTCCCCCAGGTCCTCCGCCGCAATCTTACCCGTCATACCCTCCCAGCACCCCTTATGCACCCCAGCCACCCATGCATGCTCCAATGAGCTACTGCAGGTATTGCAGATCCTCTCATGTCGACGGGGCCAGGTTCTGCCACTACTGCGGGACACCCATCACCACGCTACCCCCCACACGGGACCGGCCTGCGGATACCGCTCGTACAGGTTCACCCCCGGAAGTCCCTACTCCTATGCCCTCGCGGCCCGTGGCCCCTTCCACCCATGCGACTCCATCCACCCATGCTCTTCCTTCGCAGTATTCTGATGCGGCTTCGCAACTCTCGCAAGCACCTGTCAACCCACCATCCACGTCAACCATCGCCTCCTCCCGTTCGGTATGTTGGTAGTTTTCTTTTCTTTCTTTATACATACAGGCACGTCCCGTGCAACAAGATGTTACAAGCCGTCACAGCACACCTGCTAGTTTACCAAAAACGCAGGCCCCTCTGCCACCTCCCAGTGATCACGAGTCTGAGGTTGCACCTGATCAAGAGCCACCTAAGGAACTCGTTCAGGAATCGCCTCCTCCCGGTGTATACCAGGACCCAGCGAGCGAAAAGGCGTCTCCAGGTTCGCCTGCGTCGAAGAAGAACACAGCAGTTGCACTGAGCAACGAGGAGGCGCAGCTCTCTGACTCGACTTCTCTCCCTCCTGACCCGGAGCCTATGGAGCAGGAACCTCCCCCCCAGCCGTCCACTCCGAAGAAGAAGCCAATGAGCGACACTCACACGAAGCACCACGACCCTGCCAATGAAAAAGCCTCCCCTGGATCCCCCGCGTCCAAAAAGAACACTGCAGTTGCCCTTGAAAACGACATCATCGACCTGTCGGCCCTGTGACGGCCGCTGACTGTCCTGTACTTTGTATTTAGATCTGATGCTTACCCCCCCTCCCCCATTTTCTCTTTTAAAACTGTGCAGCTTATCAACCAGCTGTCTATGCCAATAACAACCACCAACAGGCGGGATGAAGGCGCTACATCTGCTGTTGGCAGCAAGTATGGTGTTCGCGCTGGTGGCACTGTACCCAAGTATAGGGGCGTTTGCGAGTGATGCAGAGTACAGCGGGCGGCAAATAAACGAGCATATTAAGCAAGAGAGTATAGAGACCCCCCATGAACCATCTCAAGAGCTGTTCAAAAAGCCACGCCTCACGCTCCCAAAAGGATGGAAATCCAAGGGTTGCGGGTTGGGACCACCGCCAGAGTCTCCTCAGCTCAGCGACCTTCCCGAGTGTGCGGAATTTGTAGCTTCATATGAACAGATGTGTGGTTCTGAGAACGGCAGCCCGGGGCTCCAGGATGAGTACGACGGGATTAAAGCCAACAGGACAGCTGGGGACCCTGCGAAGTATGAAGGGAAGTATGCCCTGCTGTGCTACAGCCAGAGCGGGATGGGCCGGCCCGTCTACGTGCTGGCGGGTGCTGTGGATTCGCGTGACGAACGAACGTGCGGTCCGCCTCACAACATGTTCGATGTGCTCGACGTGCGCATCGAAGGCAACAGGAGCATCGAGTACGGCTTCGTGTCCACCCCTGTCAGGTGGTTCAAGATCATCAGCTTCCGCCCCATCGAGGCAACAGAGTACCACATCGCTGCCAGGGTTCACTTGCAAAGACAAAACAAGACCAATGAAGGGTGGGAGTTCAAGCGGAAACGTGGCAAACGGAGTCTAGCTCTCCTGGGGTCTAGCAAGTGCCCACTGAGCTCCTGCGGTGTCGGAAGAACTAAGAAAGCACACTTCTGGTGCATGACAATGAAGATGATGACCGTCAGTGTTACAAAGGGGAACTGCACGGTGCCTACCGGGGAAGACCTCCCCCTCTGCGCAGATAGTTACCCTGGTGAAGAGGATGAATGGTTTGGGAGATGGTACAAGGAATGCAATGGTGACGCAGGCTGTTTAAGCACGCACCCGATCAGAACACGTCCTTTGGATGGGAGGCGGGAGAGCATTCCGAACCTGAGACTGCTGCGCGCGGTGGGTGCTTGCGGACCGTCCACTCCTTCGAAACTCTTCACAAGACAGTTCAGTCATTTTGTGTTTAATGAGAAAGCAGGCTGGGTGTACCACCCTCACGTGTGCCGTCCGAGGATCTTCACTAAAAACGCTGCATGGAGATGCCTCAACTCCACAGGACTGCTTAGCGTGGGTGACTCCGTGCAGCTCACCAACGGACACCTCCTGTGGTTGTGGATGGATTTGGCTCCTTTGGGAAGCTATCTAAACGACACCTACTTCTCAGTCCGCGGGGACAGAAAGGATGAACTGTTCGGCACGCTTGGAAGAGGCGGCGACGCGAGCAATCAAAAAACCTACAAGTTCAACAAGTTCTTCTTTTATCAAATTGTCAGGCAGCGTAACTTCCATTTGAAAGACCTCGCCACGGACCTCGCTACACTGAAAGCAAAACAGGTTAAGAAAGATTGGAACAACAATATCAAAGCGGTGGTCATGTCGATAGGCTTGCACGATGCTGTCAACGGGTACACGCAACCCAATCAGACGGACATGGTGAGGTATTTAAAATCGGGGTTCACGAATCTTTCTTACCCTGTTGTGTTCCACCCGTCACCTGCAACATCAGTCATGAGGATGTGCACGAGGAAGAATCCCGACCGGACGTGGCGTGTAAACGATGCCTACTCGCAAGGGTTTAACACGTTGTACAACTTGAAGGTGAAGAACATGCCACCTGTCGCAGTGACGCCTTCCTTCTTCATGTCTCGATCGATGAACTGGGAGGTGCCTGCTATGGATGACTCGGGGACGCATCCCTACTGCTCGTTTATAGGCCTGGCTATGTGGATGCAAACTTTGGACCTTGTTTGTCCGATGAATAATTAATTTCTTTTTTTTTTTTTTTTTTTTGCTGTCGTCGTTCTCGGCGCATTTTTTTTCTACCCCCCCCCCCCCACACGGCGAGTAATTGCGTTTTTTTTTCTTGGGGGAGCTTTTTTTTTTTTTTCTTTTTTTTTAATATGGAGTAACAAAAGTTTTGTGGAAAAACTTTTTTTTTTGGTCTCCAAGAAAAAGTAGTTTCACCCCCCCCCCCCCGCCCTTTTTTTTAAGTTGTAAAAAAATGGTGGGTCATTTAAAAAAAAAAAAAAAAAACCTCTCCGCGTGTATCTCAGGAGGTTTTCCTACAAACGCTATTTTAACACATGGTCAGCAAAAAAAAAAAAAAGAGAGAGATAAAAAGAAGGGGGAAAGCCCCCCCTTTTTTTTGATTCTTCAACTTCTTAACCCATCATTGTGATTTTTTTTTTCTTTTTTTTTTCCTTGCGACCCGACCCTCACCACTTCTTCGAAAAAAAATCGATCGATCTATCGATTAAATACCGGACGGAACGGCGTATCAAGAAGTCTAATCGTAACGTGTTGAAAACAATTCAAAAAAAAAAAAAGAGAGAAGGGTAGAAAAAAAAAAAAGTGTTGTTGTTATTGCTGTTTTTCGTCACCTCCCACTGGTGCAGATTTCTTTCCACCAGAAAAAGAAAAGGTTATGAAAAAAAAAAAAAAAAAAAAAAAAACGAACAGTCAGCTACAGGCAACAAAAAAAGAAATATTTGAACAAGCCCAAATAATGGGCTGTCATTGACGGCCTTATTCTTTGGCACGATATGATCCCCCCCCCCCCCCCCCCCCATCTGGAACTTACCTAACATCTTCTTTTTTTTCTTCTTCTCTTCTTGCTATATCTATCTGCCTTTAATCCATGCGAGAGAAGAAGAAAAAAGAAGAAGAAAACAAAAAAAAAGGGTTAAAGTGAAGTAGAAGAAAGAGTAACAAAAAAAAAAAAAAGAATCGGTACAAGTTTTTTTTTAGTTTATTTTATTTTATTTTTTCAATCTTAATTGAACTAACAAAGAAAAGAAAAAAAGAGAAAACAAAAACAAAAAATAAGTATTTCACCATTCTCTGGTGCAACGATTACGCCTACTACAGGTACGGGAGGAGGATGCTGGAGTGAAATGTTTGTGTTGCTATGCTTGGTGCTGGTGGGGATGGTGGGTGGGGCCACGCGCACTGCCACGGTTACGTTGAGCGAAACGGGAAGTCTCACAGGCAGTCTGTCTGAGACAATGTCGGAGACACAAAGTGCCTCTTCTAGCTTCAGTCAGAGTGCCACTGTGCCTACTGAAACGGCTTCTACTTCGTTAAGCCTGACGTTCACCATGCCTACAAGCACCGCCAGTGAGACCTTCACACTAGCTACGGGGACGGGGACAGTCTCCCCCACAATATCGAGAAGTGTGACAGCCAAAAGCAAAACTAAAACATCGTCCTCCACCATGACCTTCTCGCTCTTCAGTGCGACCGAAAGCTTCTCAGCCACTCTCCCCACAGCCACCATGACGGTCACGACGTCCATCTCCCTCCCTACGGCCACCTTGTCCGTCTCCCTCCCCACCACAACCCAAACTGCTACCATGACTCTCCCCACAGTCTCCTTTTCTTCAACTCTCACATTCACTCTTCCCACTGGTTCTGCCTCTATGACACAAAGTCTTTCCCACACCGAATCCTTCACCGAGTCCCTTCCCAGTCACGACAACTACACCATGGCCCTGGACCCCTCGTCGTTCTTCGAGGGGCAAGAGCTGCGCCTTCTCTTAACCCCGGTGCTGAAGGGCGACGTCTACTCCACATCCTCCGCCGACATCGAGCGCTACCACTTCAACATCACCGATCCTGGTGCGCTGGAGGTGCGGTTGTATGAGTGGGACGCATCTCTTCCAGCGCAATGTCCTTCCTACACAAGCACCAAAGAGCCGGTCCTGACCCGTAGTGGGTTTGGATTGGCGGATCGTGCGGAGTCGCTGGCCTCTTCATTGGTACGGTCTGCGTACGTCACCATCTCAGCCCCGTCTAGCTCCATCACGTTTGTGATCTGCTTCAAGCATACTGTGCCTGCCACAGCCTACAATGTACCCAGAGAGGTGAACGGTGTGTGGTTACTGTTTTCCACCGAGGACGGGCAGTATGCCTTCACGGCATCGGAATCAACTGCGTGGTACCACCTGCCGGACCCCACACCCAACCAGTACGCCATTCTGCAGCTGCTTAGCACGGAAACATGGAATTTCACATACCCCACGTCAACGTGCATGTCAGATCTGTTGCAATGCGGCTTTGGGGACAACCTGAAGCTTGTCCCAATGGGCGAACCCTGCACCTATGAACACCAGGCCTTTGACACACCGTTCCTCGGGACTGCGTGGATCCAGAACGACGGCACCTGGGACTACGAGGCATTACCGGGTCTTAAGGAGGGCGCAACTGCAGGCGGTGTCGGTGCCTTTGGCACACAGTATGCCAACCCACTGGTAGACTCCTGGTCGTCGTGGGGCACGTATTACACAGTCTCGGACTATCAAACGACGGATGTCACTGTGGTGCCTGTTGGCGGTGAAGTAAAGCATGCCTACGTGTACGTGAAGATCCCTGAGAGGACAAACACATCTAGTTATGATGTGTGCTTTTCGTCGCGCGAGCAGCGGATATCGATGCTGTCAAAGAACAGCAGCAACATTGCATCAGTCCCTGCGTGGAGGAAGCTGTTCAGGTGCGTGAACCCTTTGGGGTGTGCTACGAGCGACTCCGTTTCGCACTTTACTGTGAAAGAGGAGCCTTTAGGGTGGGCTATGGTAGACGTGTCGCCGAGCACATGGGGCGACATAGTCTTCGACGACTCGGGTGAAGGACAGCTGTCGTCGATGCCGACCCTGAGCACGGTCGCGGTCTCGGCACCCCTTGCGAGTGCTAGTTACCCACAGACGCAAACCACAACGGCTAACTATTGGGCACCCCAGGGTGGCGACTATTTCCGCATTGTGCAATCCTCGTACTTCGGCGAGACGACATCAACAGGACGGTCCTCAAGTGCGCATCTTGGATCCTTTCCCAACTCAGGCTGCTGGACGCGCACCTACGACACACCATCCACGACCTCTCCTTACATCGGCGGCTTGGCTAATGACGGCGACCAGTACTCTACCGGATCCACGGACCTCACAGGTGACCCCACCACCGACAGCCCTTCTGATGCCACTGCGCAGAATGTCACCTTCTCCCCCCTTTATGTTCCTCAGAAGCTCTCAAGGTGGTACGTTTGTTACCGAAGGACCTGCACCTTCTCCAAGGCATCCTGCGCAAAGTATAGCGGCATGCGAATGCTCCCTTTCCATCGCAGCGGCTACGGTAGCACGCCCTCCAAGTGGCACCACATAGGGAACAAGTACCCTCCAGGTCTGGAGGCTGGACCGTCGCTCCTCATGCCCGACTACTTGGACGGCCTTCCTGAGCACCCTGCTGCCACATGGTACATGAACGACACACGGCAGGACACGTGGAGCCCGTTGATCGTAGAGTTGACCAACACGACAGAAGCTGCAAGCTTGGACAGCAGAGCCTGGAATTTCTGGCGGACATGGAACAAAAGCGACGTAGTAGCAAGAACTGTGGGAAGCGCCCTTAGAATTGTGAAGAGCACGAAAGCGTGCGACTACCCGAGGTTTGCACAGGACGTGATTGCAGGTGACGCAGCTGTTAGCTACGACGGTGGGATGGTTGAGTGCAACAGTGCGAAAGCTGAAGAAGTGAACACAAGTGACCCCACATGGCGATGCAATGGGTCATCTGCTGATGTTGCTATGACCTCCAACATCGCCTTTTACATATCAGTGCCTACTAGCGGCAGCTACAGGGTGTGCTTCAGGCTGCATGGATGGAATTGGAATGAACTTTCTCCCAGCGGAACAGGATCGTTTTGGAATGATCCCGCAAACCCTTCCCCTGATGAATTCCTCCGAAGAGGCGATTGGGTGCCTCCAAGTTCGTGGTTCGTACCGTCGGCTAGCGCATTGTCACATTTGTCGCTCTCTCTTGTGGAGGACCGCTCCGAGATGGAGGCACTGTTCATTGTGACCGATAAGGAAACGTCGCTCACAGTACGCGGTAGGTGCGGCGACGATGAGTGCTCGGGAGACGTCTTGCGGCTGGTGCCTGAAGGTGCTAACTGCGACATCAATCCTGCCACATGGGAACCTGCCCTTTCTGACACACACTTATCGTTATTCTGCTACAAGGTGGGCACGGGCAGTTCCACAACGTCTGGCTTACTTTATGACAACTCTGCCCCGCTGGTGCCGTGCCCTTTGTCGCAGTCCACATTTGCAATGTGCCACGGAAAATGCACAACCGCAACGCGCAACTTTCAGTACTTCACAAAAGGCACCCCTGATATCTATGACGACATCGTGCCCTATGACCACTCGTACAGCAACCACGACGCAGTGGCCGCAGTGATAACCCTCCCTGCATATAACGCGGCTCAGACCTGGAAGATATGCTACAAGCAGCTAGGTACCATGGGGTGGGCAGTGTTCAACAGCACTTGGACACTCCAGCCCCGTACCACAATGAGCGTGCTGAGCCCTGCCATTGGGAAGGTGAAATTACTTGCAGGTGAAGTGCGCAGGTTCGACATCAGTTTAGGCTTCAACACCTCTGAGGTGGCTGGTGTATACGCAAAGCTCGTTGGCTTGTCTGGCCTGCACAACAACCACTGTGCGAGCCCTGCTGACGGCACAGAAGCGGAGCCGTTCGCATCGGCGACGGCAACGTATTCAGTGAACGATGATAGCTCAATTGCCCTTCACATGAAGGTGCCTCATCACTACGGCCCTGCTTACTTATGCATCCAGGTGCGCACTCATGCTGCTGACTCGATGTCATGGTGGCGCCCTGTGGGGCCTGATTTGTACAGCTACTTAATAATCGACTCTGGTGTCCGCTGGTATGTGGAGCCTGGCAGCCAACCGATGTACAATGGGTTGACCGTGTTGAAGCTTATCAAGTGCCTCCCGACGCCCACGGGGTGCGTGTGGTCAAGCAGTGACGAGACCTTCGACACAAACAAAGGGGGTGATGCGGTCAAAGTTGTGGCCTCCTCGGTAGGCTGCAATGAGTACAACATGCTCAGCCCTAATGACTCGCAGCACGAAGGGCTTGGTCAACCACCCCATGGTGTCGACGACCTGGGTCCTGCTGACGGTCCCAGCGACTTAGCAGAGGTCAAGGTGACCATCCCTTCAACAAACGGGAACATCGCCACCACGTATAAGGTGTGCGTGAAGACATTCTTTTTCGTGAACACGATAGCCGGGAAAAAATGGGTAGAGGTGCCTCAGGCAAAAGATTTTCAGGGGCAGCGGTTGGTCGTTGATAGCAACAAGATACCTTCATATCACGTGATGCCTGGGGTGGTAAAGGGGTGGGCACTCAACACGGAGCTCCAGCCAGCCAAGTCCTTGTTCATCGGTCCTTCGCTTGTGTCAGTGGCTTTGGGCGGTGCTGCAACTACTCACGTTGCGAACCCTAACTTTGCATCAACTAACACGCCGCCCGAGGAGGGCTTGGGTTTTTATTTCAGCACCTTTGAAGCTATGGACGATGCCACGCGCAATGCTTCGTTGTTCAAACTTGTTCTAGCCAAGAAGCCGTCTGGCAGGCTTCCGGACAACTCGCATTGGGGCGACATCTCGCGTTGGGTGAACGTGCACAGCGACTGCCACGGCCCTGCTGTCGACCTGGCAACAAACATAGGAAGCTGCAACATAACGGCAAACCCTCACTGCCCCTCGTTGCGGGTTACAACAACCAACGCTCAAGTTGTTCCTGCAGTGTTTCACATCCCCCTGTCGCCAGGAATGTACCTAGTGTGTTTTAAACCCCCGGTCGACAGCAACGGTGAGGAGCAGCCGTGGCAGTGGCTGACGAGCACCAAAGGCGAACAGCTGTTCTCGCATCCTGCCTTCCTGGAAGCCACCATGACGAGCAATTATCACAATGTCAGCGTGCATGATGTACGCGCGGTGACCAACGACACTACAGGGGGTCTCATCTCCATCTCGTCGTGGTGCTCCCCATCCACACAGCTCAGCGGCGAGGGTGTGCCTTGCATCACACAGAACAGCGGCGGTTTTCGCTACGACCTTCTCACAGTAGTCAGCAGCGACGAAGTGTGCTCAGTCCCCGTTACAACGCCCAACGGCAACGGCACAGGCACAGGCAGCTGGTACCAGTTGGAGCGTTCCTCCAATTCCACAGCTGTTATTGTTGGTCGAGCCAACACGTGGCCCCTGATCCCTTTAGATCCGGCTGCGCTGTCCGGGAGGTACAAGGTGTGCGTTTACAAGGCAGGCGATGCGAGGAGTAGGTACTATGACTTCGGGTCATCGCAATATGTGGCGAAAAAGGGTATCGTCTATCAGCTATTCAACGGAGGCAGTGCGGCCATGGGTGGGGGTACGGGGCACTGGCAGGAGAAGAGCACGGGCAACCCCAGCAAGCTTGTTGTGAGTAGTTCTGTGAAGTTCAATGCGAGCATCCGCTTTACAGAATACAACGACACTGTAGAGGCGGTGTATGGGACACAGCAACCGGAGACTGTCACTGACCCTGTCACGGGAAAGATGTCCTACACACCCTTGTTGCGTTCAGGCAGCACCGTGCTGTACACCGTTAAGGTCGTTAGTGCGGTGAACGAGTTCATTCCCGCAGGGTCGCATGCTGTGGAAGTCAAAAAGTGCCGGAAGCCCAGCTCGTGGGCTGACATATCATGCCCATTTTGGACCAGCGCTACATCACCGACAAGCCACTTCACTGTCGAGAACAAAGGTGGTTTGTGCACACCCCACGCAGCACCAGAGTATGGATGGCCTGCAAACGGTCTGCGGCAGTTCATGGTCGAAGGTGTGGTGGAGTTCGCACTGCAGTACACATCTGCATGCAATGACAACGCTTTTGGGTGCGGTGTCAAGTTCGTCGCAGACGGTCTACAGTCACCCGCGCAGTGGATCAACATCCAACCCCATCAGCCCGACGCCATCTCCATCGACGGGCAGGAGCTTCGCAACTCTATTCCAGGTACCCCCATGCGAACCACGGGCTGCTCCGTCAGCAACAACCCAGACTGCTACTTCAAAGTATGCACCCATGGTGCTTTGTGTACACTGAAATTCGAAGCCAGATATCAAGGCCCCACCGAGTTCGCACCAGAAGGCGGTATCTCGATGCACTACTCGCAGCAGGACTACACGACAATAGAGAGGTACACAGAGACTTCTGTTCCCGAGGAGGCAAAGCTGCTTTTCTCAAGGACAATCGGGAACGCCCCGATCCTTCTGAACAACCAATGGGGCCAGGGCGGGACTTATGAATACTCGTTCACACCGATCCTGCAAGCTGAGCACATCGGCCACGTTTTCCTGAACGTGTCTTTCGGTGACCCTCTCTATTGGGTGCGCTTCGTGCTGCGCGTGATGAAGGTCCTCCCGCAGAGCGTGTACTTTGAGTCCGTGCTGCCTCTGGATGTGCAGCTGGGCATCTCACAGACGCGCCCCCCAGTACCTGCGTTCCATGCAACATCATCTGCTGGCTTGAAGGCCGTCCCTGGATCATACCTCGAAGCATTGGTCCCCTACACAGCTACCTATGTGCTAAAGGACGAGGTTGGGGCACCTCTCGCTCCAGTGCCAGGTGTTTTATTCGGGTGGACAGTGACAGCCTTCTTCGAGGGGTCGACGGAGAACAAGGTGCTGAACGTTGTGTCACTCAACGACACGTTCATGACACACCCGCGTGCCCTCACGAACACATTCGGGGCGTGGCTGGGGATGCACGACTTCTCTTTCAAGCTGTCCTTCAGGTTGTACGTAGGGGACAACACGTGCTCACGGTTTACTTTGAATGAGGGTTGTGTGGTGTCATTTATGTTCAAGAACTCTCAGTACACGCTGTACGCCAAGTTAATCACTCCAGTCAGGGTCCCTGCAAGCACAATTCAGGTGTCTGTTGCCAACCCAGCGACGGGGCTCCCTACAGTACGCGACGGCGTCATCGTGACTGTTCTGCCCGGCTCAGTGGTAACAACACTGCAGAATGCAGAAATTTTCGTGTACGACGAATTCCATCACGGGTCTGCCTTCGCGCTCATCAACGGGCCCAGCCCTGCCGACGGTGTGACAAACAGGGATGCCGTAAGCACACTGAAAGACACAACACACGTACCGTCGTCCACTTGTGTGTTCAACCAGAATGGTCTGTGTGGTGTGTGGGGGTATGACATGCGTGTTCTGGACAAGAAATGGGGGGCCAAGTGGAGAATGAAACCTAACAAGCCATGTAACAGGTGCGAGTTCACCTTCCACAGTACTCTTGGTGCTGGGCCGCAGTCCTTCTCGCCGGCATCTGATGGATCACAGATGGGTGTCCGTACTGTGTCGTGGACAGAGGACCCCATTGACCTTCAGTGCACGTCGGCTATGACCTACAAGTCAGGCAATTCGCCGTCGACGCTATTCAACATCACAGTTGTAGCGGGTGTGGTGAATCAGCCACCAGGCGTCACAGCAGAGTACCCGAGGTGGTGGGTGTTTGCTGACACTGTGAGCGATCTTGCTAGCACGTCAACAACTAACACGTATACACTACATCAAGAGGGAGTCACAGGCACGGCAATAAAGGCTAGGATGGGCCACGGTGCAGCTGCCACTTTTACGGGGTTGTACCTCTCGGGATCTGCTTCGCCGTCTGCAGGAGCAACAGAGTCCCTGCACCTCACCCTGCACACCATCGGCATGGTGTACGACGTGTCTACAAATGCACCGCCAGGGTCGGTCCCTGTCGCGACGAAAAGCTACTCGTGCACGTCTAAGATAAGTCTGCAGCTACAACTCACGGAAATCCCGAAGCCGGGCATCCAGCTGACATCTGTCGTTGGTGCCAACGCGTTGTGCCCATCTGGTACATCCTCATGCACCAAGTGGGAAATCGATGCCGACACCTTCGCCACTGTGGGTGTCACTATAACTGTTCTCTTCACGAACACATATGCGAACGGCGCAGTGATAATCGACACCACCACCGTAAGGAACAGCACGATCGTGCCAAGGGGGGGTGCAAATACTATCCCCAGGAACCTGGCTCCTAAATGGAAGTATGATGTGTCTATTGCGAAGTACACGAGCACTGACATTGTGCTGGACTCGCTGTACAACCCTAGCAATGCCGACACATTAGACGGTAACACGTACTCCTTTGGGTCAATCGCAGTGCAGGCAACACGACCAAAGCCAAACGTGCAGGTTGACGCCACAGTTAGCAAAGGCCTTGGGCAGGTCTCCCTGAGGTACGGGTCCAGCCAAACATCAGTTGTGGTAAAGACACCCGTGAGGGAGGCAACATTCCATGTGTGCGACGCCACGTGGGACGGCACGAACGAGATAACCGGTCAGTTGTGCGTGCTGGTGAGCTTCTGGGTAGTACCTATTTCTACAACACCGCAGTTGGTCATTTGGTCGCAGCCTGGCAGCGGGGAAATGTACCGAGGGATAAGTGGCCAGTGCGGTCTGGACCCGTCACTCATGGAGTTCTCAGCCATCACGTACTACACGCTGCCACCAGCTACGGAGAGGTATTACGTGTACGACACGCCTATGGAGTACAGCATCAGTGCACAAAACTACCTGCAGCGTCTATCCAATGGCAATTTTGTCAATCGCACTCTGTACAACAAGAATGGCGTTCCAGTCACAACAGACAAGCTGGAAGTGTTGACTCACTCCCTCACGAAGAACGACCTGCAAGCTTCCTTCACCTTCTACGGCAGAGACATCGCGGGGTCTGCCACGGACATGCTGACCATGTACATGGCGAGTTCCGATCTGACAGGGCGATCTGTCCTGACGTCCGTACCCAGCAAGAACAAGTACTACTGGGTTGATGCAGTGGAGGAGTACTCTTCGTGGGAGCTGTCGAAGGGCGTGGCTTACGATGACGAATGTCCTTCTAAACGATACTTCCAGTCCTCGTCGTTGAACTATCGTGTGTACAACCCAGGGCCGCCGGGACGTGGCTGGGACTACTCGCAAGGCGTTGTGGCGGGCATACCCTTTCCCGTGGGTACTGTGGTGAAGACGACGACGGACAAGAGGGCGTGGACGTTCCAGTCGGGAATTCTAATGAAGGTGACAAAGAGGAGCTGGGCGGGGTGCAACGACGGTGGTACTTTCGAGGTGCTAAGTCTCCGCCCGTCTGGCAGCACCGAGACCATTACAACACGCAAGGGTGACAGGGATGCGAGCTTTGTTACTGCGGTAGGTAACGCAGCGGTACCCACCCAGCTGGGTGTGGGTACTGCGTGGCCTGTATTCAGATCAGAGTGTGAAGCCTGCACTTTGCAGCTTGACCTCTGCTACTCGGGGAGATTGCCCCAAGACTGTTTAGAATCTGCGTCCTCTGACAAGTCAGACACGGTGCCCATATATGCTGGGAGGACTAAGCTGACAAAGCCGTTCAGTGTGAAGGCGGGTGTGCCTTCGGGGCTGGACGTGATTCAGCAAAATGTTCCCGGGTCTATGATTTCGGTAGGACAGCTCTTCTCTGTAAAACTTGAGACAGTCATGCACTTCGGCAACTGGACGATGATCGCTTCACACCTGAAAGGAATCAATTGGAAACGGAAAATATGGGCGAGAACAGTGTGGAACCCCAACACACAGCACACTTCAATGACATCTGAGATGAAGTACGGCAACGGCGGTTTCATGCTAGATGGCATCGTGCGGCTGTTGACTGGCAGTGGCAGTGGTACGTGTGCTGACAATGCACTATCGGAAAACGAATTCAGTTCCTCCGCATCGAGGCCTTCCTTATCTGAGCTCAACGGGGGGGTTAGCTTCTTCTTCTCGCGTCCATGCAGCAGGTGCGAAGTGTGGCTGGATTACCGTGTGGAATATGGCAGCAAACACATCGAGGGGACCTTCCCCCTCCGGAGTTACCAATCTGCCAACAATCTGGTTGTCGTTGGTGCAGTATTGCGCTTTAAAGTGACAACTTGCAGTGTGAAGTGGCTTCTTGGAAGTCATGTCGTTGCCGTGCGCAAGAGGCGCCCCTTCTCACTCACAATGCTACGTGTCGATGCTCACAACATGCTGTCATGGGAGGGCAGCAGCAAGTTGAATGTTAAGCCGGTGTTAGAGGCCATGTCCAGCAACGGCGGTGGGGGAAGGGCGGAAATTACATCCCCAGAGGAAAGTGGGGAGCCTGGTCATTTCGCTGTGAGGATGCAGTACTCAAGGGCATGCTTCTGGTGCCGTGTGAAGATGGGTGACTACGACCACTACCTCACAGTGCTGACCGATGCCACGCAAATCATAGCCATGCCACTATACAGTGAGCAGAACAAGACTCAGTGGTTGTTGCAACCAGGTGACGTGGGCACGTGGACCTTCCAAATGTACGCAGCAGATGATCTTGGCGACAGATCCTACACAATAGGAGGACCCACCCTGGCCGCATTCAGGCCTCATTACTCTGGGCTGGTTCTGAGCCCGATACCCTTGGAGCTGAAGGCGCCCGTTGCTATTACAGAGTTCACACCTTCTGTTATGTTGCAAGACCCCAACCTGACACTGTCGTCTCTGTCACTGGGCAAGCCATTGGCAAAGGTGACACTAGGAGAGTATTTCTACAATGGCGTCCCAGTCCCTTCTGTTGGGAAGAGCAAAGGCACTGTGGGAATCACAACAGTGCAGCTCTACGGTGATATTCCTGGAGTGTGGTATGACTTGGACTTTACGCTGGGCCCAGCAACAAGTGTGAGCCTCTATGGGGAGAAGAGGAAGCCTGTTGTGGATTTCTCGGCTGTGGCAGAGAGAATGGCCATCGATGACGCCACTAAGGGGTACCTCACGGGTACATGCCCTTCGAAGGGGATGTCTCAGAGGAATGGGATCTGCTTCTTCCGAGCGTACGCGATAGCGCAGCCTCCTAATTCAGCGGACACCAATACAGCGTGGTTCTTATCGCTCTCGAAGATGGACGACCCGGCAACGGCCTCTGTTACGTGCACTTCGTGCGTTGCTGTCGTGGATGCCTCAGCACACTTTATCAGAGGCATAGCTAACTTTGAATTGCGGCTTATAAATATTGGTACCTCGCTTTCATGTACCTGTCAAGTCACAGTGGTCCCGCCACCTGTGCTGATGCACCTCAATTCCACAGAGCAATCGTTCAGAGTCACATATGACTTGGCGGAGCTTGCGGTGTGGCGGTGGAAGTCCTCGGACACCATCATAGCACCTAAGCAAAATGGCAGTGCCGTGAGTGTCGCGAACAGGTTAGTTGAACTGCGGTTTGAAGCAACAGACGCAAACGGGAGGCTTCCCGAGACGGACGGTATGGCCCTCACATGGAGCAAGGCTGAGGTGTCTTTAGATACTGCGCTCGTTCTCCCGGCAGGGTGCTTCATGTGCACGAATGGTAACGGTGCCTCCTGCGAGATTGAAGTTGACAACAGAGGCACCGAAGTGTCGCTCGAGGGTTATTTCTCAGAAGGGAGCCAGTGCGTTATCAAAAGTGGTGCACTGTCGGGGTTTCCTGTGTCTGTGGGGCAGTCTGTTTCCGTCATGAGCGATATCATTGTAAATGTGGAGGTTCCTGAAAATGTGACTGTCTCTGCATTTACTTCTCTCAACGCAGAGACACTGGACGAGAAGCCGGCAGCAATCTGCGGCGAAGGTGCGACAGCTACCTTCAGGATCCTCACAAGCAAGGACGTCTTGGTGTCGGGCGACAACCACATGGTGTTTTACGTCTCTGGGTCGCAGGGAAGCAACAGCAGCTTCGCCTACAAGAACAACACATGGCCGGGCGTGCGTGAAGTGACGGCCACTGCAGGGGTTGCTGAAGTGCACTTCGATATCAACACGACGACAAGAGTGCCAGATACCTTCACGCCTGGGGTGGAGGTCATGACCACCTTTCACCTCCCATGGTACTTTGTGGTGCGTGCGGTGGGCCTTGTCTCCACTATCGACCCCAACGGAACAGTTGTGATACGAGAAAGAATTTTCACGAGCACAGAGCTGGGCCCGTTGTATTTCCTGCGTAAGGTCAACACGTTCAGAGCAGTGTTGCCGTCAGGCGCGAACATCGTCCTGGACAGGGGAGATGCTGACGACAAAGGCGAAGTACCAGGAGTGGTGCACGGTGTGCCGATGTCTCTAAGGTTTGAAGGTGTCGACAAACAAGGGATACGAGTCGTGCACCCCGAGGACTATGGGACAGATGAAGTCTTCGGGTTCGACTCACTGCAGACGCCGTGCTTGGGCACGGACCAGGTGGTGACACCAGAGGGTTACCCTAGAATATACGAGACATGTATTGTGGGAGGGAAGTGTGAGATGGAGAGCTTTGCTGCCACCCCCTGCGCAGATTACAGATGGAGCCTCCCGCGGCACCCGTTGCGGCTGTTTCACGGCACGCTGCTACTCAGCAACATCACATACAACTTGAACTTAGAAGGCATCATGAGGTTCAGGCTGACCGTCGGGGGAAGCCACGTCATGGGCGACAATGAGTTACTGTGTGCAGTGGACCTGCAGCGTGTGGCAAAGGTTGCCGTTGTCAACGTGACGATGTGTGTAGGGACCCCGACAGAGTGTTCCATGGCCGAGCCTGTTCCTTTTGACATGACGGTGATACTTGCACAAGAAAGCGGCCATCTTGTAACGGCTGACTCCTCCAGTTCCATCCTAGTGGTGGGGGAGTGCTTAGATGTGGACGGCGATACTTATCTTGGGTTGGCAACGGGTGGTCCCGTCGACATCGTGACGCAGCTTAAGTTCCCTGTCGTGAAAGGGGCGGCGAGGGTCACCGGGTTGCAAGCAGACGGGTTCTGTAACAAGCTGCGCATCAATGTGACATGCATCGAAGGGTCGCGGGACTGTGCACATGCCCAGCAGCACAGCATTCTTCTCAGGATCACCCCGCCAGAGAACTACACGGTGGCGCCTAGAGAAACACCGGTCCCTGCGCCAGTGGAGATGTCTATGGGTGTGTACCATTTCTTTTTTCCTTTTTTCTCCCCCCTCACCCTTAAGAAAATCTCCTGAAACACAGGTGTTTTTAACAACGTGGAGGCGTTTGTGAATTTCACAAAAACGGTCAGCAAAACTGATTTCGAGTCGAAGATGCTGGAGCTGACGGCACAGCAAGGGCTGAGCGTATGCGCACACCTTTACTATTGACACTTTGCAGGTCATTGATAAAGTAGTTCTTATCGAGGTGTGCAGCGTGGGTGGAAACATGAGTGTATGTGTTGGGTACGGTGGGACAGGCAGGGCAGCTGAGACCCTTCAGGTAGGCGGTGTGGTAGCTGTCGCAAAATTTGATGTTCTAACGAAAGTATATGTAGACCCTGGCACAGTGGCCCTGCAGATGATTAGTACCATCAGTGCAGACCTTGCTTCTCCATCCTCGGTTTTAAAGGCGTCACCTATCTTCACTGAAGCCACAGCCGACCTACCCCAGCCTACCCCACAACCAACCACAGCCACGCTCACCCTCCATGTACCTCCGGACACTTCTATTCCTGACACTTTTGTACCCCCTACAACCCTCCCAAAGTCCCCTTCCCCCCCTACGCTTGCTCCTGTGCCTATTGACCTTGCGTCATGCCCCACTCCTGCCAAGTTTGCTCTTATAGTTATTGTTCTAGTGTTTCTATGCTAGAGAACAGAGGAGGGGAAAAAATAGAAAGAAAGAGAGAGGGGGAAACAAAATTGAACGAAGAGAGACCGAGAAAGAGAGAAATGCTGTGGTATTATCATGCCACGCAAACCTTTTGAATGATATCCCCTTTCATGTCCCACTATTCCACCATTCTTTCTTTGTTTCCTCAACCCCACCGCACAACAGGAAACCAAGCAAATGCAAGGATATGGAACGTTGCAGGATGTAGAAGAAGGGTTGGTGAGGAGGGTGACGAAGAGGAGCTTGTGTGAGGAAGGGTTGCTGCAGTGGATATGGGGAATATTCTGGATGGGGGCGAAGGGGGCGGAGATCGGTGAGGAGCATGTGCCGTGGTTGCCGGAGAGGCTGACGATGGACGAGATCGCACCAAAGTACATCAGGGCGTGGAGGCAGGAGAAGCTCAGGGCGAAACCATCGCTCACGAAGCTGTCGATGCGCATCTACAAGTTGGAGATCGCATTGTTCTTCTTGTGGGGCCTTATACAAGGTATAGCGGGGACTATTGGTCGACCGCTCTTGCTGAAGTATCTTATCGAAGCCGCTACACACGACGATGACAAAAACGACGAAGCAATGATGTACGTTGGGTGTCTGGGTGCCCTTCTCGTTGTGGAAGGCGCGACAGCTGTCATGGGCCGTGTTGCACTGTCAGGCGTCATTGCGTCTGGGATCTGCACAGGGCTGACTTCTCTTATCCACGACAAATCCCTCCGCCTGACATCAGGCTCCATTTCTACCGAGCGTGCTCTTGTTGGAAACGACATCACCCGTCTTTACGAGAACTCCAAGGTCCTCTCGCAACTCCCTTCTTCGGCTACCTCCATGGTCGGGGGCACAATCCTAATTCTAATCACCGTGTCTTATGAGGGTATTGCCGGCATCGTCATGCTCGCCATTGTACTCTTTGTAAACCGTGCGCTGGCCAAGCGTGCTGCCAAAGAGGAAGCTGAAACCCTTGCAGCAGGCGATGTACGCATACAGCTCATCACCCGTGTCATTGAAGGCATCAAGGCAGTCAAGCTCTCTGCTTGGGAGGTCCCATTCGAAAACGCCATCAAGGAAACTAGGAAGACTGAAAGCTATTCCCTCTCCAGGTTCCGCCTCGCGACCATGTCCTCCATCCAAGTCGGCAGGGCATCACCTGCCCTCGCTGCTTGTGTGACCTTCGGGTTCATGTTCCTCATGGACGCGGAGCTTAACGTGGCAGACGTGTTCGCCGCCTACACAGCCTTCCAAGCCATGCGGCTCAGCATGGTGGTCATCCCACGTGCTCTCACCGTCATAGCTACTAACAACATCTCTCTCGACCGTATTCAGGCATACCTCCTCCAGGAGGAGCACACGCCTACCTCACTGGTGCCCAAGGACTCTCACTTTACCCTGCACGCTACAGGCTGCTCCTTTCAGCACCGGGGCTCCGACAAGTTCACTCTGAAACTCCCTTCGCTGACCGTCAAGAAAGGCGCGGCGCATGCGCTGGTGGGCCCCGTCGGAAGTGGCAAGACCTCAACTATTACAGCGGTTTTGGGCGACTTGGATAGGCAGGAGGGAACCGTGATGCTGAGTGACTCCGTAGGGTACGTCCCGCAGAAGAGCTTCATCACATGCGGTACGGTGCTCGAGAACATCACAATGGGGCGCCCGCTTGATGAAAATATGTTCAGGAAGGTTGTTCAAGCAGCTGCCCTAGAAGAGGACCTCAAGAGGTTGCACGATGGGCGGTACACGCAAATCGGAGAGAGGGGCGTGACCCTTTCCGGTGGGCAGCAGCAGAGGGTCTGCATTGCAAGAGCGCTGTACGGGGACCCCGACCTGCTCATTATGGACGACCCCTTGGCGGCAGTGGACGGCATGGTAGCAGCTGTCATTTTCGACAGAGTGGTGGCCAGCAGGCGGGAAGGGCAGTCAATCCTCATGTCCATCAACCAGCTGCAGTTCCTTAATCGGTTCACCGACGTAACACTTTTAGAGGAGGGTGAGGTTGTCGAGCAAGGCGCCATTGCCGACCATATGAATTCAGACTCACGCATCGGAGCACTCTTGACAGACGAAGAGGACAGACCCGAGCAGGCGGTGTGCGAAGAAGAACCTGTGCAGCAGGAAACTGGGAAGAAAACGAACGACCTGGTGTCTGCTGAGAAGAGGAAAAAGGGTGCCATCAAAGACGCTGTCATGATAACGTATTTCAAGAGCATGGGTGCAGGGTGGGTGACGGCTTGCTTTGTATCGCTGGTCATTACCTACGGTTTGATGGCCTTCTGTGACAGGTGGTTGGCAGCGTGGACGTCGCAGTACGACGAAGACGCGCAAGGGGAGCACCCACCTGTGGAGAACTACTACCTGTACGTCTTCGTTGGCGCGTCGGTAGCATTTGCTGCTGGGTTGATTATTACTTCGGCGTGTTTCTCGTACGCCACTGTGGCTGCGAGTCTTACCCTCCATAATGACTGCTTTGACCACATTCTGCATGCTCCGTTGTCGTGGTTCGAGTCCACGCCGAGTGGGAGGATCCTGTCGCGCTTCTCGGCTGACATGGCGAACGTCGACACGCAGTTCGGGTTCACCCTCGACAACATCATGCAGAAGATTGCGTCTCTCATCGTCCTGCTGGTCATGATCTGCGTCATCGTCCCTCTCATCACACCCATCATCGTGTTCGCTGCTGTGGCCTACTACTTTGAGGTAATCGCCGTCGACAGGTCCAACAGGCAGATTAAGCGCTATGCGAATAACTCCATGTCCCCTATCTTGTCGTCCATGGGCGACATCGGCAGCGCGCAGGGCAGGCTCGTCATCCGCAGTATGAACCTGCAGCACGCAGCAAAGACGAAGTTCTACTTCCAATACGACGACCTGTCGATGTACAACTATGCGTCAGTCGCCATCACGCACTTTGGCATGCAAGCGTCGTACCTCATTTCCATCATCATATCGTGTGCCACAGGGACCTTCATTTTGTATGGTCCGGGTAACATCTCGTCCTCGTTGCTGGGACTGGCTATGACTTACTCTTTTATGTTGCCCTACTTCTTCCTCTTTTTCTCGCTGTTTTACAGCCGCATGAAGTCTCTCCTCACGTCACTTGAGCGTCTTCTTGAATGTAAAGATGCCAGTGTCCCCCAGGAGCCCGAGTGGTTCGAGCCCACCGACGCTGCCATCCCCTCCTCGTGGCCTGAGAAGGGCAACATCACCTTCGATGATGCCACGCTTGTCTACCGCCCAGGGCTCCCGCCTGCACTCAACGAAGTTGACCTCGAAATCAAAGGTGGCTCGACTGTTGGGGTTGTGGGGCGCACGGGGGCTGGGAAGTCATCGCTTGTCGTGCTGCTGTTCAGGTATGAAATGAAACACACTACCACCCATCATAGACTCCGTGAGCTGGCCGCTGGAAAGATTAAAATAGACGGAACAGACATCAGCAGGATCGGCCTGCAAACGTTGAGGAAGACCATGGCCGTCATCCCACAGGTAACACTTACGCACTTCAACTACTTCCCACAGGAACCATTGTTGATCGACGACACAGTGGCAAGGAACCTGGACCCCTTCAGCATGAAGCCTGAGAAGGAGCTGCGCGACGTGTTGGACAAGGTAGGCCTCGAGACTGTGAGCTTGTCGGAACCTGGGCTGAACCTAAGCGCCGGGGAGAAGCAGTTAGTCTCGCTTGCTAGGTATTGTTAAACGGTGACAGCAAACACCACACATGACCACACAGGGCGCTGCTGCTGCCTGCCAGGATCGTCATTATGGACGAGCCGACATCCAACATCGACCCGCGGACAGATGCTGCCGTGCAGAGAGTCATCAGAGAGGACTGGAGCGACAGGACGGTGGTCACAATTGCGCACCGTTTGAACACCATCATCGACAACGACTACATCCTTGTGATGCGCGACGGGAGGGTTGCAGAGTATTCCACTCCCAAGGCACTCCTTGCCGACCCCGACACGCAGTTTTTCTCGATGGTGGCAGGGCTCGGCCTGGGGGAGAGCACAAACCTCATGAAGATAGCCTCCGAGTCCACCCTGCGCGCAGTGATCGACACGAACGAGGAAGCTGGCGCAAACCCACTCCTTCCGAACAACATCGTCGACAGCAGCACAACCACACTCGGTGAGCTGAGAGACAGCGATGAGGCAGAAGCGCAGCAAGTACTTTCCGTTGATGCAGACGTCGGGGTTGCACCAGTCGACACATCTTTATCAACACCAGTTGCGGACGAGCCATCATTGGAGGCTAGCGAAGGCTCTACGGGTGCGATGGAAGAAGCACGAAACGAGGGCAAGGCAGCCTGTGAGGCGTCTTCTGATGAACCTACAGAAATGAAAAACGAGGAGACAGAAGCGACGGAGGAGTTTGCAGTGGCAGGCGAGGAGATTGAAAAAACAGAAGAGACAGAAGTTGCTGATGAAAACGATCACCACAACAAGACAGATGGGATGATGGAAGCACCCACGGGAAGCGAAAATCTCGCATCTGCGATAAAAAACGAAACCATCGAAGAAGAAGGCCCCGTGAGAGTGGAGCCCGTGGCGACAAGTGACGAGGACGAAATGTCCTCCAAAATGACGCAAGACGGGCCTGCAGTCCAGGACCTTGCCGAGGAGGTTACTACAGCAGATACACAGGACAAGGCACCTGATGTATCTGGTGATGCCTCTGAGGAATTAAAACCTAAGCCAGTTAAAGCACGTGATGCTGCTCAAGACGTTCTTGAGGAGCGGACAGCTGAAGCTTCTCAGGGAGCACCAACCGACGAAGACGCCTGACTACCTGTGTTTGGCAATTCGAAACAAATCCCTATCCACCCATTCCCCCGCTCGAAGGGTACCGCTTCTTCTATCGAACTGTATGGGAGTAGCAAGCCCCAAGCAAGCATCAAGGCACCTGGTCCTTTCTAGGCTACCACTGTACTTGCTTTGGAGGTCAAAATAAAAGAGTAGGCCCCGAGATTATCAAAAATAAGAATAAAAAAAAAAAAAAAAAAACTCTCCCCTTCCAATCTAAAAACCCCCCCACCGTTCTGTGTGCGAGATTCTCGCGACCGTCCGTAATTTATTTTCGGTAGGAGGTAAAAAAAGTTTTTTTTTTTAATTCTATTCTTCATCTACCTATTTCTTATGCCGTTTTCTTTTTTTTTTTTTTTTTATTCCCCGGATCGACCAGCTGTTTTTTTCTCGTTTGCATCAACCAAACAAAAAAGGAGACCCAAGGGGAGCGGGAGGGAAAAAAAAAAAAAAAAAAAAAAAAAAAAAAAATGGGCAACGGATGTCTTGGAAAGGAAAAGCCCGAAGAAGAGGAACAAGAAGACGAGAAAATAATGCGGGAAGCCTCGGCGACACAGGAGAAACGGGAAATCGACCCGGCGAACATGTTTCGGGTGTGCAAGGAGAAGGATTTCAACAACAATGAATCGAAGCTCGTCCACTGCAAAGGCCGGGAGGTAGTCGTTTGGAAGCGATCCGGGGAGTACTACTCTTTAGACAACGGCTGCTACCACCACGGTGCCGCACTACTTAACGGCGATATCGAAGATATGGGAGGCAAACAATGTGTGGTGTGCCCATGGCACGGGTACAGAATAACCCTGAAAGACGGGGAAGGCCTATACTGGGGCCTCGGAGAAGACTTAAAAAAAAGAACAATTCGTTCAAAAGGCGTTAAACAGCGAGCGCACACTGTTGTTGTCTCCAACGAAGATGTCTTTGTAGATATCAACACCGATCCAGAACCACTGGATTCAGACCATTACTCATGTTCTGGTAACACCGTAGACAAAGGGCACCAGCAGGGAGAACGTCCGGACACAACTATTCGATTGGTTAAAAAGGAACCTGTTAGTCAATCAGGGAAAACGGTTAAATACACCTTTAAATATACCGATCCGATCTCGTCGAATTTCGATGGGTGCCCAGGCCAAGCTGCCTTGATCGATATCCCAGAGTTAGGGCAGCAACGACGGTGGACGGTTGTGGAAAAAAATGAAGAGGGGTTGACAATTATCGTGAAGACAAAATTGGATGGTGTCGCGAGCAATTGGTTAAGAACCTCTTTAAAGATCGGGCAGACGTTGATATTACGAGAGATCTCTGATGGTTTTGGGTTCACGAACATCCCGGCTCCTATGGGTGTGGAAATTACGCTGATATCCGGTGGTGTCGGGATTACCCCAATGCTGGCGATTTTGAATCATTGTCTCACAGGTGCAGTTCCTGATATTTCCTGTATCAATCATTTTCATTGTGACAGAGGTGAGGAAGATCTAATCCTCCCTGAACTTCTCGAAGCGTTTCAGGAGAACTATCCTGGTGTTTTCCAGCTGCATCTTTATCTGACTCGGCCGCCGATGCCGTGGGCGCATGAGTCTGGGAGGATCACCCCTTCTGCTATATTGTCACATTGCCCGACACCACGACACACTTACGTTTGTGGCCCGACTGGTTTTTACGAGGGAATACAAAGAGGGCTTGTCGGGGCTGGTTACCCTCGGGCGATGATACATAATGAGTCTTTTGTTGCTTGAAAAAAAAAAAAAAAAAAAAAAAAAAATGGCAAAAAAAAAATTGACGTGAGGGGGTCTGGGATATAAAAAAAAAGAAGGGGGTGCAAAAAAAAAAAAAGAAAAGAAAAATCCATGTAATCCAATGTGGCACCCTTCCTTTCTTGGAAAACGCGAAAAAAAAAAGGCTTTGCTTCTAGGCCCACGTCGTTTTTTTTTTTTCTTTTCTTTTTAACGGGGTGAGAATACACGGGCAACCAATGGTTACTGCATTTCTTCCTCCCCCCCTTTTTTTTACTTTGTGTTTTGCCCTCCCTTCTCATCATGTTTTACCACGATGCTCACCAGAGCCCCAAGGGACAGCGCACGGTGCCGAAGACCATGTGAAGGTGCTAATCTGAAAGTTTAGCTTTTTTTTTTTTTTTTTTTTTTTTTTTTCCTGGCTTCATCTCCCCTCCTCCCCCCTTTTTTTTTCTTGTAAAAATTGAGAGTTTTTTTTTATTGCCGCAAAAAAAAAAAAAAAAAAAAAAGAGAGGGAGAAAGATGTGTACGATTTCTCTACTTTTTTTCCCTCTCCAATTAGGTCAGTCCCCCCCCCTCCCCCTTTTTTTCCTTCTCCGAAAGGTCGGTCTTGAACAGAAAGGAAGAGAACGTTGAAGAAGAGAGGGGGGGGGGGGGGGGAGATGTGTGACAATGAAATGTTGTGCCCTACCTACGCTTTTCTCCTTTTTTTTTTTCTTCCAGGGGCAGCAAGACTTTCTGGCCTTCAGGTCCAAGGTGGTTAACGACACCTCCCCTCAAGCGAGAGTTGAACTGATCTCATCACCCTGACATGGGGTCCTTTAAAATGTCGGACAAAGTTGCGAAGGGTTTGCACCCCTAGCCTCCAGGCCTGCAGTTAAAGGATGTCATTGGCTGCTGGAGACGGTCCCTTTTTTTTTTCCCATGTCTCTCACTTCCTCTTTATAGCCCTGTTTTCACCGTTTTTAGAGCCAACACGAAGTCTGCACTCTTATGCAAAACGAGACCAAGGGTAGGGTAACGGACCTAGTTTACCAGGAGGTTAGCTGAGGTAACCGGTCAGTATTGCCAAATAAGTGCGGTTTATTAAATTAAATCTAAAATTTTGCATTTTTTTTTTTAAGCACGGTTTGAAAATAAAGAAGAAAAAAAAAAAAAAAAAAAGAGAGAGAGAAAAAAAAGGGGGTATTTTTTTTTTTTTTTTTTTTTTTTCCTTTTTTTTTTGTTTGTTTGGAACTGGGCTTTACCTGGCTTCCACAAGGACAGGGTGCCGCCACCATTGGCCTCCTTTATCTCTTAATTTGTTTTTTTTTTTTTTTTTTTTTGGAAGCACAACAAATTACACTTATATGAGGAGTTTCTCATACAATAAAACATAAATGACTTTTTATCTAGTGAGTCATTTCAAAGTGCTGTGCCAGGGTGACGAGTGCGAGAGGTGTGCCCAATGCTTGGCTACAAACACCCTACCCTACTTAGGGTTCGCTTGGAGCCGACCGTGGCCGAGCACCGTTTGATTTATGTTGCCTTTATTTACTCAAGCTACGGCAGAAACTTCGTTTTCCCTTTCTTCTCCTTTTCTTCCTTGTCCATTCATGTTTCTGCGACAACAAAAATTAAAAAAAAAAAAAAAAATGAAAATAAAAAGAGAAACAATCACCTGGACGACAAAACTGGCTATATCGAAGGTATATTTCTTTTTTTCCCTTTTTTCTTTCTTTTTTTTTAGGCGATCCTGTCACATACTGCAGGTTCCCTTCAAAGACATCTTTTTTTTCCCTTGCTTCCCTTCTTGCAGTAATGCGCCGGTTTTTTTTTTTTTTTTTTTTTTTTTTTTTTGCCAACTGTGCACAACCGGGGGGGAAAAGAAGGGGGAAAAAAAAAAAGACTTTTTTTTTATTTGCACCATAATGCAGTTTTTTTTTCTTTTTTTTCTAGTGGGTTTGCACTTTTTCTTCTTTCTTCTTTTATGCCCTCCTTTTTTTTTAAGTAAACCGAATTTTTAAGATCGGAGGTCTTTTTTTTTTTTTTTATTTCACTCTTCAGAAATTACTTCACGCACTGGGGGGCCCATTACTTCACGCTAAATCTCATTACTTCACGGTGAAATAATGGCCTGTTTTCCGTGAAGTAATAGGGGGTTTCCGTTAAATAATATGCCTCGGTAGGCCAATTTTTGCCTCGGTTCGGTTCCCAGTGGGGCTACTTTTTCCTCTCAGTTTGCTATTTCCCCCCAGGTTCAGCTCAATTGGCCAACTTTAGCCTCGGCTCAGTTCCAAGTTACTTTTTCCTCCCAATTTGCCCACTTTTGGCTAGGCCTTGTTCCCAGTTTCTGTGGGTAACTCTTCTGTGGGTAAGGGTAACTTAGTCAGCTTACCCAAGCACCCCAAATGACTTCAAAATACCGAAGCAGCAGAAAAAAAGGAGCCAGCGGCCGCGCTAGGTATGGGAAGGCCTGATTAGAGATGGTGACAGTGGCAATGCCAGCGACAGCGGCAGCTCTTAGTCAACAAAAGGAGGGAAAACAACTTGTATTGTAACCTTTGTAACCCCTCTCTTGTTGTACCCCTTGTCACCCTGTTGTGCCCCTCGTGGTGAAGTAATTTCTGAGTGTCGTGAAATAAAACCACTTACCTACCGCCAAGTAATGCTTTACCCACCTCTCGGTTCCGCATTTTACCATCTCGGGCCCTGCGGGCCCTCGACGGTAAAATGCGGAACCTCGAGGTAACGGTAAAGTCATTACTTGTTGGCAGTAAATAGCTATTATTACCGTATTTCAAAGTACCAAGTTTTGAAAGGCCTTAAATTCAAGTTTTCAAATAAACCGAAGCAAATTATAAAGTACGGTATTTTAAAAAATGTTGTTACTAATTCTACCCAGCATGCTGAATATCATGCTGTCTGCTAGTCAACTTGGGATGATTTAAGAGCAAATCAGCTCACAGGCCTCTCAACAATCCCAGCGATAGCAAACCCATATCGCATAATCTGCCAATGAAAAAAAAAAAAAAAAAAAATGGAAAAAAAAAAGGTCCTATCCTAATATACGGGCATATATACAGAGTATTATTTTTTTTTTTTTGTTTTGCTCTTTTTTTATTTTTCTTTTTATTCACTTTTTTATTTTATTTTTTTTTTTGCCTGATAATTGTCGGCCATTGTTTTGACTTTGGGCAACAACACAAAAAAAAAAAAAAAAAAAAAAAAAAAAAAAAAAAAAAAAAACTCCTTTTTTTTTATTCATATCTCTTGCTATTTGAATTGAAGCGGGGAAAAAAAAAAAAAAAAAAAAAAATGATCGACTGTCATGCCCATTTAACAAGCGAAGTATTCCGCATCAACCTAGACGAGGTGCTGGCCAGATCGGCGATGGCTGGCGTAGAAAAAATAGTAGCGGTCTCCGAAGACCCCGACGACGCAAAAAGTGTTTTACAAATGGTGAAGGAGCGGAGCGAAGTCCTTGGTTGTGTAGGCCTCCACCCGGAAAATGTACCTGCAGATGCTTGGAGCGCGGAAGACACCACAGACAAGGTTTTAAAGCTGCTGGAGGATAACAAAGAATGGCTCGTTGGCGTAGGCGAAGTGGGGCTTGACTTCACAAAGCATGTAGAAGCATCTCGCGAGCTCCAAACCCGTTGCTTCGAAAGGCAGATTGAAAAGGCCGTAGCACTGAACCTCCCCTTAAACGTGCACTCTCGTCAAGCAGGGCATTATGCAATCCAATCGTTGCAAAAGCACTGCACAGTCACAGCGCTTCTCCATGCATTTGACGGGAAGCCGTCGTACGCAAAGGGCACTTCGTTTTTTTACAGTGTACCTGCGTGTGGCAGCAGGCTCATCCCACACCTACCTCTCTCTTCATTGGTGCTTGAGTCGGACTCCCCCGCCCTCCACCCCGAGGGAAAGGAGCATGTTAACTTTCCAGAGAACATCTCTATCTCAGTCAACCTAATTGCTGCGGGAAAAGACATCCCAAATGAACAGGTTGTGAAGGAGACCACCGCGAACGCGCGTAAATTGTTCAATTTACATTAAACTTTTTTTTTTCTTTTTTTTTGTGTTGTTAAAAAAAAGGAGGAAAAAAAAAAAAAAAAAAAAAAAAAAAACACCACAGGAGGGGCAGCGCCTTTTTTTCTTTTTTTTTTTTTTTTGCTTCTTCCCTTCTCCTTTTTTCTTCTTTAATCTATTACAATAGAGAGAAAGGAATTACTGGATGGATCTGAAAGCGTGCCAAATACGATGAGCGGCAGTGACAGCGGCGGGGCTGTTTCAAAAAGTGATTCCTTCGCCGCGTCCAGCGAGAGTGTGAACAGCTCACCGTCTACGCCCACACCTCCTTCTGGGGGCGTCTTTCGGGGGATATCTAATGCCGGCAACTACAAACCCGCCAAGCTGAGTCTAGTACGCCAGGCCTCGAGCGCAGAGAATCTTCTCCTGCCCTCCACGCCTGACGGGAGCAAAGCGGGACACGGCCACTACGTCCCAAGGTGGGTACAGCGTTATATTGCAGGGCTTTCTGACCGTGATGAGCTCGACAACTACAAGGTGGAGCTAGATGCTGCTGTCATGTGTGTGGACATTGTCGGTTTCACTGCATTGACAGGCCTTCTCAGCACATCTAGTTCTGCAGAAGGTGCGGAACACGTCTCACAGGTTTTGAACGCATACTTCGGAAGAGTGCTGGAGGTCATCGAGAGCTTCGACGGCGATGTCATTCAGTTCTCAGGCGACGCGCTCATGATCATCTTCAACCACCAGAACGATATCGACTCGAACTCCCTTGTCTGCATCAAGTGCGCGCAGGCAATCTGCCACACCGTCGAGGCCGCCACTGTGAACCTCCTCGGCCAGCAGATCGACATCTCTCTCAAGCTTGGCGTCGCATCCGGTCCTGTGACTTTGATGATCTCAGGCGGTTACAAAGGCCGTTGGATTTCCTTAGCCGGCGGTGATGCTTGGAATAGCACCACCTTCGCGTGTGACGACTGCCCTCCCTCCCACATCGTCGTTCACACCTCAGCTTCGAGGCATCTTAGACGGAAAGGTGTCATGGACGGTTCCAACTGTGGGGGGAAGACTACACTCCCCTCTAAGTCGGTTCTTTTGATGCCCCCTTTCGCAGCTGTCACCAAGATACCCTCAAGACAGCCCGCCACTGAGCTTTCGGAAGATGCGAAGTTGATGCTGCGGTCGTTCCTCCCTCGCGGGGTTCTCAAGCAGCAGCGAAACGAGCTGCGCAGCGTGGTCACCATCTTCGTGAAATTCTGCGACATCAACGGACCCACCGCAGCGAACACTGAAAACCTGTACAGCATAAGCACCCACGTCCAAAAGAGCTGCCATAAGTTCGGTGCCTTCCTGAACAAGGTGATGTTTGACGACAAGGGCCTGCTGGCACTCATCTGCTTCGGTGTTCCGCAATACGTGCACGCCGACGACACAGAAAGGGGCTGCCTTCTGTCTGCAGAACTCGTACGGCAACTGCAATCCATCACAAAGGTTGTCATCGGCATCACAAGAAGCAGGGTGTACTGCGGTGAGTTGGGCAATGTCTACCGTGGGGAGTACACAGTGCTTGGTGACAGCGTGAACCTTGCGTGCCGGCTGATGTCCTACGCATCGGGGCTCGACGAGGGGTCGTGCATCGTTGCCGACGACACTGTGCACCAAGAGACTAAGGATGTGTTCCTGTTCAAAGCAGTCAACTCTATCAACGTGAAAGGGAAGAGTGAAGAGATCACCGCCGCGATCCTCGACTTGAAAGCACTGAATGCCAACCTGTCACAAGAAAACATCCTCTCGCCACGGTCATCTGCCTCGTCGCGTTTCTCGAAGAACAGTCCCATGTCGCTGCGGTCACGTGCTTCCGGCGACTCGGGCACCTCTAGCATGAAGCTCTCCAGACGGCTCCGCACTGTCGGGTCTACCAACGAGATGTGGAACTACACAGCAACTCATAACACCTCCCCAGAAGTGCGCGCAGCAGCACCCCCCCGAGACAGGCGTGCCTCGTTGGTGCGGCTCCGCACCTCACGTCACAGCATAAGGACCAACACGGCCTCGCTGCCCCGAGACGACCACCCGAACGGCCGAACGAAGACCATCGTCGGCAGGGAACTCGAGACCGACCAGTTCCTGGGCTTCGTTAGCGACTTCCACCTACAAACGGGAAAGAACAAAGTCAACTCTACAACACCCGCAGCCGCCTACTTCATAATAGAGGGCATCAAGGGAAGCGGGAAATCTGCGTACATCCGGAACTGCGCACAGGACATACCACAAGAGTCTGTCCTCGTCACGATGGTGGAAGGGATGCAGAAGTACCAGTACAGCACAGTGACGCAGCTGCTGAAGGTCTTGATGGGGATGCATGAAGACGGCTCGTCGCCTATCGGCGCTGCGTGGCTGCGGGAGGTGGTCGGCGAACACGAGATGTTCGAGCCGCTGACCGGCGTGGTCGAGAGGATCCTGCCTGGCGTCTTCCCAAAGACGGCCAGCGTAGGGAAGAAGAGCGTGGTGTCAGGTGATTTGGTACGAGAACTGCTTGAGATCTGCTTCACAGAGCACAGCCACAGCAACGGGGGGCAGGTGGTGTGCCTCATGGTAGACGACTTCCAATACATGGACCCCTACTCGATGGGTGTGTTGATGGACCTCATGGACTCCATGGCGGGCAAGGAGGTATCGCTTTGCATGGCTCTGACCGTTGCATCGTGCGACGGTGACGTTGCGTCGAAGGGCTCCTCCGTGCACTCTGCCGACAGTGATGAAGCTGCCGGGGTGGTGTCCAAGATTAAATCCAAGCCACACTTGCACATCGAGCTTGAAGGGCTGTCACGCGACGCTGCCATCGAACACTACAAACAGTTTCTGCAGGCGAGCACTATCGACATGAGCCTTGCAGACGTTGTGTACCAGCACTCAGAAGGACTGCCTTTCATGGCCGAGCTCGTGCTCAACAGTCTTGTGGATCAGGACTACCTGGCCTGCAACGCCGAAGGCGAGGCGACCCTTCTGAAGCACGACATCGACCTGAGCGACTTCATGGCAGGCCTCACGGGCATTGAATCCGAGATCCTGAAGAGGCTCGATACACTGGTGCTGAAGATGGGCGATTCCGTCAGCAGCTTCATGAAAACTGTCTGCGTGATGGGCGTCAACCTCGACACAAGAGTGCTGCGCGGGATCTTCCGCTCGGAGCGGTCTATCGGTTCTGTGCATTCCATGTGCTCGGAGCTTGTGAAGCGAAAGATCTTCACGAGGAGAGATCAGTCGGGTGTCATTAACTACACCTTCAGGTCGGCGATGTTTCCGAAGGTGCAGTACAACAACATGCTGATCTCTGAGCGGAAGGAGGCGCACATGAAAGTGGCGTGCGCGATGGAGGAACTGCAGGAGGAGATCTCGATCGACAGCACAACCGTCGCGACACACTTCTACAACGCAGAGCTCTACGAAGAGGCGCTCATGTGGTTCACACAGGCGCTCGAGGTGGCGTTGGACTCCGACAACTTCCAGCTCATCCGCACGCTTCTCAACCACTGCATCAACACTGCCACCCAACTCAGCAAGGGAGGCACCATGATAACTACTGTTACCCCCGCCACCGACCCTATTGTGCCCCTCCCAGGCACCGTTGCAGCCGCAGACAAGTACTCCGCTTCGGAGGGCACAATGCAGGTCCCGACGGCAGTGAACGGGATGCAGATCCACCTCTGGAAGCAGCTGTTGGTAGACACCGAGGTCACGCTTGGCAACCTGAAACACTCCAAACGCCTGGTCAGCGACTGGTGCGGGGTGGCACCCGATGTTATCCCCAGCCTTGCCTTGGATGAGGAAAAGAAGGTTTCTAAGTTATTCGGGTGGTGCTGCAAACCGCAGTACACACCAATAGCAGACGGCTCTGCCATCGGGGAGTACATGACAGGGCTCGACTTGGCGGTGCTGTCGAATGACGGGAACCTGTTCCTTGTGCTGTCGGGATCGCTGATGAGGGACAAGATGGCCTCCTGCAAGGACCCCACACTGCTGATGATGAGCCATGCAGTAGCGAGCCTGAGGGAGCTGATCCTGGGACGGCGGAAAGAGGCAGAGGCGCAATGGGCGAAAGTGAAGAAGGTACCGCACATGGTGACACTACCCATGCTGATGTGCTTCGCGTCCTTCGGGACAGGGTTTGTCGAGGACACATTCAAGGCGGACGGGCAGCGTGTGCAAGGCTACTCGTCGGCTGCGAGTTCTCGCGTGAACCTCATGGGGCTACTGTTGAGGGTGATGAGCGGGCATCTAGAGGGCAACGCGGCGTCCGTTGTTGGAGTCCTGGACACAGCACTGCACACCAGCAGGAAAGTGAGAAACAGACCGCTGTTCTTAAAATGCGTTCTGATGGGACGTGTCTTGAAGCTGACGTACGAGCTCAGCGACACAGCCCCACGCAGTGTGACCAACTCCGACGACCTGCTGTACATGGTGAAGGAGGACGAGTGGAACCATTCAGCAGACGACACCGTCATGTGCATGGCGTACGCTGTCTGTGCTGCTGAGCCCATCATGGGCTCCCCTCTCAAAAGGCGCAAGCCTTCGCGAACAGACCTTGACAGGGACCCCGTTACCCTCATACAGGCTGCACTTAAACACCTAAACGCCTCCAAGCGTGCGTCTCTCCACCCCATACTGGTACCGTGCATCATCCTCCTTGTGGATGTTGTTATGTGGTCCGTTAAGGACGGCAACCTTCAGAGTCAGCAGGTGTGATTGGATAAATAAATTTAAAAAAAAAAAATAATAATAATAATAAAAGGGTATTTCCTTTCTCAATCAACTACGTGCGCCTGCTGAGTGCATCACTGCTATTTTCCATGAGTGGGGCACCGCTGCACGTGTGATTATTCTTACTGCCATCGCGAGTCTTGGTATAAGGGAGGGGGAAAAAAAGAAGAAAAAAAAAAAAAAAACACGCAGACTCCTCGCAACCTGTACACAAGACAATTATGAGGGAAGCCGTTAGGACCACTGAAAAGTGGCCGCTATTGCATCACAGGCTGCTTCAGTGGGGAGAGGGTGATGAATCCAAGGTAGTGTTGGAGGGGGAAAAAAAAAAAAAAAAAAAAAAAAAAACAGGCAGCAACTTATGGTAAGGGGTACAAAATGAGCATCCCTACACAAAATGCCTTGAGATCCTCTCTGAATGCAGGGCTTCATGAATAAAGAAAAATTAACTATGATTATAAAAGAATGATATTCCATCAACTGGTTGATTAAGGAAGAAAGAAAAAAAAAGATTTTTTTTTTTTTTTAATGTTCAGAGGAAAGAATGGCCCCAGTGACACCGACTGTCATTTGGGTATTTCTTTTTTTTTTTCTCTTTTTTTTTTTCTCTTTTTTTTTCCCCCCTGGTGGGTGGGACTAACGCCGTATTTTATTCACAATTTTTTTTTAAAGAGAAAATAAAAAAGTATTCAGCTCCCAAGGCTGGGTGGAGGGCGCTTTTCTATCCATCATAGTTTTTTGTCCCTCTTCCACCCCTCCCCCATCACTCAAACAAACAAAAAAAAAAAAGAAGAAAAAGAAGACCAAATCACATTTTTTATTTCTAAAGAAAAAAAAAAAGAAGAAAAAAAAAAAGGAGGGGGATGAAATAAAGAAAAGTCGATGAGGGAGAAAAAAGTTAGAATTATGGAGGGGGGGGAGAGGCCGTTGGTGGTGTTAAAGGAATAGATCTTTTCAGGTCAGTTGTCCTTTCCTTTTTTTTTCCTCTCTCTTTTCCTTTTCTTTTTTCTCTCTCTTTTTTTTTTCTTCTTTTCTTCTACTACACAAAAAAAAAAAATAACAACAACAATAATCAATCAAAGAAAATGAAAAGTAAAAATATCAAAAAAAAATCGATTTTTTTTTTACCGGCTACGTTATCCATCTTTTTTTATTGTTCTCAACAATGTTTTAAAAAAAAAAACTTTTTTAATCCCGGGTAAATGTGTGTTCTTATTCCTCGGTGGTGTGGTGAGGTGAGGTTGTTGCTTAACTTCTCCTCATGTTTTCTCCCCCCCCCTCTTTTATTTTGATAAATTTCTTTTATATTTTTTTTTCCCATAAATAAAACTTTGCACAAAATGCACATTTGGAAAAGACACAAAAACACACTTTTTTTTTGTTTACGAAAGGAAACTTCCTTTTTTATGATCTTCGAGGAATTAAAAAGTCATCTCAACCAATGGTAACTCCCCCTCCCCTTTTTTTTCTTTTTCTCTTTCCCCTAAGGTCCGGTTTATTCATGCCCCCCCCCCCCCCCCCCCCATCTCTCTGTTTCCACATTATTCAGGTTTTTTTTTTCCCACTATTCTATCTTCTTCGTAATAATCTTTTTTTTTTTCTTTTTTTCGCCCTCTTCCATCTAGAAAAAAATGGGGGGAGACACACTTGAACGGATTTGGGAAAAAAAAAAAAAAAAAAAAAAAAAACACAAAGCTAAGTGTTTCGTGTTTTTTTTTTCCCCATCCAGAAGGTGTATGTGTGTGTTTTCTTTTTATTCTGTTATCCCCCCCCATCTTTTTTTAAAGAAAAAAAAACTATAATGAAAAAGCACGAAAGGTAGACTTGGGGGGGGGAGAAAAAAATAGGGGTTGTTGCAATAAACTGCTGCCTTATATTTATATTCATCCTCATCCCCCCTCCCCAAAGCGGTTTATTTTCCTTTATCTATCTTTGTGTTTTCTTCTTCTTCTTCTTTTGTGCATGGTAGAACTTTTCGATAAGTGCAAAAAAAAAAAAAAAAAAAAAAGAAAAAAAAAAGTAAACAATATGGAGGAGGGATATTATCGAGAAAGGGGAAAAAAAAAAGTAACTAAAAAATTGTTCTATATATGGCCCCCCCTTTCCCTATAACGGGGGGGAGAGTGTACTTTTTTTTGTTTTTTTTTTTTTATTCCTCCTGCTCGTTTTTTATTTTTTCGTTTTTTTTTTTATTTTATACCTAAACATCACATTTCAATGGGAAAAAAAAAAAAAAAAAAAATTGTCCCTCGTTTTTTGGCAAAGCGCAGGCAAGGAAAATTCAGGAGGGGTATGTTACCCCCCCCCTTTTTGCTAGTTCAGTTTTGGCAAAGCACAGGTATCAAGGTCAAGGAGGGGCGGAAAGCGCTACTTTCTCCCCCCTTGTTGACACCGTGAGATGCAAGCCTAACTACCAAGTAGGCCTACGAAAAAAGGGAAATAAAAAATAGAAAATAAAAATAAGAACGAAACAATGGCTCCAATCAAAAAAAAGAAAGAAAGAAAGAAAGAAGAAAGAATCTTTTTTAAGAAAAAAGAAACTCTCAAAAAAAAAAAAGGAGGGGGAAAAAGAGAGGGGGCGCAATTTCTCTCGCGTCCTTACCGCCCCACCCGCAGTTGCCAGTTTTTTTTCTCTTTTTTTCTCTCTTTTTTTTTTTCTTTTGCTATTTTAAAGAATGAAGTTGCGAAAAAGAAAAGAAAAATCAAGAAAAAAAAAACAATTTAAAAATTTTTTTTTTTTGAGTTGTTTTAAATAAATCAAAGGACCATGAAAAAAAAAAAAAAACTTTCAGAATTTGCTTAGGTCTTTTTTATTTTTTACAACTTGAAAAAAAAAAAACTATTTATTTAGTGAAAATAAGATCGTATGCTTTTCACGCGTGGTGGCAGTGGTTTAACGAGCGAAGCGAGTGAAGTAGACGCCAACAAGTTAAACATGCCACCACAAGTGAAAATCGGATCTATATTTTTCACTAAATCCGTTGCTTTATTTAAGCTAGCTACGTCAGTTGGATGTGAAAGTGTGGGGGTATTACAGGTTACAAGTTACAAATTTTACTGTGCGGGTGCTTATGGTTCACATTGGGTGCTGACAGGCGTAAAAAAGTGAGATTCCCAGATTCGAACTGGGTTTTTTTTTTTTTTTTTTTTTTTTCCCCCCCGGTTTGCGTGTTTTTGCGCCCCCAAACCCTTAAAGTACTTTTTCTCCTAAACAAGCCTGAAATATAGCGTGGAAATAAAGTGGAATATAATATCCGCTCCCACAGTTGGAAATCCGACTGGAGTTATATAAAATTATTAATTTAAGATACGGAGAGTCACTATCAATATCTATTTTATTTGCATTGTTTTCTTCTTCTTTTTTTTTTTTTTTTTTTGAGATAGTTGTTTAAAGGTCGCCTCTACACCCCTGTAACTGCCACCGCTATCTGAGCGGTAGGAAAAAAAAAAAAAAAAGTAAAATGGGGGAGAGAAGGAGCCTAGTGAATAAGCGAACCGAAAAAGAAGGGAAAAAAAAATTGAAAAAGAGAAAAAAAGGGGGGGGAAGGGGGGGGGGGGGGGGGGGGCAATACCGGTCAATTCAAAATCTAATAGCTTTTGTGCTTATCCCCCCCCCACCCCAGTAGATTTTATAATCTTCCTTATTTCCCACAGTTTTTTTTTGTCTTCCCGAAATTTATCAATTTTTTTTGATTTCCAGGGGAAATAAGCGACAGCGCAATGAGGGGGGGGGGGTCCCTTTCTCTTTTTCTTTTGTCTCAAAACGAAATAAAAAAAAAGAAAAGAAAAGAAAAGGAGGGAAGAAGAGGAAAACAGAAGCAATGCATGAGAACAGGTCTCGTGTCTGAAAAAAATAAAAAATAAAATAAAATACATCCATTTCTTTCGTCATTTGGGTCACTCACTGCTACTTCCATTACACGGGTGAGCCTTTATCGAGAGGGGATTACGAAGGAACGTTGACCCCTCAACCACACGCACGCACCCCTCAACAAACAGCAACAACAACAGTGTACACAACGAGCTCCCCTGTGGGTGAAGTAAGTGACAAAAAGGATGGATAAAAACCTCTTCTCCGTGCTTCTTTGACTGCCAAAGGAGGACCTGAACGTCTTTGGCTGGTAGTTTTTTTTTTTTTTTTTTTTTTTTTAGGTGGTGGGGATAACATGGAAATATAAGAAGTACATCAGATGTGTTGTTCGCTGTTGACCTCCTCGTCGGTCATCACCGGTAGCGCCCGAGTGGAAGAACGTAACGCAGATGCTCAGGGTGACGAACAGGCAGCAAACGCACGAGCGCAGAATCTTGGTTACCCGGGACGCCCCGGCTAGGGTTGAGCACACCGCACGCATTAAGGACACGACGCGGAACGCAAAAGAAGCTACAACTCGGCCGGGGAGCGCCCCCTGTAATCAAGTAGGTAGTTCGTGCTTCATTGCACGCTTAACGCCACCTAGTGCTGCATCAAAGCCCCATTTTTTTTTTTTTTTTTTTTTTTGGTAGTTTTTTCTCTCCTTCAAATGCAACTGTAAATGTTTTTTGACCCCCCCTTTCTGTTTCACATTGTGTTTTTTTTTTTTTTTTTTTTTTTCCCCTGTTAAATGTCTTTTTTCCTATTTATTTTAAAGGGTGTGTGCCCTTTGAAATGCACAATCATACGGAAATGAGAATTGATGCCTAACTTTTTTTTAAAATATAGGACGGCCCTCTAGCAGGGCTTGTCCTACCACCACTTCGTTCCAGGCCTTCTTCGAGTGCGTGAAGTAATTCAACTGGGGTGCATTTTTTTTTTTCCCACTCAAAAAAAAGGGCAAATTAAAAGAAGAACAGAGGGAAGAAGAAAAAAAAAAAAAAAAAAAAAAAAAAAAAAAAAAAAAAAAAAACCAAGAACAGAAAAGGTTCTCCCTCCCCCCATTGCCCCTCACTAATCGCTAAAAAAAAAATCTTTTTTTTTTGGTCCAATATATCCCTCGGCCGTTTTTTTTTTTTTTTTTGCTGTTTTCTTGATCATCAGGTTATTTTTGTTGTTCCCCACTCCCGCCTTCTTTCTCTACCACAGTCTGTTGCCCTGTAACTCGTTGTGAATCACCTCGAAGGAGGAATGTGGGTGAGGGAACTTGGGGAAGGAGAGACAGAGAAAGGGCAAAAGAACGAAGAAACAAAAAGGTGCCCTCACAGATGTACTTCTCTGCCTCTTCTCCTACTTCTACCTACTACTATTGGATATGAAACAATTCACTTTTTTTTTTTTTTTTTTTTTTGTATCTGAAAGTGTTCTTTTTTTCCCTCCTTTAAAATTACCGTATTTCAACTTTTTTTTTTTTTTTTTTTTTTTTTTTTTTGTTACAGGTCAGGAGGAGGTAAAAATCACAATGTTTTTTTCTTCTTTTTTCTTTTGTAGTAATTTTTCTTTTAAAAAAAAACCCCCTCCTCCCCCAACCAGAAAAAGGGATTTTAATCGGTTTTTTTTGTTGTTATTTTATGCCAAATATCTGAGAGCTTGTTTAAAAAAAAAAAAAAAAAGAAAAGGGGTATTCTAACTATTTCTTTTTTCACAAGAAGCGAGTCTTTTACCTGTCTAAACAAAAAAAAAGGGGGGAACATTTGCTATGTGATCACGGGTTATAAACTTTTTTTACAGGTTTCCAACCCAAACGGCGAGTCGCTCTTTTTTTTGTTGTTGTTTTATTGGTTAAAAGATTTTTTTTTCTTGCACAATTTAAACGACATCCATCTAGTTGCAAAGAATGCAAAGAGAAATAACAGAAAAGAATAGAAAATATGGGCAGAAGATCCCCCCCCCCCCCAGGCACCAGCTGTAGTTGTTGCCAGTCTTATTTCACGACGCTCTGAAATTGCTTCACTCCACAAGATTACACAAAAAAAAATAATAAAGGGCACAGGCACACTAGGACATCAAAGATTTTAAAGAGACCAATCGAACAATGGCACCAATCAATATAAATTTGTTGATATTTTATGTTTCTTTTTTTTTTTTTCTTTTTCTTTTTTTTTTTTTTTTGCTTCGTGAGTTTCACATTCTCTTTCGTCCGTGAAGTAGAGTGAGCCCCCCGTCCCGTGTGTGTGAAGGAATTTCAGAAAAAAATGAGAAAAAAATTAAAAATACTGTAAGAAAAGAAAACCCCCGGGAAGAAATTAGTTTTTTTTTTTTTTTTTTTATAGTAAAAAAGAACTCATTGTTAGGTTTCCCCTACTAAAAAAAAAAACCTTTTTTTTTTTTTTTTCATTCACAAAAAAGGGGGAACCAAAGAGAGAGATTTATTTTATTACCTTACGCAATTTTTTTTGTACCGAGCAGAAAAAAAAAAAAAGAAAAAGAAAAAAGATTTCTCGTGCGAAGAAACAATCGACATAAGTCATGCAGATTCCCATCAACTACTATTCTAAGGGTTATTCGTGTTTAATTTTTTTAAAGGGGATCCCACAGGGAGGGAGAGAAAGAAAGCAAAGACAAGAAGAAAGAAAAAAAAAGAATGAAAGAAAAAAAAAACAAAGACGTCACCCTGATCTCTTTAACATCACCTGCAGAAAGCCCTGGGAGTTCACAGTTATCTGTTTTATCCATTCCTACCCCCCCACCCCCCCAGTTTTTCTCCAAGTAGTCACCCATTACCCCCGTTCCCTTAGTTTCCTTTTTTTAAGGGGACCGGGGGAAAAAAAAAAAGAAAAATGGTGCACGGGATTAAAAGAGGGAGAACGAAAGGGCGTGTTTGCTATTCATTATCTCTTCTCCCATTTTCATTTTTCGTTCCCCCCCCCCCTGCTTCACAACACACAACCTTTCCCACTCCCATATTTCTTCCCTTCATTTTACCCCCACTCCCCTCAAAATGAGGGTAATCAAAACCCTCCAGCAAAAAAAAAAAAATCTATTTTTTTTTATACGGTTTTATTTATTTATTTATTTTATTTTTTTTTTAAAAAAAATCTTTTGCCATTTTTTTTTCTTTTTTTATAAACAACAAAAAGAAACAAAAAAAGGGGGGGGTAGACAGAAGAGAGAAACAAAGAAAAGAGAAAAAAAAAACCCCCCCCTCTCCCCCCACAACATGGAAGACATAGGCATGGAACCGCCGAGGGCGAGGGTGGAGGAAGTGGTGGGGCACGTTCAGGATATGGTTTATGAGTTTTTGAGTAATTTTGCAACAGCGGTGACCGAGGAGGACTCGGAAGACCTCGCAGAGAAGAAGACAGAGTACCAGCGCCAGCTGGGAAGGATAAAAGACGGTGCGGGCGCCACCCTCATGGTAAAATGGGGCGACCTCGACAGCTACAACACCGACCTGGCCCGCATCGTATCTGTCGAGTACCCACGCTTCGAACCCGCCTTTAAACGCGCACTCTCACGCTTAATGAGGGATCTCGGCGGCGACGAACGGGAGTACATGATCGCCTTCACTGGTATCAAGGCATCCTACACCATTAGAAACATGAAATGCAATCTTATAGGTAACCTTGTGTCGCTTAAGGGCACCGTTACCCGAACATCGCAGGTCCGGCCTGAATTATTATCAGGTGTGTTTACATGTTTGGACTGCGGGCAGGACACTGAACCCGTTGAACAGAATTTCAAGTACACCGAGCCCAAGGAGTGCGCGAACACAGCGTGCACGAACGCCACCAATTGGGAGCTTCGTGTGGACCCTGGTTTTGCAAAATTCGTCGATTGGCAAAAAATCAAAATTCAAGAAAATTCTGACGAGATCCCGTCAGGGTCCATGCCCAGAACCATGGACGTTGTGCTCCGTGGAGACGCTGTTGAATCTGTAAAACCCGGTGATAGATACAATTTTGTGGGGTACATGATCGTCCTTCCGGAGGTGGGTGCTATGATGAACATGGAAAATCGGAAAGAAGTCAGCCGTCAGCTTCAACGTGGGGAAGGCGACCGGCAGCGTGATGATGTGGCGCCCTCCGTTGGGATGAAAAGTCTTGGAACCCGCGAGATGATTTACAAGCTTGCTTTTCTCGTATCGACTGTTCTTGACGGGAAGCACTCACCGTCGCCGATGACGAAGCAGTTTATAACTGAAGAGGAAGATGAGTTCACCCCCGCCGAGCTGCAAAGAATCGAGCTTCTACGAGAATCGTCCCCCTTCGTGAAGCTCCCGCAATGTATCGCTCCAAACGTGTTCGGGCATGATGCTATTAAACTGGGTATACTTTTACAGCTTCTTTCCGGGGTTCGGAAGGAAACCTCCGACGGTATTGTCCTCAGAGGCGACATCAACGTTTGCATAGTTGGCGATCCGAGTACCGCAAAATCGCAGTTTTTAAAATTCGTCGGTCGGAACATCCCGCGTGCGATATACACGTCAGGAAAATCCTCGTCTGCATCGGGGCTAACGGCAACCGTGGTAAAAGACAGCGAAACAAAAGAGTTCACAATTGAAGCGGGAGCGCTGATGCTTGCGGATGAGGGGGTGTGCTGTATTGATGAGTTCGACAAGATGGATGTCCACGATCAGGTAGCGATCCACGAAGCGATGGAACAGCAAACCATCTCGTTGGCGAAGGCTGGGCTTAAAGCCACGCTCAATGCAAGAGCGTCGATTCTTTCAGCGGCGAACCCTATCGACGGCCGGTATGACAAAGCAAAACCGCTTCGTGCAAATGTCGCAATGACATCTCCTATCATGTCACGATTCGACTTGTTCTTCATCGTTACTGATGATCTAGACGATGACAAGGACCTCAAGCTAGCCGAGAGAATCGTTGAACTCCACCGTAAGGGCGAAGACGGCGTCGAAACCCCTTTCGATTTCAGCGATTTCCTTCTGTACATAAGATACGCTCGTCGCATTAAACCAAAGCTCACAAAGGAAGCTGCTGTTATTCTCGTCGAGCAGTACCGTATTCTACGTGAAAATTCGTATCTTAACGGAAAAACATCTGTCAGAGTGACAACTAGACAGCTTGAATCAATGGTGAGGCTGTCAGAAGCTACAGCGAGGCTTTATTGCGACGGGCGAGTTGATCCAAAACACGTTCGGCAAACTATTACTTTAATGAACGCTTCGTTGAGCCAGTTGCAAATCGACCCTGGTAAAATGGTACTTGACGAGCCTCAGCAGGAAGAAGAAGAGGATGTTGATGAAGATGCGCTGCAGCAACAGCAGACCGACACGCAAGGCGACGAAACATTGCAGCCCTTAGCCAGTCTCGTTCGGGAAAACACCGCCAGGCGGAAGAAGAAGAAACGAGTTCCGTTGTCGCACAATGCCTTCGAGCGGATTAAAAATTGCATTCTTGGTGTCCTCTCTTCCAGACAGTCGAACGGGACCCTGCAGTCAGAGCTTATATCATTTGTCGCCGATGAGTTCCCCACAGGGATCCCCAACCAAACAACTCCCGAGGACATGCCAAAGGTTATTCGTGCTGTCGTTAACCACCTTGTCAACAGCAACACCGGCCAGAAGTACGAGCTTGTCGATGTCACGGAAATAGAAACATCAAAAGACCCGACCTTGGAGGTCCCGTCTGGCGACCGGTTGCTGCAACTTTACGGGTTCGATGTCGACGCCAATGAACGGTAGATTTTTTTTTTTATTTCACTCTTCGTCATTTTCTTCACTCACTAGGGGCCTCATTATTTAACGCGAAATGGCCATTATTTAACGCGAAACGGCCATTATTTAACGCGAAATCGCCATTATTTAACTAGTTAAATAATGAGATTTTGCAGTTAAATAATGGCCCTTCAGAGTGAAATAATGGCCCTTCAGAGTGAAAAAATGGGTCTTGTCGTGGAAAAAAATGCACCCAACCCCTTGAAAAATATTTTTGGGGTGGGGGTATTTTGACTATTTTTGGCCATCTGAGGCCATTCCAGCCCTTAAAAGTGGGAATAAGTGCTTTACTTCCCCTTTAAATACCACGGCGAAATAGCTACCCTGTATTACCTTAGGAAAATCCCCAAAAAGCTGACCTGCGTGAAAAAAAACAGCAGTGAAAGCAGTGAAGAGTGAGTGACTCAAATGACGAAAAGTGAAATAAAACGACTTACTTGCCGCCAAATGAGCCATTATTTAACACTCGTTACCGTTTTTTTGCACTCGGGCCCTGCGGGCCCTCGTGCAAAAAATTCGGGAACTCGAGTTAAATAATGACTCATTATTTGTTGGCAATAAATAGCTATTATCTTTTTATTTTTTTTTCGCCACCCCCCCCCCCCCCCTCATTATCCTATTTTAAAATCACCCCTCTTTTTTTTTTTTTTTTTAGAGTATTGTATTTTTTACAATTTTGAACAACAAAAAAAAAAAAAAAAAAAACGATGAAGGAGGGAGGGGGAAAAAAATGAAGTCCCGCGGGGGGAGGCAGCTCCCTTCCGGGTCAAGTTCGGGGTCTCTCATCCAGCAAAAGGTTCCCAGTTGCTTGGGAAAGATGCGAGGCGGGACGATATCAAACGGGATGAAAGGGAGAATGGCAGTGACACCGGTGCAACCAAAAGGCGCCAAAAGACCACAGAGACCAACCGGAGTGCTGAAATCAACCCCAGCCGCCGACGAGAAAACAGAACCAGAAACCGAGAGTGAAAACTGCAATAAAGAAGGCAGCGCTTCAATGGTGACAGCACCGTCAGGGTTTATACGAATCCGGAGGTCCGCAGAAGTGCGGTCACAGCATCAAGACAGGTTCAACTTGGACCGCAGACAGCTAACATCGTTCCCGTTGCTCGAAGGCGAGGAACGGTTGAAGCTATTGAACGTACAGTCTAATTACATAACGCAGATTCAGAACTTACACCTTCCAAGCCTTGTCTTTTTGGATTTGTACAATAACAGCATCAAAAGAATATCGGGCTTGGAAGGGGTACCGTCGTTAAGAGTGCTTATGCTAGGGAAGAATGCATTGTTGAAACTCGAAGGTTTGGCACCTCTACCGCAGCTGGACGTGCTCGACCTGCACAACAACTCGATCGAGACCATTGAAGGGCTGTCGCATCTTGCTGAACTCCGTGTTTTAAACCTCGCAGGTAATAAGTTAGCCAAAGCCGATGGTTTGAACGGCCTTCGTTCGCTCACAGAACTCAATTTACGAAGGAACCAAATCACGGAAGTTGACATAGGGGGTTTGTACTGTTTACAGCGAATATTTCTGTCAAACAACATGGTGTCGGATCTGCAGAATATTCAGTCAGTGTTCAAGCTAAAAGCATTGACGGAGTTAACCTTGGACGGGAACCCGTTAGGAAGCTACAGGCAGACGGTGATTGAAAAAGTGAAGACAATAAAGCACATCGATTTGAAACGCGTCACCGAGGAGGAGAAGCGGGTCGCGCTGCTCCACGCAAAACGAGAAGAAGAAAAAGCCATCGAAAAAAACAAAAAAGAAGCTGCCGCCACGGAACGAAACGAAACATTGCAAAACATCAAACAATCATGGGATGGCGACCGGCATTCTACAGAATGCCTAAAATGCATTGTAGACCTCAACCAGGAAACCGGTTTACTATCTGTAAAAGGAAGCGGCGCTGATCTCTCTTCACTTCCATCTGATCAAACTGGTGTTTCAACAGCCGCATTTCAATACATCCCGATTTCTAAGGTGTGTGAAGTGTTTGTTCCGCATCTTGCAACGCTGCCGGGGGTGAAGGGGATTACGCTTTCGCACAATTATTTGTTTAATTTCAACCAGCTTGCCGCACTAGCGTTGCTTCCATCCTTGGAACAGCTGACTATTGTGGAAAATAAATTATCGTCAACACCCCGTATGGCAAGAGAGCTGTCCGGAGTGCTGTTGCCTCACCTTACCTACCTTAATGGTGTCGCAATAACAGAGGATGATAAGAATTCGGGTTTTTCTCGGTTTGGGAGTTATTTCCGTTTGCTTTCGGTGTCGGTGTCCCATTTGTCTCGCGCGCGGCATCTTAACGGAAAGTCGCCTCCTGTGTCGCCCCCCAAGCAGGATGCGCACCCTGCTCACCCTTCTCGTCGTGTTGCCTCTCATTACGTGAACACCGTGCTCGCGCACGCTTCGGCCATCGATGCTAAAATCCAACTCCTGAATCAGCAATGGGATCTTGTATTGGGGCACCTTGCTATGGCCGCCGTTTCATCCGGTCCTGTGACATAATTTTTTTTTTTTTTTTTTTTTTTTTTTTTTTTTTTTTTTTTTGAAAATTTCTTTTTTGAATAGTTCATTTCCATGAATTTTTTTTTTTTTTTTATCTGTTGGAAAAAAAAAAAAAGAAAAAAGAAAAAAAGTCTCATTCGTGTTTTTTGTCAGAAAACGGAGGGCAAAAAAAAAAGAGAAAAAAAATTCCGAGGAAAAAAAAAAAAAAAAAAAAAAAAAAAACACTCTTTTATGTTTATCTTTTTACGAAGTAAAAAAAAAAAGGGAGGGTGAGAGGGGTATAATTTTTTTCGTTTCTTGCTCCCCCCCTTTTTTTTTAAAACATTTTTTACCCTTATAACGGCATCTTTTTTTTTTTTCTTCTCCCCTCCTTTCTCTTCTTTCCTGTCCAACTTCCAATCACACAAAAAAAAAAAGGACACCCAAAACACAAAAAAAAAAAAAAAATGCAAAGCGGCGGAAACAGCAGCAGCAATGTAGAGTCAGGGTACGGATCGTCGATGTGGTCAAGCGGGAGCGAGACAGAGCACAACAGAAGCCAATTCCACAAGAGGAAAGGGAGAAGAGCACCAGAACTAACGGTGGTCACGACTCCTTGGTACCCTGACGGTGTTTTGAAAGAAGGCATCACCTTGGGCGGCGAAGTTATGGCTCTAAACAAACTGATGTCGCTCACCGCAAAGGAAAGAACACTGAGAGCCAACATGCGATCAGCTCTTCAAGAAGGCGGGTCAAAAATATGGCCCAACGCTACCGTAAAGGTATACGGCAGCTTTGCGTACGACTGTGCACTACCAGAATCAACTCTAGATTTCGTTTGTGAAGATTGCGGTGATCTGACTTCCTTTGAAGACATGGTGGGTGAACTAGGTGCCGCATTGTCATTTAGAGTCGAACATGTCTTCCAATGTGCTGTAGACGGCCAGCACCAAGCCTTTGCTAAGTTCAAGGAACCTTCAGGGATCACTGCAAACGTAACATTTTTTGAAAGCAAGTCCCCCGCCCGCCAGGCGGTGTTGCAAGCTCGTAAGAAATTCGATGAATATCCAGCAGCGCGTGCTGTTTACGATGTCGTGCGAATGATCTTAAAACAGTCAGGATGCAGCGACCCCGCCACAGGCGGGCTGTCCAGCTATGCCATGCTCCTTATGATTTTTTATGTTTGTACGCAGTCGAAGAACGTGCACGATCCGGGGCAGCTTTTGGTTGATTTTTTCACGTTGTACTCGCACCCCTTCACATACAAGATCAACCCGAAATCTGGGAAGCCGCAGAGAGCGGACGCGGGCGTCGCAATCTTTGTGCAGGACATCGTCACAGATGTCAACGTGGCGTCGGAGTGCACCAAGGCACCGCAGGTCAATTCGCTTTGCAAGGCGTGTGCTGCTACGCTTGCAAAGTGGACCTCTGGGAAATGGTATGAGAAGTTTTTTTTTTTTTTTTTTTTTTTTTTTTTTGGGGTAAAAAAAAAAAAAAAAAAAAAAAAAAAAAACAGGGTTGGTTACCGTGGTAGATCTCCTTTATCCAGCATCCTGGCGTATGACACGCTGTGGGACCGTGCCGAAGCTGTGTAGTTTTTTTTTTTTTTTTTTTTTTTTAATTTTTTTTATTTTTATTATTGTGCGTATGGTTTTAGAATTTTTGACTCGGGGAGAAAGAAAAAGAAATAAAAAAATTCTTATTCTTATTTTTTTTTTTTTTTTTTTTTTTTTTTCGAATTATTCGCAGCACAACAAGCAACAGAGGAACGGCAAAAAAGAAAAAAAAAGGGGGGTTTTTTTTAAGTGAAATGTGATGGGTTTAATAATGACTCAAAGAAAAAAAAGAATTGAGTATCTAAACCTTACAGTTTTTTAAAACTCCTTCCCCCCCCTTTTTTTTTGTCCTTCTGAAGTTTGTTACAGCAAAGTGATAGCGATGGGGAGGAACACCTGACCTCTCACCTTTAAACTGTTCAATTTTTAGAGAAAGAACAAAAAAAAATAGAGAAAGGGGTGCGGGTGTGGAAACTGGACAGAGAAAAGGTAGGGCCATTTTCTCACTTTTTCTCCTTTTTTTTCCCTCTCTTTTACACTACGCACCTTTTTCTTCGCGCAGACCCCGACAAGGCTGCCCCGCAGTTTTACCACCGCAGTAGGAACCCGCCAGAGCCCCCAGAACGGGGACAACGGGGACAAAGTACAGCGCGGCCGGTGAGCGCAAAAACGCATACCTTAAAAGAATAGTTTCTTTTTTTTTTTAGGCGATCCTGTCACATACTGCAGGTACCCTTCAAAGACATTTTTTTTCCCCCAAAGGACGGAAGAAAAAAAAAAAAGAAAAACTACCAAGGAGTGCCAGTGTGGTCTTGCTCTCAAGTTTTTTTTAAATGTCTCTTCTCCCCCCCCTTTTTTTTTCTTCTCTCTTCTCACAGAAGCCCTTTTGTCTCCGTGTGGAACTTGTTGTCAAACCCCCCCCCCCCCCCCCCCCAGGGCTATGTTAGTTGGAAATCCGTTTCTACTGTCGTTTACTTATTTTTCAAATATTTAGGGAAACGTGTTCCCTTCTCAAAGGAAACGGCTCCAAAAAAAAAAAAGAAAAAAAAGAAAAAAAAACTTGGAAACGCGATTTTTTTTTTCTTTTGCAAACATAGCCCATTATCTTTGATTTTATTTAACCATCTACCAACGGACCATTTTTGCCCACCAGGGGGTAAATTTTCAAAACTTCAAAAAAAGCTATTCCAGCGCAACGCCGGGGCTATATGCCCCCGGAAATGCCTCCAGATGTCCCAATTCTAGAGAGAGGGTGCCCACAGCAGGGTCCACCCCCACAACATTGTCAAAAATATCGTTCCTGAAGTGCCCGAGAGGGGATACAAAAAACAAGTCAAAAAAATCGACTGTAAAATTCTATAAAAAGCTATTTAAGGCCTTCTTGACGCGGTTCGTATGTGCCCCAGGGCTGGGGGACTTCTTTTTTGACCCCGGGAGGGGTTTCTGGGGGGTATCCCCGGCAAGGTGGTAGTCTTTGAAGCACGGAGTCACGCAAAGTTGTACCAAGCAGGCTGAACACTGAAATAGGGGTCTTTTCGACTTGCAATGCTTGCACCGCACGTTGCACTACTTTTTCGGGGAAATGGTCCCAGAAGGTACTGTCACGGCGCATGGGGGTTTTTTTTTCATTGGGGTCTCAGAGCACTCGTTCTGTGTTTCGGGGCATGGTATTGGGGCAGCCTGCTCTGTAGTTGACTTTATCTGTTGTTTAGACTGCCTCCCTAGTAGCCCTTCGATGACTGCCTCTTTGAAAGGCGTAAATCCACTGTCGTTCGTACTCAGGGCGTTGGGGGGCAAGGCTTCTTTCCAAACAAGCCAAGCATTCGCCAGAGATTTACCTAACAAGTACAAAAATACTTTTAGGGGCCACTTTTAAGTCATAAGGGAGCGTTTATGGCGTTTTGTCACAGCATCACCCAGCGTCGGTTCCGCCCATTGTGGTGTTGTAAATATGCACTTGGTGGGGGGCGGGATGTCCTTTCCGGCTTTCATTCTCTTTTGGCGGACACGTCAAATTCGACTTCACCGGAACATCCAACGTCGATAGAAAGATTTTTTCATTTTCTTGTTAAGTTAGGGCAGCATTTAGTTTATTTTTTTCATATTTTCCGCGCAGGACCCCGCCGGCAAGAAAGGGCCGGGCCGTATTGCATTGAAAGCCCTTTGCGTAAAAGATTTTTTTTCAAATCGTCTATATATAGACGCTCGTTGATAGATGGTTAAAAGTAACCGAGTCATTTGTCTCTCTCTCCACCACCCCCCCCCCCCCCCCCCTTTCTTTTCTGAAGTGCAAGACAGTATTACCTTTTTTTTTTCCCTTTTTTTTTAAAAAATAGAATGGCTGATTTCACTTCGTATTTATTTATTCATTTTTATTCATTTCGTGAGGTTCTGGGGGAAAGAAAGGAAAAAAGAAGAAGAAAAAAAAAAAAAAAGGTGATAGTTGGAGAAATCGGGAATTGGTTTAAAGAAGTACACCATTCGCGATAAAAAAAAAAAAAAACATGTTGTTGTCACCCTCACTTTGAGGTACTGCCTTTACTGTCACGCCCTATATCTCTAAACCCGTCTGATCGATCCTGGATTTTCTCTTAGGGGGGCAATAGAAGAAGAAGGGGGGGAAAAAAAAAGAGGGAAAAAAAAAAAAAAAAAACACAATTCTCAAGAATTAACCCTTCCGAGTCAGTTTCAGAGATATAAGGCGTGATGTATATTATTTTAAAAAAGATTGGAGGTTTTTTTTTTTTTTTTTTTTTTTTTTTTTTTTTTTGAAGTTTTCTGTAGAAATAGTGCTAAAGATTAGTATGGGTCCATCCAAACAATTGCCACCTCCTTTGGTGTCCACCTCGTGGCGTTGGGGGTTGCTTGTAATACTTTCTTTTTCATTTTTATTTTTTTTATTTTTTTTTTATTCTCTATTTCCCACTCTTGCATTATAACGCTACCACGTCGTAATCAGGCACGGAAATACGATTTCAATGAAGGAAAAAAAAAAAAAAAAGAAAAATCGAACAGAAAACACTTGTTATTGTAAATTATCAAAAAAAAAAAAAGAAAGGGGGGGAAAAAAAAGAAGAAGAAAAAGAAGGAAATTAACATGTCTACACTTTATTCTTTTTTTTTTTATTCTCCCCCCTCTCCCTTGTGAGGGTAGTACCTTCTTTTTTTATTCTCTTTTTTTTCATAATTCAGTCGCAGCACTGCCTGGGCGATTTCCAAGAAGAAAAACGAAGAAAAAAAAAGTAAGAGAGGGAGGAGGAGGGAAAAAGCTTTTCTTTTTTCTTTTTTGGTAATTTTTAGTGCTGACGCGTGTACTTCCCCTTAAGTCACTCCCCTTCCTTTTTTTTTTTTTTTTGAAAGTTCCTCTTCTCAAAAAGAAAAAAAAGGGGGGGGGGGGAGAAGGAAATGAAAAAAAAGGAAAAATTAAAGAAAATTGCGCGTTTTTCTATTTTTTCATTTTCTTTCCTTCTTAGATAATGAGAATAGGGAGTTTTTTTTTTTAATTATTTTTTACGAACGAAAGAAGAAAAAAAGAGAAAGAAGATCAAAACCACACACCATTCGCATTTCCTTTTTTTTGGGGGGTATTTTTTTTATTTTTTCTCCCCTCCGCCCTTTGTTCCTCCTGCCTTTTGGAGCAGTTCACATGCCCTGTTTCAGTGCTCTGGGAGAGAAAATGGAGATTGGGGGGTTTTTTTTTTAAAGCCACCCTTCTCTGCCAGTCTCCTGTTGGTCTGTTTCTGGTGCCTGCTTTTTCATTTTTCCACCCCCGTTCCTTTTCCAATATTTTTTGTTTTTGTTTTTGTTTCTGTATTCTTATTTGTTTTTCCTGACCAACGTATCTTTGCATGTTTCTTTTTTTTTTTTTTTTTTTTTTTTTTTTTTTTCCCATCTTTCTTCTCTTGTTTCCAAGCTTGCTTTCCGAGAGGTCGTCCGTTTCTCGTCTCTCGAGAGGGGTAAAAAAAAAAATGGAAAGAGAAGAAGGAAAAATGTAACGCGGTTTTGCTCTTCACCATTGAGCTTGTTCTATTGCAGTGCAGCTCAGGGAGGGGTGGGATTTTTTTCTTCTTCTTCTTTTTTTTTTCTTTTCTATTTCAACCCTCCCCCGGTTTACACCTCCCCCTTTTCTCTCTAAAACAGACTTTTTTTTTTCTCTGACATATCCCCTAACCTTGTGGTGCGTGCCTGCTGTGGTGGGTCATTTGCTAACACTTCTTTCCCACCATGGTGAAAGTTTTTTTTTTTTATAGTGGCTAATGTTTTCCCCCCTTAATTGGTATCTCATTATGTCTTTTTTTTTTTTCTTCTTCTCTCTGCACATGCTCTCTCTATCTCTCTCTCTCTCTCTTCTAAAGTTTCATCTCTGCTTGTTACCCTCTGTAGCCCCCTCCTGCTCCCTTCACTGAACGAAACCGAGGAGGAAAAAAAAAAAAAAAAAAAAAAAACGTTTTAACACAACTGAAGACAAAAAGGTAGGAGGGGAGGGAAAAAGAAGAAAGAAAAAAAATGGGGGGGAAAAAAAAAGTAAGCAAAGAGAAGCAAATTCATCGGAGGATAAGGAATGATTTCTTCTTCTCTTCTTTTCTTTTTCTTTTTTTTTAATTTTTTTTTATTATGTTTTTTTTTTTTCTTTTTTTTTTTTGTGTCCAAGAAATTTTTTAAAGGGAAAGATTTTTCTCTTTCCCCCCCCCCTTTCTTTTTTCTTTTCCCATCTCTCTTTTTTTTTCTGCTTCTATTTTTACATGTTTCTCTCGGTGCAAAAAAAAAAAAAAAAAAAAAAAACCCACCTTGCAAGGGGACCTTTAAAAAAAATATGGACAAATATCAAATTGTCAAGAAAATAGGAAAAGGCAGCTATGGGAATGTGTATATGGTTACGAGTGTAACGTGCGGTGTAGTGTGTGTGTTGAAAAAAATCCCGTTGCTGGAGATGGACAAAAAGCTTCGGGCCCAGGCAAAGCAGGAGGTCCAACTGATGCAGCTCCTGGTGCACCCCTACCTCTGCAAATACATGGACTCCTTCCTTCATAACAACGAAAAGCTCTGCATCGTGATGGAACATTATACAGGCGGCGACCTATCCAACTTCATAACATCAAGACGAAAAAAACCCCTACAGGAACCAGAACTCATGTTAGTCATCGCACAAATTCTACTAGGCCTACAGTTCATGCACGCAAGGCGGGTGTTACACCGTGACATCAAGTCCCAAAATATCTTTATTAAACCATGCCCAAGCGCACAAGGAACAGGGATATCTGTCGTCATCGGCGACCTAGGAATTGCAAGGGTGCTGAGCTCATCTCAAGACCTCGCACACACAGCCGTCGGGACACCCCTCTACATGTCACCGGAAGTGTGCAATGGTGATCTTTACAACTACCCCGCAGATATTTGGTCCGTCGGTTGTGTAGCGTACGAACTTGCTTTCTTCAAGCACCCGTTTCAAAGCAACGATCTTTCCGGATTGATCATGAAAATCATTAACGCCAACTACACCCCGCCGCCTGTTGGGAAGTATTCCCGGGCGTTTACAGATTTGCTCGCAAGAATTTTCAACAAGGCCCCTGGGAAGCGGCCGCTTACAGACAGCTTGCTCCAAATGCCATTGTTGCGTAAACACGCTTTGAAGTGCCACGAGGCGCATCTTGGTTCGGAGGCTGCAGAGTTAAGCGACACATTGCTGGAACAGTTGGGGTCGTTGGGGTTAGTTGCAACACCTGCGGAACCCGTTCCCGAGACACCGGCGACAGGGGGTGTTCTGTCTATGGAGCTCGACACGTTGAAAGCAAAAGCGGGGCAAAAACGAAAAACCGAGAAAATTCTTCGGGTTTTGAAAGACGAGGCCGAACACGAACGGCTGCTCATCGACGACAGGATCAACGATTTGGTGAAGCAACAACAACAGCAGCAGCAACACGACGCCACGCAAAAACGCGTTTCTTCCTCTTCCTCGTCGGACCACCCTCCCCGTCTGACAGCAAAGGAGCGCGTCTTGCTTCAAAAACAGCAAAAAGCAGAAGAACATGAAAGGGAAAAACTCCTCGCGCTCGAAGCCGCACGGAAGGAAGGGTTCCACATGCGACAGGGTGCTAAGCAAGCTGAGTTTGACCAGTACCACCCTAACCATGGTAAAGAGGACAAACCGGGGGACAAATTGACGAACATGGATTCGCAAATAGCGGAATTGGAAAACGAAGTGGCAAGTTACAGGAAGCAAATCGGTCAAATTGTTGGAAGAATACACCAACACATCATTGAAGAGGGCAACACCGAACCCGAGCTGTTGTCACCTTCCGCCGTTTTCACCTCGGAAGGCACATGGGACTACTTGGGTTCTGACGTTGAGGATGAGGAGCCCCAGTCTCAACCCAATCGGGTGGACAAGCTACGAGCTTCCTTGGTCGACTCCTTGACAGAACCTGTGTTCGAAGAGGCGTACACCTTGCTCAGGGAACGCGATGTCACGCAGGACTCTTCAAGTTCCTTCCAAGACAAGCTCCGGGAAGCCCTCCCAGAAGAGCACTTACATCTCTGGCAAGATATCGATCAACTTATTTTCATGGACACATCTCTCGGGCATTAATTGGGGTTTGTTGAGGGGGGGTTTTTTTTCTTGCTTTTTTTTTGAGGGAGGAGGGTGTTTTTTTTTTTGTGTGTGTGTTATGATGAAGGAGAAGCTTTAGTCCCGATCATAACGCGTAGTTTTCTTTCTTTTTTTTTTTTGTAAATTACGATTGGATTGATTAAGTCCTTCGGTGTGCAAGAAAAAAAAAACATATCCATCCCCCCCCCCCCCCCCCCCCACACCCTGAATTTTCTCCATTTCAGTCACACAATGAAATTTAAAAAAAAATAGAGGAAAAGAAATAAGTTAAACGGGAGGAGTGGAACATGCCTCCCCCCCCCCCCCCCCACCCTAGCTATTTAAGAAACAAAAAAAATGAAATTGCACACCCGGAGTCCATAATATATTTTTTTTAAAAAAAAAGTATAAATATACACAGTTCCATTTTTTTTTTTAAAGTCTGAATTTTTTTTTCTTCCTGTCCTGTCAGCCCCCCCCCCCCTCCCCCTCTTTTCACTGAAACCGATTTTTTCATCCATATTTAGGACGGGAGGGGGCGGGAGAAAAAAAAATAATAATATGGGCAGCAAAAAGAATAAGAGCAAAAAGACGGGAGAGAAGAAACCGGTGGAAACAACACCGATGGAGCCAGAGGTAGAGACAAAGCCAGCAGAGTCACCATCCCCTCCTGTAGAGGCGACACCGGAGAAAAAAGAAGTGTCTGCTCCTGAAGTGGAGGAGGAGGTACCACCGGTTCTTGTGGAGCACCCTACCTCTGAGGAGGGTTCCCCGCAATTAACGCGGAAGGCCAGCGTCGACCCATCCAGGTGCCAGGGGCACGGGTTCGTTAAAAGGGAAAAGACACCTATGCCCCATGAAGATGAAGAAGACGCTAGCCCTCTGACACCCTTACAAGACCACCCCCCTGTCATGGGACTCCCAAAGCAGGAAACTGAGGAAATAAGTAAGCAGCTCCCCACCTCACCTCTGTCTGCAGAACCCGAGCTTGTGGACATGCCCGACGAGGACTCAAAAAAAGATAAAAAACCCGAAGAACCACTCAGAGAGAACATTACTGTTCCCACCCCTGCAGCTTCTTCTGCCCCTGCAGCTTCTGCCCATATCGCTCCATCTAGACCGCCTGTGCGGGGTGGGGCTCAGCAAAATCCGTTTACTGTTCCATCCATGGGCTTGCTGGGGTTGGCCGGGGCGTACTTACTCTCGAAGGCTTCGCAGCACCAGCGAGAAGGAAAGGTATGTAACGGGTTTTGGGAAGGAAAAAAAAAATCAAGGAACCGAAGCCCCAGGAAACCCCAAAAAGCAAATTGTAATAACAAAAAAGAAAAAAAAAAAAAAAAAAATGTATAAAAAAAAAAGAGAATGTTGTTGTCCCCTCCCATTTTTTTCTTCTTTTTTTTTTTTTTACCAACGCTTCTTCTAGAAGGAAAGAGATGAAGAGAGGGGTTGGGAGAAAAAGAGGAACAACAAAAAACTGTAGGGGGGGGGGGGGGGGAGAAAGAGAAAAAAAGAGGTGGTCTTCCCCTCACCCTTCGTCGCCGTCCCCCCATACTCAATCTTTTTTTTTTCTGTTAGATATTCTTTCCATTCTGCAACACTCTGCCACCACCGTGGGCAAGAACGGGGTGGGGGGGGGGGGGGGGGGAAGGGGCAAATGAATAAACCAGGGTTTGCCGCTTTTTCTTCTTTCTTCCCCCCTTCTTTTTTTTTACGCTCCATATTCGCTAAGTGACCCACCAGAACCCGCATTTTGAAGAGCTAAAAAAATTTCTAATTGCTTTTTCTAGGGTTGGAATGGATTTATTTGCTTCCGGGGCCCAATGTTCGACATATGGAATTTTTTTTTTGTAATAAAAATTTTTTTGGTGATTTGCCTTACTTTGTACTATACAAAATGAAGCAGCTCCGGTGGAAAAAACACGGCACAAGTGGGGTTCGAACCCTGATGAAAAAACCACTGCGTCGGGATTCGAACCCGCGACTCCTGGAACAAGGGGGCCTGACAGGTGAGCACGGTAACCACTCTACCACACAGGAATTCAAAACTCTGACCCCCCATCTTTACTCACGCATCCGGCATAGTGGGTGGAGTAGGTTCCCTTCTTTTAACACCAGATATCCTCGCGATACACACTCACGACGATGCCTCAGCCCATCAACACTGTGATGAAATAAACACAGAATAAGAGATGAGCTAAAGGAGGTTCCTGTTCTGGAACGTCCTTGTCTACTTATCTACCCCTTTCCCAGTTTTCGAAGTCTAGTACGAGTTATTGTGGTGACTGTCGTCTTCCTCGGTCCGTCGTACTACTTCAGCTTCCTGAGCTACCACTCAGGTGGTGTGCATAGCGTTTCCTTCCGTTATCTGTTCCAGGGGTGCGTCGTGTACGTTTCTAGTACACTGAAGAGTAGGGGTCACCAGAAAAATCTGTTGTTTCTTCAGACGCTTGATCCACCCGAAGTAGAACAGCAGGAAGGGGAGAAGGAGGAGGAAGGGGGAGGAGATACTGATGTCTTCTTCTTTACTTTCTGTTGTCGCTACTGTCTTTGCTGCTACTGCTGATGCTGTTGCTGTTGTTACTGTTGTTGCTGCTGCGTTGGGGAGGTTGTCCATGTCCTCTGTTGTGCCTCGGGTGGCCCTCCTCTGCTTCCTCGGCTCTTGTGCTTCTTGTACAAGATGAGGCTGGGGTGCCATCCTTTGTTTTTGCCTGCTTATGGCACTTCCACTCCGTCTGCTCTGAGATCTCACTTCTTGCCCTCTTTTGTGTAGTGGACCCGGTAGTGGAGCTCCTTGTGGCTGTACTCCGCTATCGCGATCCTGTCCATCTGGAGTCCTCGTTGTCTGAGGCTCTCTGCTGGCTGGAAGGGCTTGCTTGGTCTTTCCCTTCGAGTTGCCCGTGTGCTCTCAGGAGTAGGAAGTATTCTCCGGTCGTCGTCACTGCTTGTTTCATAGTCTCCGTTCCGTTCAGGCTGGTCATCAAACCAGGGCACGCAGGTCAAGGATCTTCCAACGCAAACGTGACCGGTGATCGGTGTAATTCCCACATAAGTACCTTCCAAGCAGAAATAACTTCTGCCCCAAAGGCAACGTCACTTTCAAATGACTATGCCATTTGGACTGTACGTTGCCCTGTGGTGGACGGCGTAGACGCGCATCTGTCTCTTCAACTATAAACTCCCCTATGGAACCCTCTTTGACCTTCTCGTCATCTCCACCCATTTGTATTTGGTGATTACGGCCGAAGTGCAGAGGACAGGACTGTTAAGCTTACTGACTAACAACTAACAATCTTACAATGTTAAGAGCTGTCCTTCCCTCAAAACTGCACTTTTCTTCAACTAGACTCCCACAAGCTTACGAAAAGCTTTTGCGGAAACACCGGTTCAGGCTGCCGTTTCTCCCCTGTGGTGAGCCTAAAAAAATCCGCTGGAGTGGGCCTTGAACCCGCTTCGCCTAGGTACAGGGCAAAGCCCCCCAACTAGACTACTACGCCTTCGAAAATATTTTCGGCTGAACTACTGGTCAGGAAGATGCTGGCTTCTGGGATCGAACCCTGTTAACCATGTTTTTCAAAGGGAAAAGTGCCCAGTTGCAAAAGTTTGGCAAAAATGGCCAAAACTCAAAATGGCGACTTCCAAGGTCATTTTGGTTGGCCCCCAATATTTTTTTTTTGGAAAATTTTTTTTGGAACTTCCTTGGAACTCACCGTTCTTTCATGTTCGACATATGGATTTTTTGAAAAAAAAAAATTCAATGAACCTTTGGGCATTTTTGACATTTTTTCCCCTATAGCCCCCTATAACCCCTTTGGGACATAGGGCGGGTCACTTAGCGAATATGGAGCGTTATTATTATTATTACTCTTATGTACGCAAGGTTTCCCTCTTTGCAAGTGTTTCGTTTTCTTTTTTTTTCTTTTTTTTTTTTATGTTGTGCTTTGCAAATTTTCTTAAATTCACTCACCTGGATATATCTTTTCACTCTTTTTCCCCACATTTCTTTTTTTTTTTCTTGCTCTGTTAAATAAAACAGAGATGCAAAAAAAAAAAAAAAAAAAAAAAAAAAAACTATGGGCTCCTAGCGTGGAGAAAAGAAAAGAAAAAAAGTCAAGCGTGAGTCAAAATCATTTGTAAAAGTACAATAGAAAAAAAAATTTTTTTTTCCGTGCAACATCTTCGGGGGGGGCAACAAACGAAAAAAAAAAACTTTTTTTTTTCCCCTTTTTATTTGCACGGAAATTCCTTGGAAAGAACAAAAAAAAAATCTTTTTTTTTTTATTAAATTCATCCCTCTTTTAACTATTATCACAGGCTACCTCTTCCCTTCATGGATGCCTGCTTCTAGGGAGAGAATGCCAGTAACCGCACGCAGATTAAGGGTCTCGAAGGACCAAGAAGGACCGACAATCCCAGGTGGGGGGAAGGCAACCGAGGATGGTCAACAAAATAACGGGAGATTTCAGAAACTTCTCGCCACGGTAGCAGAGATGACGGCGCACCTCCAGGAGGCTGCCAAGGAGAGAGAAGGAGAGACGCGTGACTACGAAAAAATCAAAAACGAAAACAAAAGACTGAGGGCATTTTTGGACACGAAAGTCGAACAATACGAGAAGCTCTTGCGAGAGGAACAAAAAGCGGTTCAAAAAATGAAAATAAAAAACGAGGAGCTGACGAGGCTGGCTGATGCATTTGAGAACCAGTCCGAAGATGAAGTAATCCTGACGCTCAGAAAACAGCTCCAAATTGAGAAAGATCAGCGCCTTGCGACCGAAGAACAAAGCAGTAAAATCCAATCAGAGCAATGCAAGACGATTTCCAATCTGGAGTCCAGGATTAGATATTTGTCGAACAATAATAGAAAGAGCCCCGACCGGCCTAGATCGGTGTCACCTCCTCGTTCCGCTTTCTTCGGTAAAAGATTTAACGCGAAACATGCCTCCTTGCCCGACCCACCAGTGGAACGAGCACTTTTCAACAACAGCAGCAACAACAACAACAACAGCAACAACAACAACAACAGTAACGTTGCGACGCAGCCCCCGCTTCGTGCGCCGAGTGTGCATGTGAAGCCTTCTCCTTTGCCTTCGCCTACATCGCCGACGCCCTCTGCCTCGCCAACACCTATCTTACACCAGCCTATAACTAAACAAGCTGCTTTGACAGAAAGATTAAAATCAGGGTCTACGATTGACACAGTGGAAGAGTTGACTTCGGTGTGTGGGAGGAAAAAAAAAAAAAAAAAAAAAAAAAAAAAAACAGGTGTTAAAAGCACTCGAAGAAACCGTCTTCAATCCCCGTTGAGAGACAAGGGATGGGATGTTTTTTTTTTTTTTTTTTTTTATGTGTGAATATATGTTTTTTTTTTTTTTTTTTTTTTTTTTTTTTCCCTGCTTGGTTTAGATATTGTAATAGTTTTTAAGCTATCTTCTCTCTCCCCCCTCCCCTATCAAAGTACCTCTTGTGCCCCCTCCTCCCCCCTCTTCTATCTTATGCATGGCCTAGTATTTTTTTTTTTTAGATGGTTTGGTTTGGTGGGTCTATCTTGTTTTTTTTTTTACCCCCGTCGTTGTGATTTTTTTTTGTTCTTTAGAAGATTGAGAAAGAAGCTCTCCCCAATAAAAAAAAGGGATTCTCAGCTGAGAGCCACGGTAAAATATTCCCAGGTCGATGGAAAAAAAGAATACGAAAAAGAAAAGGAAAACAAAAAGGAAACCCATTTAATTTGAAAACTGCTCTTTTTTTTGTAGATACTTTTTTTTTTTTTTTTTCCCCCTTGCGAAAAAAAAAATTCTTTTTCCTGTAACACACCCACCTCCCTCCCCTCTTCCCAATCGCACTATATAAGAGAGGTACCATTTTTTTTTTTTTTTTTTCTAAAAAAAAAAAAAAAAAAAAAATGAAGGGGGAGAAGAAAAAACGCGCGTTAATTCTTTTTTTTTTTTTAACCCCCTCTTTTTTCTCCCCATTCTTCCCGATATTTTTCAGCAAAAAAAAAGGTGTTTTTGAAGGCTAGGATAGGGTGGGAGTGGCTGTGGAGCCCTCGGGTTCGCCGGATCAGGCGATTCCCCGTGCCCTTTAGGAATCTTGTCCAAAATCCAGAAATGATGGTTCGCGTACCTGACCTGCTTGTCGTCGTTCGTTTGTGTATCAGGTCGGACTCTTGAGTTTTCTTTGCCTGCGCGCTCTTGTTTCTCTTTCTTCCTCAGTACTCTCCGCAGGTCCTCCAACGTGAGCACAGGGTCTACCAACGGGTGGGGGTGGGATCCGAAAAATGTGGCAACAAGAGGAAAAAAAAAAAAAAAAAAAAAAAAAAGAAGAAGGGAAAAAAAAAAAAAAAAATGACTGAAAAAGTACACATTGAATGGAAAGAATATACATTCCCCTCAGGGACGGTTTACAAAGGCGGTTTTGCGGGCACAAGAAAGGAAGGGAGGGGGTACTGGAAGCACCCTGAAGGTGAGTCGTACGAGGGGGAGTACCACGACAACAAACAGCACGGCTACGGGGTCTATGACTTCCCGGACACAGGCAAAAAGTTTATCGGTCAGTGGGAGGCGGGGATGATGCACGGGGACGGGGTCTATCTTTTCAACAAGGAAACCACAGAGTACTTTATCGGCTTCTACCAACACGATAAAAAACATGGCAAAGGCCTGTACCGGTATGCCGTTGACGGCAGAGTGACCGAACAAAACTGGAACCACGGTGAGATGCTCAGTGAAGAAGATGCTGTACCCCTTGTACAGGCGCAGTATTACGCAAAGAGAATCCAGATACAAGACGAAACCGAGAAGGTCTCGAGGAACCTGGTCGTGGGAGGCAGCGAAAAAATAGATCTGCAATTCATCAAAAAAACAGAAAAAAAAGCGTATACTTTCCCCTCAGGCGCTCAATACGATGGTATGCGAAGGAGTCCAAACAAAACAAAAAAAAAGAAAAAAAAAAAAAAAAAAAAAAGGTGAATTCCTCGGCACAAAAAAACACGGGCAAGGTTTCTGGACCCACCCTTCCGGGGATATTTACGAAGGGGGTTTCAAGTACAATAAGCACGAAGGGTGGGGCGTCTATAAAATCGGAAAATCTGGGAAAATGTACGTGGGTGGGTGGGCGGAGGGGAAGATGGAAGGGTGGGGTGTGTATTACTTCAGTGAAACAAAGAACGAATATTTTATTGGAACCTACGCCAACGATGTCAAAGATGGGCCAGGGATGTACGTGTTTGCCAGCGGTACTGTTAAGGTCTGTGGGAACAAAAAGCAAAAAAAAAAAAAAAAAAAAACAGTTTCAAAATTGGGAGCGAGGCGCGCTAATCTACGAAGAAGAGGCAAAACCTCGAGTTACGGAGCAATATGAAGCAGCGCGAACTTTTATAACTGAGCAAATCATGCAGAACACCGTTCACTTTGGAAGAGATTCTTCTTTCTGAGCGCTTTTTGTTTTTTTTCTTTTTCTTTTTTTTTTTGAAAAAAAATCCATGATAATCCTCTCCCCTCCCCCCCGCCTTTTTTTTGCCTGTTATCTTCTTGCCTTGTTTGTATTTTTTTTCTTTTCCCACAATTAGGAACAAAAATGAATCAACGGGGAAAAAAAAAAAAAAAAAAAAAAAAAAATGCAACGATTAAAGTAGATGAAAAAATGGATATAAAGTCCCGCCCCCCTTTCCCCGCCAGATTTTTCCCATTTTTTATCCCCCCCCCTTTTTTTTTAGCCTGGTTCCCCCATTCTGTTGTGCGCCACTATGTCTAAGACTTGTATACCTTTGCTGTCTTTTTTTTTCCTTTCCCCTTCCTTTTTTCTTTGTTTTTTTTTTTGTAATGTCATTCCCTTCCTTTTTCATCGAACTGCGAGAGCATAATACATTTGAGCAAAGCAAAAGAAAAAAGAAGAAAATGAGGTCCGCCATGTTCATGGCCCTGGTGGCAGTGTCCGCAGGGTCCCTCGTGCAGGTTCACGAGCCGTCGCAGATCCCTGATGGGTGGAGGGCAACTTCTGAGCAAGTGCGCCCCGACGGTAAGTTCCAGGTGACTGTGGGTGTGAAGAGGTCGAACAAGGCTGCACTCAACAAGATCTTCGAAGAGGTCTCGAACCCGAAGAGCGCGAACTACCTGCAGTACCCTTCGTACGAGGAGATTGGTGACATCGTGAGGCCGTCTGCTGAGCACACCAAGGTCGTGAAGGAGTGGCTGAGGGCCAACGGTGTCGCAGTGACCAAGGTGCACCCCCACGGGGACTACATCCACGCCGAGGCGACCGTCGCCCAGCTGCAGAAGATGTCCAACGGTGTGTTCCAGACCTACGAGCACAAGACTGGCGCAAAGGTGTGGCGTGTCACCACTGGTGTGAATGTTCCTGCTGAGGTCGCCGCCGCCATCGACTCCTTCGCCGGTTTCCACGGCTTCCCTCTCAGCCCTGTTGTCGTCGACAGCAAGCTGAAGCAGAAGCTCAGGGCTGCAGGTGCGGTCACCCCCGCTGTCTTCAGGAAGACCTACAACGTGACCGACGTCCCCAAGACAGGCAAGCAGAACATCCAGGCCATCGCGCAGTTCCAGGGCCAGTACGTCGACGACAAGGACCTCGCCGACTTCTGCACCCAGTACGACGCCGGCTCCACCTGCAAGATCAGCAAGTACGTTGGGCAGAACGAGCAGCAGCCGGGCATCGAGTCCATGCTTGACACCGAGTACATCATGTCCCTCAGCAACACCGCCGAGACCTGGGTGTACTCCTACCCCAACTTCGACTTCTGCGGGGACCTCACCACCTTCGGGTCCAACGTCACCAGCGAGTCGGTGCACCCGTCCAGCATCAGCATCAGCTACGGGAGCCAGAAGATCGACTTCTGCGCTGCTGCCCTCATCACCAGGTTCTCTGAGGACATCCAGAAGATGGGTGTCATGGGGATCACTGTCATGATCTCCTCTGGCGATGACGGCAGTGGTGGCGAGACCAGGCAGGGCAGCAACGGGGGCAAGCTGTCGCCGTCGTTCCCTGCGTCGATCCCGACATGCGTTGCTGTGGGGTCCACCTACTGGGTTGAGGGTACCACTGGTGAGCAGGAGGCGACCACCCAGTTCGGGTCCGGTGGCGGCTTCTCGTACGACTTCCCCGTGCCCAGCTACCAGGGCCAGCAGGTGCAGAGCTACCTAAGCAACGTGAACAAGCCCAACGCGCAGTACGCCACCGGTAGGGCCACCCCTGATGTGTCGACCCTTGGAGAGTCCTTCACCGTGGTGGAGGGTGGTACCGCCATCGCTGTTGGGGGTACCTCGTGCAGCTCCCCGTCGTTCGCTGGACTCGTGACGCTCCTTAACGAGGCATGCCTTGCTGAGAGCGGGAAGACCCTCGGCTTCGCCAACCCCCTCTTCTACCAGAACCCCCAGATGTTCACCGACATCGTGAAGGGCACCAACGCCATCGGGTACAACCAGGCCGCTGGATGGGAGGCCATCAAGGGATGGGATGCCTCCACCGGTCTTGGCACTCCCAAGTTCAACATCATGTTGGCAACCGTGAAGAACGCCTGCAAGAACGCAGGCAACTAAACAGGATACAAAAAAAAATTTTTTTTTTCTCTCTCCCTCAACTTTTTAAACGTTAACAACCCCCCACTGTCGTTCTCACTGAAACAGCGTGCTGTGTCCCTCCCCTTCCCCCCCCTCCCCCCAACTCTCTCCGTTCGTTACGAAAAAAGTAGGAAATAAAAATCCTCTTTCGTGTCTTCCCGCCCTTTAACGGTAAGAAAAAAGAAAAACTCCGGTGATTTAAAAAAAAAAAAAAGAAAACATACAAAAGAGGGGGGTAAGAAAGGAAAGAAAGAGTAAACTCAGATCCCACAGGAAGAGGAGAAGGCAACCGCCCATTCGATCGGGTGTGTGCTTATTTCTCTCTTTCTTTTTTTTTTTTTTTAAAGTAAACTTTTATTAGAGAGCGCCCCCTCAGAAAGGGGGTATGCTTAAAGCCGGCCCCCTTTAGTTTAAAAAGGTTCGTACTGACAATAGTATATTTGTCAATACGGAAAAGAGCAGGAAAAAAAAAAAAAAAAAAACCTCCCACACACACAACACACAACTATTTGTCGGGCAGCACATTTTAGTTGATTCCACACCAGGAAAGATCACGTCTTCATTTATGTGCGCGACAAAAAAAATAGTTATCCCCCCCCCCCCCCCCCCCATCCGTTTTTCCCTTTTATTTTTATTTATTTTTTCTGCCCGAAAAAAAAAAACAGAACTTTTTCTTCAAAAAGAAAGAAAAAAAAAATGTCTAAGACATCTCTGATGTTGTTGATGCTAGCGGGCACTGCACAAGGGTTAGTCGGGCACCGCCCACATTGAGTTCACTACGTTTGCGGACGGGCGGCCTGACGGGGGGATCAGGCAGAGCGCCGACGTGGAGGACGGTCTGGACTCTCCTGGTGACATTTTCGTGTTCGATCAGAAGCTTCTGGCTGATGATTCGTGCAAAACCGTCATCGGGAGAAATGCTGGGTACTGCATAAGAACTGACCCAGGGAAACCCGACTGGAGCGGGAAGGACCACCCCAGCCTCCCTGACGACCCGGAGAACAACTGGGGCAGTGCACCTGGACCCTCACATTCTATGAGGAGTCTGGCTACGAGGGGACCCTCCAGGTGTCGGGGAGGGAGTCCGACATGCACACTTCTTACTTTTCAGTTATTGGTGGAACAGGCGACTTTAAGGGAGCCAAGGGTGTCCTTGCCACGACCCCTGAACCACTGACTGACAACACCGGCATCCTGTTCAGGCAAGAACTCGAAATTACTCTCCCAAAGACGCGTTACTCCGGCTGGTAGGGTTACTAAAAAAAATTGGTTTAACCAAATGTGAAATTTCAGTGCGATTTATTTATATATATATATATTTTTTTTTTTTTTTGCGAGATGATTTCCTCTTTTTTTTTTTTTTTTTTGAAGGGAACCCTCGTTGATTATAAAAGAAAAGACGGAAGTGGGGGTTGGAAAAAAATGAAAGAGAAAGAGGGATAAAGATAATGAGGCTGCCGCCCAATTTCTTTATTCATTTCCCTCTTTTTTTTCTTTTCTTTTTTTTTTTTTTCTTCCCCCATGCGTTAAAAAAAATCTTTTTTTTTTATATTGGTAAGGAACTTCACTCAGTGTTTTTGACACTTTTTTATTTATTTCTTTCAACACATTTTTTTTTTTTGAAACAATTCCCTCTCAATTGCACGAATTTGATATTTTTTTGTCCTTTTTTTTTTTCCCTTCCTCCTGTTCCCTTGTTGTTTCTTCTTTTTCTTTTTCCTTCCACCTCTCCCCCGGGTTTCTTTTTTATTTCTCTTCATCTTTGGCTCTGCTTTTACTCGGGATGTGTGCTTTGGAAAGGGAGAAAATAAGGGTTCATTCTCACGTTATTTATTTTTTTTTAAATTTTTTTTTGGACAAATGTCTTTCCCAACACCCCTTAGTGTTTTTTTCTACACCGCGAAAAAAAAAAAAAAAAAAAAAAAAAAAAAAATGCCTGAAGTCAGGAAAAGGTGCCCTCACTGTGACTTCAGCTGGCTTGACAAGTATAACAAAAACGAGTGTCCTAAATGTATCCAGCCGTTGACTAGTGGGTCCACTGTAGGGGCAAGGCCTTCATGGAACACGCAGCAGTATTCTACCTCGCCAACAAACCGAGTCTCTGGACACAGGTTGCAGCCGGGTGAAGCGAGCAGCAACAAACAAAGAGCCAGCTCAGCCATGGAGAGCTCTTCAGGAAACTGTAGCAAAGGCGGGTCCCACATGTGGAAGTTCGGAAAATGCAGCAAATGCGGGAGGGGTGAAGGCTATGCTAAATTCTCGTAAAGAGGACGCCCGAGGAGACTTTAATTCAAATACAAAAAAAAAAAAAAAAAAAAAAAAAAAAAAAAAAGCGTGTGAAAGATGGCACTTTCATAAATGAAAGACTTGCCCCCCCACGCTCCCCCACAAAATACCGGATTTATTTTCGGGTTGGGAGGAAAAAAAAAAAAAAAAAAAAAGTAGTCTACACCTATATATCCAAATCTCGGTTCCTCATTATTTTTTTCCCCCCTTTTTTGAAACCAGTTTTCTTTTTCTCTTGTCTTTACCTCCCATATATATTTTCTTCTCTTCCAATTTACTTCTATTTTTTTTTGTTTTTCTCTTTTTCTTTTTCCTTTTCCTTGTTTCTTTTTATATCCATCCGTTTACAAGGGAATTGCAAAAGATGAGAGAGCTCGGGGTACTGCTGCTTCTTGCGGGCGTGGTAGGGGGCACGCAAAAAATAATGGTAACAATGCGAGATGGCTACAACCTTAGTACGTACATCAACTGCAATGACCTCTCCATGGAAGAGGCTGCGGCTATGCCAAGGAAGGTCATCTTCGACACCAGTACCTACGGGCACGGTGGGTCGGAGCACCTCGCGCAAGGCTTTGCGGATGCTCTTGGTCCTGACTTCTGCGCTGTGCGTCAGGACCTCCGTGGAAGCGGGCTTTCCGTTGGCCAAGACTTCTCCCTATGGAGGACTTCAGGCAACGACAGTTATGACACCTTCAAGTGGATCTCACAGCAACCCTGGTCAAACGGTGAAGTCTACCAGACAGGCATTTCAGCAGACGGGCTTGCCACCTACTGCAGCATCCTCAACCAGCCCCCGTGGCTTAAGAAGCAGTACGTCGTTTGGGCGTCCATCGATTCTTACTCATTCTCCTTCCCCGGCGGTGCCTTCAGGAAGGGTCTGCAGGATGGGTGGTTGGAGGGCACATTCCCCCACCAGTACCCCCAGCTCATCGACACCATGAGGCACCATGAGGCCCCCGGTATCTGGTGGGACCCTGTCAACGCCACAGGAAGATGTGACTATGCTACTGAGGAAGCCGTTCTCCTTGCAGGGTGGTACGACATCTTCCTGAACGGGCAGCTGGAAGCCTTCCCCTGTTACAACAACGAGAGGGCCAATGCGCACATTGTCGTCGAGCCCTGCGGGCACTGCCTCATCGGGGGGTGCCCCATCTACCTTGAAGAGGACGGCAACAGTACCATCGCGTACCTTATGGCCTTGGACATGTTCGCAGGCCGCCCTCTCCCCCAGGAGATCGAACTCGTCACCTTCTACGTCATGGGCGCTGGGTTGGAGTCTGGGCTTGCCCCGGACCCGACCGCCCCGGGGAACTACTGGACAACGCTTCCAGCATGGCCCACACCGCAGTACCAGAAGTTCTACTTCCACGCAAATGGAGGCCTGTCCACGGACACACCGAACTCTGCATTGATGAGCTTTGTGTACGACCCCAGCAACCCTGTGCACACGCATGGAGGGAACAACCTGATCCTGAGATGTGGGGCGTTGGACCAACGCAAAGAAGAGGACAGGAACGATGTGCTGAAGTACACGTCTGAGGTGCTGGCGGAAGACATGGCCATCACAGGGGCCATCAAGGCCACGCTCTTCGTCTCAAGCAACTGCACCGACACGGACTTCACGGCGAAGCTGACAGACGTGCACCCCAGTGGGAAGTCGGTGCTCATCAACGACGGCATCATCAGGATGCGGTGGAGGGACGGGGTGGTGGGGGGCATCAACCCGAAGCTCATGACCCCTGGTCAGATGTACGAGGTGGAAGTGTCCCTGTGGGCAACCAGCTACATCTTCCCCAAGGGGCATAGGATCAGGGTGGCGATCTCTTCCTCAAACTCTCCAAGGTTTGAGCCAAACCCGAACAACGGTCTCTCCCTCGTGCAACAAGGACCTTCTTTCATTGCGCACAACACTGTGTACCTTGGTGGGACCCATGCTTCGCATTTCACCTTCCCCGTTGTTCAGAAATCCCAGCTGCCTCCTGTTGACCTCAAGCGTGTCACAGAGGAGTGGTTGGCGGAACGCCCTGCTTCCTACCGTGTGGCTCTCGAGCAGCACAAAATCGATAAAAGGAAGAGGCCAGCATGGATGCCTGAGCCTGAGATGTAGAATAAGAAAGGAGGAGAACAAAAGGCCGTAAGGATACACTCGCGTTTTTTTTTAATTCTTTACCCGACTCTTCTTGTCCCCTTTGCTTTGGTGCTATTCGTGTGAAGCATAGCTTTGCTCCTGCGTGTAAGTCCCGTTGTTTTTGCTGAGCATTTAAGTTAAAGGGGACAAGGGCTCGTAGAATCAGAGTTTTTTTTTTTGTTCTCTTTTTTAAGCGTACCTAATCCTGAGGCCGATGTTACTAACGTTTTTTTTTTCTTTTCTTTTTTTCGCACACGAAGGGACGCTGACGCTGTTCTATTGCGAATTCCCCCCTCTTCGCGTATGCATTGCAGTTTAGACAAAATGAATAAAATAATGAAGGGGATTTTTTTTTTCTCCCCCTCTTTTCTTTACCTTCTCCCTCCAAAGCTCCCTCTTTTTTTTTTGTGCTATGTCATCGTATGGCGTACTGTTAGGAAAGAGGAAAGAAGAAAGAAGAACCCCCCTTTTTTTTAACCCTCTCTCTAAGTCTCTTCCCTCCCCTTCACACTGCTTGCATTTCTCCTTTTTATTTTTTTTTTTTTAAATCTATCGCGAAAAAAAAAAAGTAAACACAAAAAAAAAAAAAAAAAAATGAATGTACTATTCTTAACAGCCGTTATGGCTGTCGGCCCGTTGCCAAAAATGAATATCACATCAAACAGTGTCAGCGTGTCCGGTGTGAGCAGCGGTGGGGCGATGGCGGTTCAAATGCACGTCGCATTCTCAAGCAAGGTCATCGGCGGTGGCATGATTGCCACCCCTCCGTTTTACTGCGCAATGGACGCTCTGACAGAAGGACTCACTGCCTGCATGAGCTCACCGCAGCTCATGAACGTGGCGCTCCTGCAAAGGGAGGCAGAGGCTATGGAGTCGAAAGGTGGCATCGACCCCCTTTCAAATCTAAACAACACCAGGCTGTACATCGAAACAGGTAAGTACGACACTGTAGTCATGCAGGGCGTCGTCAACAAGACAGCACAATGGTACTCAAAGTACGTTGCTCCTTCCAACCAAAAAGAAACCGCATACCTGCATGCAGAGCACTGCTGGCCCACAGACTCCTATGGGAACAAATGCCTTTATCTCGGAGAACCATACATCAACAACTGTGGTTTCGATGCTGCTGGAACATTGCTGCAGCACATCTACGGGAATTTGAAACCCCGTGTCACACCCAACAGTCAGAACCTTGTGATGTTCGATCAGACTCTTTATGGTGCTGATAAAAAGATTTCTATGTCTGATGAAGGTGTTCTTTATGTCCCCGTCGCGTGTAAAGCGTCTCAATGCAAACTTCATGTTTGCTTCCATGGTTGTGAGCAAACTGTTAAGAATATTGGTGATAAGTTCTACACCAACACCGGTTTGAACAACTGGGCGGAGGCGAACAACATCGTGGTGCTTTACCCCCAAGCGGTTCCTTCCGAGTTCATGCCCCAAAACCCGAAAGGTTGCTGGGACTGGTGGGGGTACACAAACCGTAATTACGCCGAGAAAACCGGTCCCCAGATGGTTGTTATTCAGAAGATGATTGAAGCCCTTGGGGGCTGGTAAAGGGAGGGAAATGATTTTTTTGTTTTGTTTGTTTTTGTTGTGTGTAAGTGCGGCTTATCTTTGTCTTGTTTTCTTTCTTTTTTTTTTTTTTTTTTTTTTTTTTTTTTTTTTTTTTTATAGAAGACATTGGACGAGGGTAGGTTCCCACCGAGTAGTGGCGTTTCTTATTTGTTGTTTCTTCTATTGTACACACCTCTTCTTTTTTTTTTTTTTTTGAATTTTTTTTTGAGGTTGTTTGGTTTGAAAAAGAAGAAGAAAAAAAGGGGGGGGGGGGGGCATGGGGAGAAGAGGGGTTGTCGCGCATCTAGCTGGCTCTTTTTTTTCCCTTCTTTTTTTTCTTCTTGTTATACCCCCTACACCGGTCGCCACCTTTTTCCCACCTTAACGTTACGTTCTACTGCCTCTCAAATATTTTCTTTTCTCCCCCCCCCCCCCCCAGCGTGGTGCTCACAAAAGGTCACTTTTATTAGAAAGATCTATTACTTCTTTTTTTTGTGAGGAGAAAAAAAAAAAAAAAAAAAAAAAAAAAAAAAAAAAAAAAAAAAGCGATTGTGATTTTCCAAGTGGCATGTCTCTAACATTTTTTTTTTTTATCCTCTTCTTTTTTTTTTTTTTTAAAAACAACATTCTCTCGCGAACCAATAAAAAAACAAAAAAAAAGTAGGGGACGGAAAAAAAAAAAAAAAAAAAAAAAAAAATGCGGACAATTGTACTGGCCGCCCTGCTGGGGCTGCTCGGGAGCTGCAGCGCAAAAGAGGAAAAAATCTACGTCACGATGCGAGACGGCTTCAACCTGAGCACCTACATAAACTGCGACTTCCTGCTCGGCGCCAAGAAGAAAACAGTCGTATTCGAAGCCTCCCCTTACGGCCACAACCAACTCGAGATGATAGCCTACGCCGTTGCCGAAGCCCTGGGAAGTGACTACTGCGGCATCCGCCAGGACATGCGAGGCTCAGGCGATTCTCAAGGCCAAGATTTCACCCTCTGGCGGTCCCAAGCAAACGACACCTACGACACCTTCAAATGGATCTCAGAGCAATCCTGGTCAAACGGTGAAATCTACCAAACCGGCGCCTCAGCTGACGGGTTAGCCGCCATGTTCGGAAACATGCACAAACCACAATGGTTAAAGAAACAACTCATCATCTGGGCATCCATTGACACACACACCTTCTCATACCCAGGAGGCGCGTACAGAGAAGGCTTACAAGATGGATGGTTGAAAACATCATTCCCGCATCAATGGGAAAGACTGCGTCACGTATCCAGATTACACGAAGCACCAGGGCAATGGTGGAACCCTGTTAACGGAACCGGAAAATGCGATTTGTGGGACTTCCCGTCCGTGCAGCTGGCAGGGTGGTACGACATTTTTCTGAACGGGAACATCGAAGCCTACAAATGCTACAACAAGAACAACACGAAGAATACGCACCTTGTGGTGGAAGCTTGCGGACATTGTCTTGTCGATGGGTTCTGTCCTATTTATGAAGATGTGGATGCTGACGCTCTCCCGTTGGCGTTTATGATGACGCTTGACCTATTTGCGGGAAACCCCCTCCCGAAGGAGATGGACAAGGTAACATTGCATGTCATGGGAGCCGGCGATAAAAACAGCAAATTCATCGATCCTTTCGCTCCCGGGAATTATTGGACCACCCTTCCTGATTTCCCTGCCCCACAGTACACTAATATGTACTTCACATCGGGTGGAAAACTCGCCAATTTCCCCGAATCGCAAACGAAGCAATTATCCTATGAATACGATCCAGCAAACCCCGTCCCCACTATCGGGGGGAACAATCTTGAATTGAAATGCGGTGCGCTAGACCAACGCCCTGCAGAGAATCGGACTGACGTGTTGGTCTTCACATCTGACGAAGTAGATGTTCCCCTTGCCATAACAGGCGATTTGAAGGCAACGTTATATGTTAAATCCAACAGAATTGATACGGATTTCACCGTGAAAATTACCGATGTGTACCCCGATGGGAGGTCGTTGCTTTTAAACGATGGGATTATCAGAATGAGATGGAGGGCTGGTGAGTTTGGTGGTGTGGACCCTCAGATGATGACGCCCGGGCAGGTTTACAAAGTGGAGGTTTCGCTTTGGCAAACTTCGTTCATTTTCGCGAAGGGGCATAGGTACAGGGTGTCGGTGTCGTCTTCCAACTCTCCGAGGTTTGAGGTGAACCCCAACAACGGTCTGCCTCTTGTGCAGAACGGGACAGTGCTCTCGGCGGAGAATACGGTCCTTGTTGGTGGGGAGCAGGCGTCTTACTTCACCCTTCCTGTTGTCCAGATGTACCAGATCCCTCCTCTTGACATGAAGGCCTTGCAAAAGAACTGGCTCGAGTCGCGCCCCCCTGCGTACAAGAACCTTCTCAAAACCATGAGAAAATACAAAAACGAGGTGATCCGAGCTGCCAGACCCGGCAGCGATGAGTTGTAGATTTTTTTTTTTTTTTTTTTTTTTTTTTTTTTTTGTTACACCCAAACGTCTTTTTTTTTTTTTTTTTTTTTTTTTTTTTGAGTTTTTTTTTGTGAAATTACTTTTGTGTGGTCTTTTATTGTGTTTTGTTGTTGCCCCTCCTCGTTACATCGTTGTTGAGGAGGAAGAATGTTAGTGCTCTGGAGAACAGAAAAAAAAAAAAATGTGGAATTTTCTTTCTTTTTTTTTTGTATACCCACCACACCACTCTATATACAACAAAAAGGGGGAGGGTAGAGAGAGACAAGAAGAAAAAAAAAAAAATGTTAACAGGGGCCAGTCGGGCGTTGCTTCGCAACGCGAAGCCAATGGGAAGGGTGGCGTTTCACGCAAGGAGGTGGGCTTCCGCCGAGGGCGGTGCTCCTAAGGTTGATCCTTACGAGGTATTTGAAGGGAGGATCGGACCTGACAGTGGGGACAAAGAAATTAAGGAAGTCTACAGGGATTTGGTCAAAGAGTACCATCCTGATTCAAACCCCGATGCAGACCCAAAAAAGGTATGAATGATTTTCTTTTTCGATATAATTACCTAGATTACTGAAATCAATGACGCTTACAAAATTCTGATCAAAGAGCACATCAAGGGCAAAGTAGTGAACAAATGGTTTGCACGGGCAGACGGTGACGAGCCGCCTGTGCCTCGCTCGGAACTTCACGAGCGTGTGTACAAGGCTGCGGAAACTAAATGGGAAGAATCTACTCAGTTGATGCTTTTCAAAATTAAAAAAAAATATGGTATGTGTGGAGGGGGAAGAAGGGGGAAAAGAAAAAAAAAAAAAAAAAAAAAAAAAAAAAGGCACAATTGTTTTCTGGTTTGCGAAAGTGCTGTTCGTGGTAGTCCAGTATCTTAGAGCCTACAAAATCTTGGTATGGAAGTTGGGAGCAGGAAGAAAAAAAAAAAAAGGTTGCTATTTTTGTGTTGATGGCGTTCGTCTCCGTCATCAAGGGCCAGATAGCCCAACGCCATCTGGAGGAAATGAAGAAAAGGCGGGCGAGAGCCGAACTTTCTTCTTTCTATGAAAAAATAGACTAGGTTATTCTTCATCCGTCCACACCCTCCCCCCTTTTTTTTTTCTCCCACCCCCCTTTTTTTTATATCATATTTTCCTTTTTTGTTCCTGTTGGAGAAATGTTTTCGTTTTCTTTCTTTTTTTTTTTTGTTCACAGAATTCATTGATGTGATTCCGTTTCTTTTTTTTTTTGTATTGAAAAAAGATCCCCAAAAAAAGCAGCGCATATTTTTTCTTTCTTTTTTTTTTTTTTTTTTTTTTTGCACTCGGGGGAAAAAAAAAGAAAAAAGACGGTGAGGATAGTGGGAGAATGGTGGGCTCAAGTATGCACCTCTCCCACACCCCCACCTTCATATTAGTTTAGTGATTGGATTTTTTTTTTTTTTTCCCCTGCCCCCATTTTTTTTTTTTTTCCTTCCACCCCCTCTTTTTTTTCAACAACACACCCCTTTTTTTTCCACAAAAAAAAATCATATTTTCTATTTAAAAAAAAAAAAGGAGCGGCGGCCCCAAAAAAAAAAAAAAATATATATATATATATACCATGCGAAGAACAGTGCTACGTGCGGTGCAAAGAAGGCTTTGTTCCACAACACCGCCTGAGGAAGCTGACAGAATAGTGAGGGAGTCACCTATTACCCCTTCAAGGGATACAGCGTACCAAGGTAGCGAGGTTCTATATGAGAAGACAGGCGACAGGCAGGTAAAACCCAAAAGCCAAAGCAGAGCGTTAATGTTCATCAACTACAAACCGGTCGCGATAGAACCAGGTGAGGAGAACCTCCTGGAGGTGTGCTTAAGAGAGGGCATCGTGGTCCCCAAATTCTGTTACCACCCAAACCTCTCCGTTGCAGGTAACTGCCGTATGTGTATGGTCCAACTTGCAGGCACCCAGAATATCATTGTTGCATGTGCAACACCTGTCATGGCAGGCATGTCCGTCCTGACAGAAACCCGTCTCGTAGCATCTGCCAGAGAGGGTAACGTCGAAATCCTAATCATCAACCATCCTTTAGATTGCCCTGTCTGTGAGCAACAGTACAATTGCGATCTGCAGGACATCACTTTCGACTACGGATCACCTCACCCCAGGTTCCGAGAGAACAAGACCGCCTCTGTAGATAAGAATATCGACCCGCACATGTCGACTTCGTTCGTGAAGTGCATTCACTGCACAAGGTGCACCCGTTGGGTTCAGGAAGAAACCAAAGAATGGACATGGGGCATGTGCGGCCGAGGCGGTGGTTCTGAGATCACCACATTCGTTCCGGGGAAGGTATGGGAACAATTTGGAAAAAAAAAAAAAAAAAATTAAAAGTTCTCGAGAACCGACACGTTCGAGGCGCAAAACTGGAAAGCTGCGAAATTGTGCCCTGTGGGTGCCTTGGCTACTACACTGACGCCACATGGGGTGTTGAACTTGGTATTTCTTTTTTTTTTTTTTGAAAGGGGGCAAGATTAAAAAAATAAATAAAATTAGGAACAAAAAGTGATACCTGATGTACCGATCAGCGATGTGGCCGCCGCTTCTAAGAAAAATTGCAGCCGCGATTATATGTTTAGTCTTGTTTGATTAGACAAAGAGAGCTGGAAGGGAAGAAGGAAGGAAAAAAAAAAAAAAAAAACCTACAACCACGATTCTTTTTTATTTAATTTTTTGTAAGATCTGAGGGAGGGGGGGGGGGGGGGGGTAGACAGAGAGTAGTGGGGCTACTACTATAAGTGCGGCTTTTTTTTTCGTTTTTTTTTTCCTTCTTTTGGCGTTTTCCTCTTTCTTTTTCTTCTTCTTGGCGTTCCCAAAAAAAAAATATGTAGCTTATATCCCCTCCCATGTTTCCCCCACCTCCTTTCATTCTTTTTTATTTGGAAGTGTTTTTTTTTTTTTTTTTTTTTTTTCCCCAATTGCCGTTACTTTTTTATACCCCTCCCCCCCATTTGTCCCCCTCAAAGTGTATCTTTCCCCCCCTTTTTTCTTCTTCTTTTTTTTTTTTTTAAAAACGAATCATGAAGGAGAAAATAATTTTAAAAAGAAAAAAATGACGGCTAGTACGAAGCGAGGATTAGATGACTTGTTTGCGGACGCAAAGGGCGCAGAGGCAGCAAAGGAGACAGATTTGGAGGAGGTTTTCAAAGCACCGGAGAGGAAAAGGCGAAGGATCGCAGTGAGAAACCTAGTGGTGATGATGTCGCAAGATGGGAAAATCGTTCGTAACGACCAGGAAGAGGAGGACCGCCTGAAAACAACGGTGTTTGTCGACAATATCCCGAACGACGCGAAAACAGTGGAGATCAAAACCCTGTTTAAAAAATGCGGGGCGCACAGTGAGAAAATCGCAGTGAGGTTGAGGTCACGAGCCTTCGACCACGAATCCGACCGCGGCCTCTTCAAATCCCATAAGCTCAATGCCTTAAAGGGCAAGCTTTCCACTGAAGGCAGTTGCTCTGCCTATGTTTACCTCCCCTCTCAATCCTCCTATGAATCTGCCCTTAAGCTCGATGGTACACTATACCTAGACCACACCCTCCGTATTGAACCTGCCCACGGGGGAGCCGACCCCTTCGAGCCTAAAGTATCTCTGTTCTTCGGCAACCTTTTACTTGAACTAACAGATGATGAACTTAGAAAGTTCATCGTTGACGAAAAAAACCTGAGTGGTCTTAACAAGGTTCGGCTTATTAGAGACCCGGTTTCCCGGAAAGGGAAAGGGTTTGGGTTCGCTGCATTCGCAACGGAAGCAGAGGCGAAAACCGCTTTCAGAACCCTGAACGGTTCGTATCTGCGAGGCAGAGAGCTTCGCGTCAAACACGTTATGTTTCGATCCAAAGAGAAGGACGATAAAATGCGCAAAGTTCGTACAGAATCGGCGCCTGTGGTATTTATGGGGAAAAAAAAAATGAAAAAAAAAAAAATTATATACGCACAGAAATACAAAGAAATGGTCCGGACCAAAAAGGCTGAGAAAGGTGCGGCCGACCGCCATAAAGCCTATAAAGACAGGGGTGCCATCAACAGCGAAAAGCTATTCGAAGGGAAACGAGCGAGGAAGGTATAGTTGGGGGGGGGGGGGGGGGATGATGAGTCAGAATATTTTTTTTTAAAAATCAAAAAAAAAAAATAGTCGCTTACGAAAGAGCTCACAAACCTCACTAGGCAGTGGAAGAGCGTGCACAGTACAGCGGCGGCAGCGAAGGCGAAGAAAAAGTATTTTTTTTTTTTGAAAGAAAATAATAAAAATAAAAAAATCCCTTTTTAGAATCGATAAGGAAAAGAGAAACACCCGGAAAGAAACAAAGAAGGCCGCAAAACCAGCAAAGGCGTAAACGAGGGGGAGGAAAGAAAACCCACATGCACAATACGTCGGAGGGGGGGAGGGGGGGACGAAGTCATCAACATCATTCTTTTTTTCCCCCTTTCAAAAATTAAAAAAAAACCCCTTTCAAAGTGCAGCCCACAATGCAGCGATTTCCCAGTACGAGCGAATTCACACCAGTGGTTCCCAGAGTCAACACCAGCGATGCTGATTCATGGGAGGGGTCGCAGAAACAAAAAAAAAGGTGGTGTTTCATAACAAGAGGCGGACCGTCCCCAACACCGCAGAAAGGAGCCTTGAAAATGAAAAAGACGGAACGACAGAGGCAACGCCTAGCTATGGCTCTGGAGGGAGGGGCGTTGCGAGAGAATGACAAACGAGTTGACAAACACATTTATAAGGAGATCTTGCATGGCTACCAAGCGGAGGTGGACAGCTATGAATCCGCGGGGAACTGCGGCAGCGCGATCCTCGAGAAAGTGACAGCATTAACAGCTGACGGTGCATACCCAAACCCACTCCTCACAGCAACAGCAAGCATGCTAATGGTGAAATTATCCAACATTTTCAAGCGGTACAAACCTATTGTCACACGGCTTCTCAAAATCCTCCTCGACTCCATCTACACAGACCCAGACCGGACAGCTTCTCTCGATGTCTCAAGCTTGATGGAGACCGACATGTACGCAGAGGTTACAGGACTCAAAGAACAGCAAATTGCCGTACTCGACACGCAGATGCGGCATTTCAACGTCACCACCCAGATGCACCGCAGGGTACTCTCGCAGGTTGTCTCGAAGTGGCAATCTCTCACCCTGTGTCTCGTTTTCACCGCCTGGCGGAAGTGCGTCCCTAACAGGGAGCGTCTCGGGAACGGGTTGCACCGATCCAACATGGGCACCTCATCCCGAAGGAATAAACTGCAAGCGTTCTTGAAATGGAAGAACCTCACGATTACAGGGATGAACAGGAAGTACGCCGAGAGCACGTCGATGCACACCCAAAAGCTGGACGAATGGTTGCGGGCGACGAAAATACAGCTGGAGCAAAGGGAGAAGGAGGTAGCGAAGCTGAAGGACGCGAGGCAGTCGCTGAAAAAGAAAAACGAAGCGCTCCTAGAACTGCTCGACGCCGAACGGACAGAGAACGAGAAGATTAAAGCAAAGCTGCACATCGTCGAAGGCAAACTGTCCAACTTTGCTGACCTCATATCAAGCACGATGCTGGAAGTGGACTCATACCTAGATGACATCCCCAGGTTGGGAATCGAGGCTGTGCAGGATGCTGCTCGGGGTCGCGCTCAAAATACGAAGGGCGTCAACAAGCGTAACAGCATAAAGGACCTTGAAGGCATGCTTGCTGCGTGGCTGTCGAACAATGTGCCGACCCTCCCAGCCATCCATAAGAGGGACTTCCACAGCGAGGTGCGCACCTTTGCCCACCTGCACGGTGTGATGCAGCTCATGACACGCGGCAACATCACCAACGAGAAGATCACCGACACAAACAGGCAGAAGTTATTTCTCACAATGTACAACACGATGATGAGCACAGACAGCGGGCTGCAGGTCGCCGACATCCTCGCCTTGTCTGACGAGGGCCTCAGCAAGCTGGTTTGTGAGGTGTTCGTGAGGTTCACCCACTTCTTCCCCACCAGAGTATCATCTCCCGAGCTGGACACATACGGCCTACGGTTGAAACGAAGCCAGCTCAGCAACTACGAAGCAGTGATAGCAAAGAGAGGGGAGGTGTTGGAAAAGCTCAAACTATGCACGAAGTGGCAAAAACTTGGTTGGATGACAGTCGCACATGCAAAAACACTCACAGCTAATGGTGGGGTGTCAAGCACCATGAAGCTAAATGAAAGCCGTCTACGCCGGCTACTACTTGACAACGACCTCCCTCTGCCGCAAGACCTACCGTCTTTCTTGAAAACCGTGGAGACAGCGTTGGGGAAGGAACGGATGGTGCTAGGAGGGGCGTACCTGTACTACAGAGCGATGGAAAAGAACTTCACATTCAAACGGCAGGAGTGGATGATGTTCGTGAACGACGCAAAAATAGTACCGAAGACCATCCCAGTAAGCGCTGTGGAGAATATCTACTCTCTTCTAGCGTTCAAGGACAAGAAAGAGGAAGCCAAAGACGCCGAAGAAGCCGGCATCCATGTAGCAGACTTCATGTACGGCGTGGTGGTGCTCGTGTGTCTTAACAATGCGCAGGAGAAAGCCGCAAGCATCGCAGCGAAACTACAACAAATCGGAGCTAAGGTAGCTGCGAACACCACCGTGATCGACACTTCATTTCTGCAGAAAACACTGGTTTCTGACAAAATTCTCGACATTGTGAAGCAACATAAAGACCGCATCAGAAAGGTCCACACATCTATTGTGTCCGGAAGTAGTTCTGACACTCTCAAATATGACAATCTCTGCAATTTCCTTCGCAATTCGAAATTATTCTGTACAGACCTGCCTCTTTCTGTGTTTGTGAACTCCGTCGTTCACTACGACAGTCTTCACACTACACACGTCAGCACGAACTACATCTCCTTCAAACAATTCACAGATGTCATCGTTGCAGCTGCCTTGGCACATCAAACCAACCCCTTACTCCCCGTTCACCATAGGGTCGCGACATTCATCACCAAATATTTGTCTCCCGCCACTTAATTCTTCGTTTTCTTTTTGTTTTTGTTTCCACATTTACACAAAAAAAACCCTCAAACCTTTTACATAAAATATTGGTTCTCCTCCTTTGCTTCAAAACACACCCTTCAGACAGCATTATAAATGCGGGTCATGCTAGTGGCCATGATGGCGACAGCGTGCACAGCTTCTCTTGTTGGAAGTGTCATCGAACACGAGGTCATTTCAGGAAATGCCACGTCGCGTAATGACGCGTTAAAGGTGATGGAGGCGAACATGAACAAGATGACACCTCTGATCGAACAGGCCGCAAGGGATGGTAGCGACATTGTAGTGCTGCCTGAGATGGCACTGACTGCACTCGTTGAAAGCAGACAGGTGATGAGTTACTACATCGCTGTATTACCAGAAACAGGGAACGAAACCGTGGCTTGCAACAACAGCGTGTACGCGACCATACCCATGCTGCAGAGATTATCGTGCGCGGCGAGAGAAAACAAAATACACCTTGCGGTAAACTGGGGTGAGATTGTACCGTGCACCAACACAGATCCCCACTGTCCGCCCGACGGGAAATACCAGTTTAATACAGAGTTGATATTCACGGATAAAGGAGTGTTGGTAGCAAAATATCACAAACTGCACACTTTCGACGCAACAGAGTTCGACACACCACCGGAGGAAGAGTTCGTATACTTCGTGATGAAAGGCGTGCGGGTGGGCATTGTCACGTGCTTTGACGCTATCTACGGTTCGCCTCTGCTGCCGCTCATCAAGAAGCACAACGTTTCAGTATTTGTCCTGTCGCACTGGTGGGTCAACCAATACGCCATGTTCAGCGCTGCCGCATGGTGGCAAGCCTTGTCCCGTAGACTGGACGTCTCGCTTTTGGCAGCCGCGAACTGGCAAACCGTTGACATCCCACATCTATGGAACAGCGGGTCAGGTCTGTACTCCCGCGGCAACATCATCGCCTCATGGTACAACGTCAACAGGGAACATCAAGAGAAACTTCTCACCGGCACCGTGGACACAAACGGCGGGTCTGGTAACAATCTACCAGAGTACACAAACCCTATTCCTATAACCCCCCCTGGGCCTATGTGTGTGCAGCACTTTGACTGGGATGCAGCGTCCATCCGTGTGGGTGAGCAGTACACAGGGAAGGTATCCTGTGGGCCATTCTCATGCGAAGCATCGTTTGTGGTTTCGCAGCTTCCTCAACAGCCAGAGTACTGGGTTTTATACATGGACAGGGGGTACTATGTGGACTCCGACGGTGCGGGGGTTTACTATTATGAAGAGTTTTGCAGCCTTTACAAATGCAACACGGCAGACGGGTGCTATGGCAGCAAGGAGCAGATGCACGACGACACGGGCAGCACGTTCTTCAGCTCGGTGGTGCTGAGGGCCACTTTCATGCCAGGCTCCGTTAACTACGCCACGTCTTCAGACGGGACCGGCAACGTGCACCCCGACATCATGACAGGGCTGCGCTTTGACGACAACCCCGGGAAGCTGTCGACTGCGAATTTTACAAACCTCTCACATCCACTCATAAACCTGGCCCTTGTAGGCCGCCAGTACAGTCTCGATGGGAAAGTACAGTGAATTTTGTTTCCCACTCCCTCTCCCTCTGCACAAGTGCAGAAAGGATGTTTCCATTACACGGGAGGGGAAAGGGAAAATGAACTTGTTGGTGAACATTGTGGTGCTAGTGTTGCTGGTATTAACAGTCTTGTCCACTGTGGTGGGGTGTTTCACAGGGCAGCAGGTTGCGTTGGCTGAGGTCGAAGAGAAGGGCCAAAACGGGTTCGACGATGTAATGCGAAAAGCAAAAAAGCTGAACGGAACCGTTTTCGTGACAATGGGAACTACGGGCGTAAAAGAAGGTGTGGGGAATGTTGTGGTGACAAGCAGGGACATCGGTGTTGAAGTGGTCGTCGTCATGTTAGACCGGGACGGGTTCAGGTGGTGCAAGGAAAACGGATTCACGTGTTTTTACTGGGAATGTCTGTGCCCTTATACAGGCGTTGCGCTGGGTTCTAAAGAGGGATACACCACATGCCTCATAGGGATCAGTAAATGCAAGACACAGCTCATGACAGCGATTCTGTCTCTTTCCTACAATATGTTTTTCATCGAACCGGACTCCGCGGCACGCAGAGACGCTTTAAACTACGTTTTGAACACCACACACCATGACATCATTGCTGCTTGTGAAGCATGTATTGGTTCGTGCGCACTGACGCCTCCACAAAAAGAGTTAATAGATACGTCTCATTACAAACCCCCCACTGCAGGGTACTACCAGGTTAATATCGGGTTTTTTTGGGTTAGATCGACGGGGGGCACCATCGCCGCCATGCGGGAGACGGCGAGGCTGACGCAGATCTTCGTCGATAAGGGCACTGACTTCAAGTCCTTCGACCAAACTATCTTCAACAGAAAGATCATGGCCTCGGGGTTACCAACGTTGTGCGTCCCCACCGATACCAGCGGTCTGAACGTACGGCCTAAAACGAAAAAACCGATGATTTCACCGAAGGCGTGGGGGATCCACGCTGCACGGCTCGTCTCAAAGACGGGTTTTTACAAAAAGGCGCTGCTTTACGTCAATGATTTATGGCGGTGGGAAAACGTGACGGAAGAATTCAAGAGAGACGTCGCCATGTGGAGCGCGGACCCGTGGAGGTTGAAGAGAAACCTGACGAAAAGAGGTGCGATTTAAAAAAAAAAAAATAAAAAAAATAAGTTTACACTTTTATTCTTCTTTTTTTTTTTTTTTTTTTGCATGAACAAGAAAAACAATATATTGATAATGAATTGTTATTGCTAAAAAGAGTAGTGGTAGCATTGTTGGGCTTATCCTTCTACAGGTTAATCCCGGCTGTGCACAAACAACAATCAACCGACTCTTTTTTTTTTTTTTTTTTTTTTTTTTTTTTTTTTTTTTTGGCTTGGATTCACCGCAACCGCGCTTTGAATTGGGCAGCAGGTCGGACCGCGAAGCGACCCAGGTGTTGGCAACACCTCCCAAAGCGAGCTGGGGATGCATGCGCACTCTAGCTTACGGGCGAAAGATAAATGTCCCCCTCCCCGGTCGTGAGGCCTATGGGTGTGGCACGCCAAGTCTGAAACGTTTAGCTCCCTTGAAGCTCACACCAGTGTGCGAGTTTAGCCCATTTTTTGGCACGTTGGCGATGGCTGTGGTGGTCGTTGCAAGAGCGCCTATAGGTAGTATTGGACGATTCAGTTAACATAATAGTTTTTTTTTTTTTTGCCATGGGATTTTTTCAAAAAAAAAAAATAGCTATTTACTGCCAACAAGTAATGACTTTACCGTTACCTCGAGGTTCCGCATTTTACCGTCGAGGGCCCACACGGCCCGAGATAGTAAAATGCGGAACCGAGAGGTCGGTAAAGCATTACTTGGCGGTAGGTAAGTGGTTTTATTTCACGACACTCAGAAATTACTTCACCACGAGGGGCACAACAGGGTGACAAGGGGTACAACAAGAGAGGGGTTACAAAGGTTACAAGTTGTTTTCCCTCCTTTTGTTGACTAAGAGCTGCCGCTGTCGCTGGCATTGCCACTGTCACCATCTCTAATCAGGCCTTCCCATACCTGGCGCGGCCGCTGGCTCCTTTTTTTCTGCTGCTTCGGTATTTTGAAGTCTTTTGGGGTGCTTGGGTAAGCTGACTAAGTTACCCTTACCCACAGAAGAGTTACCCACAGAAACTGGGAACAAGGCCTAGCCAAAAGTGGGCAAATTGGGAGGAAAAAGTAGTCCAACTTGGAACTGAGCCGAGGCAAAAGTTGGCCAATTGAGCTGAACCTGGGGGGAAATAGCAAACTGAGAGGAAAAAGTAGCCCCACTGGGAACCGAACCGAGGCAAAAATTGGCCTACCGAGGCATATTATTTAACGGAAACCCCCTATTACTTCACGGAAAACAGGCCATTATTTCACCGTGAAGTAATGAGATTTAGCGTGAAGTAATGAGATTTAGCGTGAAGTAATGGGCCCCCCAGTGCGTGAAGTAATTTCTGAAGAGTGAAATAAAAAAAAAAAAAAAAAAAAAAAAGGGAAAACAACCATGGATCCTCCTACCCCTGAAGAAATAGGAAATGCTGGCTGGACCATTCTCCACACATCGGCCGCGGCCTACCCCGCTAAGCCGTCAAAGGATCAGATGAAGAGGATGTATGACTTTATCAATTCATGGAGCCACGTGTACCCATGTTCACATTGTTCAGCTCACATGAGATTGGAGATGCGGAAAGAACTTGGAGCCCCTGATGTGACGGGGAAGGAGGGGCTGAGTGTGTGGACATGCAAACTGCATAATAAAGTTAATGAAGTGCTTGGGAAAGAAATTTTCGATTGCAATTTCGAGAGCATTCTCAAGAGGTGGCACCCCACCTATCCCAATATCCAAGGTGCTGATCAAAAAGGCGGTTTTTCTGACCTCCCGCCCTTTGGGTCGCGTGCTTCCACTATGCCTCGGTCTTCTACGCCTTCTACTTCCACCCCTCTCGCTGAAGACCCTGATATGAAGGCTTTGATGGATATGACCTGTACTGCCTTCTGCCCAAAGAACGAAAAGAACGGGTTTAATTAAACAAAAAAAAGGGGGGGGTTTATTTCGGTTCCCCCCACCTTTTCTCCTGTGCCTCTCCTATTATTTATTTATTCTTTCTTTTTTTTCCGTAGTGTCCCTCCCCCCCCCCCCCCCCCCCCCTACCTTAGAGCGTGATCGCAAAATGGGTTTTCTTCTTTTTTATTCTTCTCGTTCTTTCTTTTTTTTCTGTTCGGGGGGGGGGGGGGGGGAGATAAATAATCCACCCACACTCACAGTAATCTATTACACAAAAAAAAGGTGGGCAACGAAGAAGGAAAAAAAAAAGTGTAAAAAGGGGAGGGAATAGAGAGCAAGAAGTTTTTTTTTTAGAAGGGAAAAAAAAAAAAAAAAAAAAAAGCCCTCTGCAATGCAACCGCTCCTGACAGGGAGCCACCATGGGGAAAGCGTGCTCAGCTCATCGTTGAAAAGCTTAGTGGCCGGGGACAATGTGAATAATGAAACATGGAGCTACGCCGCTCAAGGTATAAAAAAAAAACTTTTTTTTTTCTTTTCAAAAAAAAAAAAAAAAAAAAAAAGGACTCGTCAAAGCTGCCGATGTCGGAAGAAACACATGCGTTCAAATGAGACAGGACGTCTCCAAGGTGGACCACCAACTACAGCGATCGGTTAAGGAAAAAGCAGGCCAGGTTGAAGGCAGCCTGAAAATGAAAATGATGACGACGAAAGGCCTCCAAGACAGTATCCGCCGGCAACTGATGGCCATCGCCGGCTCCACCGACAGCCTCCAACACGCAATAGAGAAATCAGAAGAAGCAGTAATCTCACTACAAAAACCCCTCAAGGGAACCGCGTCACGGCAACATCTCCGAGGCACCAGAAACGAACGAGAAGGCTACTTTGAAGTCATCGATCAGCACCTAATTGACGAAGTCCAGCTTTTGAAAACCGGTGTTGATAATTTACAAAATCTACTGTCCCGTGGGAAAACGACATTGGAAGAATTGTTTTGCGTCACGCAGATTCTCGAAGCGGATCTGGAGGACAAAAATAAAGCTTACGAGCTGGATTTAAAATGTTTAACGACAAATCCAACGCAAACAGCAACGCTTCCAATTGAAAAAAAAGAGTTGAACAAGGCTGTCAACGGTGGCGCGATGTCGACAAAGAGCGTTTTTCTCCCATCGATATGGAAGCACTCAACCGAGGCGTCGTTGGGGAAGGCGGTACAGGTTGACGCGGCGGCGAAACAACTTACAAAACTGATTTTAACAACAATTTCAGATATCAATAGGAACCATGAGGAGAACAGACACAAAACGTTCACCGCGTTCCGTTCCAAGGTGAAGCAAGCAACAGTTCTTCGGCAGCAGATCTCTGGCAGGATCAGTGTTTTAACAAACGAGCTGGAAAATTTGACCGTTCAGCGCGACCAATTGCGAAAATCATTGGAAGACAAACAAGCACCTTTATCTGTACTTCAGCAGCGCGTTGCAGTCCGCAAGCTTCGTCCAGCAAGGGAGGCCGTTCACGATGAGGTAGAGCAAGCAATGCAAAGCGAGCTCCAAGAACTGCTAAAATCGGTGAACGTCCTTAACGACAAAGTCGACAGCATTGAGTCCGAAATGCGGAAGCTCAAGGCCAACAAAAAGTTCCTCTCTGTGGATCTCCGTGATAAAGACCGCACGCTTCGTGTAGACAAGAAATGCCTTGACCTTGTCGATGGTGTGACAACACCTGCCTCCTCCAACCCAGGCACCCCTCTGAGCTCGCTGACAAGTGCGTCCAACCATGCCTCTAGAAATCACCAGTACGCCTTACATATAATCAACTCCTTGAAGCCGAAATTACCCAAACCTCCTGATATTCAAAAACTAGCTAGAATGGTATGGTGGGTGGTGGTGGGGGGGGGAGGATATATAAAAAAAAACTTTTTTTGTTGTAGGGTAAACGTCAGTACCCCAAACCGAGCAGATCTATGACCGTGGGGACTGGTTGAAGGGGGGAAAAAAAAATTGGAGGGTTTGGTTTTTTTTTTTTTTTTTTGTGAAATTTTTATTCCCTTTCCAGGGAATATTTGGCTTTTTCGTTGCAGGGGAGAGTTGCCTCTTTCTCCTTTTTTTTTTTTTTTTTTTTTTTTTTTTAAGGGGCTGGTAATGTGGGTTGGAATTAATCAAAATAATCGCAATCAAAGATGGCTGGGGAACCTCCACATGGTGGCCCTGGGTCCCCTCCCCAGGGGGGGGAGCAAACTCCCCAGAAGGAGGCAGCATCATCATCATGGGTGCAGGTGGCGCGAACGGCGAGGTCAGGGAAGCGGTGCAAGCGCAGAAGGTGACGGCGAAGGAATGGCCTTCTCGTCAGGTGCAGGAGGTGCAGGAGAAGTGGATGGACGAGGACGACGACAACGACAGCAGCAGCAGCAGCAGCACGATCGTACTGCGAGCCATCTGGTGGAGAGCCGCATCCGAGGAGGACGGGTGGGTGAATGGATGGAACAGGAGGGCGATATTTGCATCACCGAAGACCAAGCATGACCTAGAGGCGTTGAAAGGACAATGGGCAAGAGTCATCATGTCTTTCTAACTTTTTTTTATTTTTTTATTTTTTTTTTTGACGATCTTTAGAGTTTATGAGGCGGCTATTATATTGAATGGAATTTGTTTTTCTTATATTTCTTGTACTCTATTTCTCTCTTCTCTTTTTTTTTTAAATGTCTCTTGTACTATTCTTCGAAAATATTATCCAGTTTCAAGGGCTCGCTGACTATCAGTAGATTTTCGCCCTTTCTTTCTCTTTCTCCGCTGAAGTGCCCAGAAAATGCTTTTTTTTTTTGTCACAAATATTTATCTTTCAAAAAAAAAAGATTTTATAACTATATGCAGGTTGTGCCGAGCAAAAAAAAAACTTTCGCATCTTCTTTTTTTTTTGCCCGTACGAACAACAAAGACATATAGTCGTAAAAAATTATTTCTTTTTTGTATTTTCTTCCCTTTTCTTCTCTGTGAGTTTTTATTTTTTTTATATCCCCCCTTTTTTTTCTTTTCCTTCTCTCTCTCATTCTTTTTTTTTATACCTCCTTTGCTGGGTTTCTTTATTACACGATTCTTTATTTTTTCTTGCCTTCTCTCCTTTATCCCCCCCCCCCCCCATGCACTGCAATATATTGCCAAAGGGACAATGGATGATCCACCAGAAGAGCATGAAGCAGCAAAACCAAAGCCGTACAAAGGATGGAAGACGTTGAGGACAAAGGACAACATCGTGCAGGAGGTGCTTGCAGGAAAGGATCGCGCGCTGGAACAGGTCTTAACCCAAGTAGACGCATTGAGAAAGAAAGCGGTGCAAGAGTCCGCAGAGACCATGAAAGTGATCGCCAGACAAGAGAAAGCCATCGCAAACCACGTGGCACAGATGGAAGAGGCAAAGCGCGAGGCCGCACGTTTCAGCGGCCTACTTGACACCGCAAGGCAGAACGAAGAGCTAGCCGCTCACGAGGGCTTTGTAGAAGCTCAGAAATCTCAAAGCGAAGTACACGCAGCCAACGAGCTTCTCCGAGCCCGCCTTGCCCGCATGGAATCCCGGTACCACGGCCTAACAGAAAAATACAAAAACTTCACCGTCGGTCTGTCCCAGGCAGTTGCCGAGCTTAAGTTCGTCGTCACGGGCATCAAAAATCTAGTTGACAACGAGATCAAAAGCATGCAGATATGGATCCGCACAAAGTGCCGCATGGTTCAGGACAAGGCACAGCTCCTCTGCATGGTGGACTGGTCCATCCCACCCGACCAGCGGGTTCTGGACTGCACTGCGTCTTCGTTGGTAGACACCGTCAACACCCTCCTCGAGACGTACCGCAGGGAGCAGCCCACTCACGTCATCGAGGTACCTCTTATCGACAAGCAAGCTGATGGCGAGCTGTACCAAGCATGCAACAAACGAGAAAAGTGTCTTCAAGCACAAGGGGCTTTTGGGCTCACACCTCCTCTCCTGCCCGATGAGCAGCAGCGTTACGATTGTTTCATGCAAAGCCTGCACCTCTTCACCACGGTTGGCAAACGGTGTCAGTTTCTCACCAGCGCCATCAACAGCGCACGGTCCTTCCATTCTTTGAAAGGAAAGACCATCGACATGGAAGACGCGGAAGCGTTGATCAGAAGGGACAACAACGAGCTGCTCCAATGGCTCAACACCCACGTCAGCAAGCAGATCGTAAGCATACGCACGGCACTGAGGTATGGCGACAAGCTCTTGATCGATGCTGTGGATGCCGACCAGCTTGGGGACCTAGCTTCGAGGGGGCAGGATGCCATTGACGAGCACACCGATGTTGTCTGCAAGCTGTTGGTGAAGAAGGCCGCTTTCAACACCAAACGGAGAAACCTTCTCGAAGGACGGAAACCCCCGCGAACGGAACAGAGTTTTTTGGTATCGGCTGTCTCAATGTGTGTCCCATCCTCCCCCGCGAAGGGGGTAAGCTTCAGGATGCAAAACTCGGGTGAAAACTCGTTTAGAAGATCGCAAAAAATCCCGGCAAGGAAGCGTCGAAGAGCTATTGGAACGCAAACACCTGGCGTGGAGAGGTGCCACTGTGGGCTGAAACTGTCGTGTGTAGAATGCACACAATCACACAGGCTGGAGATGCTGTACCCGAAGGCAGTGCTCACTGCGCTAACAGAAGCACGGAAAGAAATTTTAGGATTGGAAGCCAAAAAACTGCATACTTTGAAAGAAAAAAACGCTGTGCTTGGCGCACTCATCGACTTGGTGTGCGACTCCGCAAAGGTGACGCATGAAGCTAACATGAAGTTCAAACGGCAAGTTGTGGAAATGGTCTCGCTGAGCCCGAACGAAGGAGCAGAGGGAAAGACGTACAACCGCCCCATTGTCATCAAAGGCCTTGTGGATGAACAAGGTGTTCCAACAACCGCTGCACAGTTCATGTTGTCAAGCCCTACCACTGTGCCATTGCTTCAGGCGCAGCGGCGGAGAGAGATGTGCGGTGCGATGTCCCCCGAATTGGAAAAGCTTCCGTCCGCTCTTGATCTGATGCGGGAGCCTGGCTGCCCTGAGGCAAAACGTAACTGGGTGGAGATCCTCGAGGAACAGCCGCAGCGTCGCAAGAGGCCTCGTCAGCATTCTGTGAAAATCGAACCTGCAGAACAGGTGGAACCGACAGAACAACTTCCACACTCCCCAGCTGCCCCAATGCCAGCAATCGTCCACAAACATGCGTACAAGTCGGGTCTTATCGAGTCGCAGAAAAGAAAGCTTCTCAATGCTAGAAAGAAGAAAGGCGCGGATTATAAGCACAACGGTATTCTAGAGTCGCTAACCCCACGCCCCCCTCCCGCCCCTTCCGTCCAGCCCAGCTCTGTTGTCCTGTGGCAGGGTCAAGGATTTCCATCCAAGACCGCCGGGGACATCAACCACAAGCTGAACGTTGCGAGCGAACGGAAACAACAGCACGCACCCCTGCGGTTCCCTTGTTTGGTTTGAAAGGAAAAAGAAGGGGGGGGAAAAAAGCTTTTTTCTTGTATGATTATTTATTTGCCTTTTTCGTTTCCTTTTTTTTTGTACCAACAGCAAAAGCACAAGAGGGTGGGACAAGAGGGTGGGATGGATGGCTTGATAGCATCGCAGATAACGGGCATCCAGCAGGATGCCGACAAGATCAGAAACTTCTGCATGCTTGCGCATGTGGACCATGGGAAGACCACATTGTCGGATGTGTTGATCTCGTCGAATGGGTTAATCTCGTCGGCGCTAGCAGGAAAGGTGAGGTACTTGGACTGCAGGGAAGACGAACAAGAGAAACTGATCACGATGAAAGCGAGCACCATCGCTTTGAAACACGTGCACGAAGACGTCCCGCACGTTCTGAACCTCATCGACTCCCCCGGCCACGTCGACTTCTCATGTGAAGTGTCAACAGCTGTGAGGCTTAGCGACGGTGCATTCCTGCTTGTCGACGCAATCGACGGTGTTGCCACACAAACAAGGGCGGTTCTACAGCAAGCCTACAGGGAAAAGGTGAAATGCTGTCTCGTCATCAATAAAATCGACCTCCTGGTGACCACCATGAACCAAGACCCCGTCACCGCATACCAAACGCTCTCGAACATCATTCAAGACGCAAACGTCCTCATGGCTTCCTTCGCCAATGCGGACGCCATCACTGGCGAGCAGCTGCAGGAGAAGACCATCGGTGTCGACGGCCTCGATGACGACAAGGAAGACGGCTGGTTTGAGCCGTCCAAGGGAAACGTTATCTTCGCGTCCTCCGTCGACGGGTGGGGCTTCACGACACGCGACTTTGCAAAAATCTACTCCGCCAAGCTAGGGTGGTCCGTCAATGCACTGACCAAGGCCCTCTGGGGTGAATGGTTCCTCGACATGAAAAATAAAAAACTCCTCCCCACACCCAAACCGGGTATGCAGCCCATGTGCGTGAAGTTCATCTTGCAACAAATATGGAAGGTGTACAGCGCTGCCGAAGTGGAGAATGCTGACGAGAGACTTGCAAAGCTTCTCAAAGTAACAGATGCTCTTGGGTTAAGGGTGAAGGAGAATGTGTTGAAGAAAAAAGATCCCCGCTCTGCAGTGGCTGCGGTGATGAACGCATGGCTGCCGTTGTCCAAGTCGGTACTCGATGCTGCGGTGACACAGCTGCCGTCACCTGAGCGGGCGCAAGCGTACCGCATGACAAGACTGGCTCCAGACCTGCAGCTCATTGCAAACCGCGAAGCCCGCGAGACAATTGAACAAGGTCTGACCGTGTGCAACAAGAAGGGCGACATCATGATTTACATCGCGAAGATGCTAGATGTGGAGTGCCTCCCGGGTACCGCTCTGCAGGCGGGCAACGTGGAGGTCGACGCAGACAGCGAGGACAGCACCGCAGCCTTCGTCGGTGTGTCGCGCATCTTCTCCGGAACGATTCGCAAAGGGATGACAGTCTACGTGATGGAACCGAAGCACAAACCAGGCGGTGAAGACACCATCAAACCAGTGATTGTGGAGCAGCTGTTCCTCCTCATGGGGAGGGGGCTTGCCCCTGTCGACGAGGTCCCCGCTGGTTCGATCTTCGGGATCGGGGGTCTCGGGAAAACCGTTTTGAAATCCGCAACCTTGTCAAACAGAAAGGACGCGTGTGGGTTCTCGCAAATGGTGTTTCAATCGGCGGCGGTCATCAGAATGTCTGTCGAGCCGAAGATACCTTCTGACCTTGAGCGATTGAAGGTGGGGCTTGCCTTGCTCAACAAAGCAGACCCTCAAGTGGAGGTGTCCTACGCAGAGTCAGGCGAGCACGTCATTGCAACCGCAGGTGAAGTTCACGCAGAACGGTGCATCAGAGACCTGGTGACGAGATACGCGAAGGTTGAACTGAACGTGTCGGAACCACTTGTGTCGTTCAAGGAAACAGTAGTGGTGGCAGAGCATAAGAAGGCGACGGTCATCACCTCCGCCAACAAGCAGTTCACGATCGCGGTAAAGGCACACGACGTGCCTGCAAGCATCGTGAAGTGCATCGAGGACAACGAAGCAGATCTCCGCAGGGCGATGGAGATCACAGACCCCTCACAACTATCGGAGAGCAGCTTGAAAGCCCTCAACGAACTAAAAGAAGCCTTCGAAGAAGAAAAATGGACAAAATACTGGGGAAGCCTATGGGCGATGGGACCACGACATCTCGGATCGTGCATGCTCCTCTCAGACGCCAAAGGCGACGACAGGTTCAAAGGACCGACCGAACAATGGAACAAATCCATGATAGCCATGGGTATGGAAGCCAACGAGGAAGATGACGCCGACACAAGACTGGTTAAAGACAGCATTGTAGCGGGGTTTCAAATGGCTGCAGACAAGGGGCCTCTTTGCGACGAGCCGATGATGGGGGTAGCCTTTGTCATTGAAAGCATAACAGAAGAGGAAGTTGAGACGAAGGACAATGTGTACGGGCCATTGAGCGGGCAATTGATGTCGTCAATGTATTCAGGTTGCAGGCAGGCGTTCTTGGCAGAGGGGAAACGCCTGGTGGAGCCTGTCTATGAGTGCAACATCCTGGCTTCAAACCTGTGCCATGGGAAAGTCTATGAAGTACTGAAGAAGCGCCGTGCAGAGATAGTCGACAACATCCCGCAGGAAGGTACTGATGGCTTCACAGTCATCTCTTACCTACCTGTCCCAGAGAGCTTTGGTTTGGCTGATGAATTGCGCATCAAGACTTCTGGCCATGCAACTCCAAATCTCGTCTTCTCGCACTGGTCCATCATCGACGCCGATCCTTTCTTCGAGCGCCGTACAGAAGATGAGATCGAGGATCTAGACGAGACCGATGTTGCTCTCATCTCCAACGTTCCTCGCACGCTTATCAACAAAGTAAGAAAGAGGAAGGGTCTGCACGTTGAGGAACAGGCTGTCCAAAAGGCTGAAAAGATGAAGTATTCCACACGAGGAGGATAAGCAAGGGATGGGGTGAAAAAGGGGGGGGGGGGGGGGGGGGCATAACCAGACAACGTTGGGAAAATTTACTTACCTAACCAATTATTTTTATATATCCAAGCGTTGTTTTTTTGTTGCGGAAAAAAAAAAAAAAAAAACATCTTTTTTAGTGTGTTTTTTTTGTTCTTTTTCTTTTTATTCCTCACCCTCCTTTTTCTTTCGTGATATCATTTCTAAAAAAAAAGATTTTATCCCCCCCCCCACCCCGTTTCAGTTAACCTCTTCTTTTTTTTTTTGGAAAAAAAGAAAGGAAATAAAAAAAAAAGAAGGAGGGAAGAAAAAAAAAAGAGAAAGAAAAAAAAAAAGAAAAAAAAAGAGCGATGCCAAGATGTCGCTGGGCAGCGTGGTAATTTCGAATGAAGTGCTTCAAGATAAATGGTACTTGGAAAGGTATGCCCACGTGAAGTGTTCGTTCCGCCTTATGGGGGAGGAAGGGACTGGGGCTACTGCGGGAAAGAGGAGGATGAAAGAGGCAAAGGCCGCTGTACGAAAAATGAGTGAAACTCTGCTGGAAAACGTGAAATTGTTCAAACTGGAAGGAAGCCCGGGCGGGGTTGCCGGCATGTTGGACACTTTAAAAAAGGGAGAAAGAGTGGTAAGTGACGACGAAATCCACTACGTCCAGATTGAAGCAAAGGCCCATCCCAACCCTCTGAAAACATGGTATGCCTTGGAGCACCCTGAAAAGTTGCAAACCCCTGTTGTGTCAGACACCTTAACACAAGTCTTGAAGCACTTCCCGCCGCTTCTTTCACGTACTGACATAGCTTCCATCATGAAGATTCTGAATGAAGGTTCTCCGCCCTCTTCTGATGAGGTTGATTACGTTCTCAGCATTCTGAACTACGATGCGACGGATCCAACCAGAGTCTCCTTCACACACAAACAGGCTGCCCCTATCATCTCCATCTGGTACACGTCTTGCGCCGTTGAAATCCCAGACGGAACCCTCGGGGAGGAAGACGCGCATTGTTGCCTTCAAGAAGACAATGTTGTGTGCTGTGTACTGTAGAAAGAAAAATGAAACCCCCCCCCCCCCGCACAAACAAAAATGAAGCGTTTCCTTGACTTTCTTCCGTCTGTCAGGTTCCCCCCTTTTTTTTTTTGCTTCCCTCTTCCTGTTTTATGTATTCTTTTTTTTTTCCCCCCCTTCCCCTTTAGTCTTTTCTTGTTCCGGATCTAAAAAAAAAAGAAGAAAAAAAAAACAGGAGGGGAAAACGAAAGAATAAGTACACAAATGCACGAGTAAGAAAGAAAACAAAAAAAAAAAAAAAAAAAAAAAAAAAAAACATGCCATGGAAACTAAGGCTGTTCCCTGTCATCACAGGTCTGGCACTGTACTGTGCCGTGGTGTTAATGGTGTACATAAGGCTGTTCATGGGAGCGAAGGGGGAGGTGTGGGATGTCTCCTGCAAGGGGGCGACGTGCAACGGCTGCCCAGACGGGGTGATCGAAAAGCTCCCGGTGTGCATCATCACGGGCAGCTTCCAGGTCGCGATATCCATGCTTCACGTGGCCCTCATGGTGCTGTACCCTCCTAACCCAATAGTACACATGACAATAGGCGTTGTGGGTGTAGGGTGTTTGATCGGCGCTGGCTGCGAGGTGATGTTCTTAAAACAAGAAATCGAAAAAAGCTGCGACTTTGGTGTTCGAATCTTCAAGCCGGTGTCTCACGCCTTGTACAGTGTTCTTATAGGCCCGAGCTGCGCTGGGGTGTTGTTTGGAGTCTGGCCGTTCAGTTTGAGAAGTTCCCAAGTTGTCAAAACAGCTCCTGTTACCGATGAAGAAATTGTAGTTGTCACCATGGGTGGCGGTGGTCGGGACCTACAAGTTGCGACAAGAAAGGTAGAACTGCCAGTAGCCGAGCGTGATTTAGGAACAAGGCTTGAAGGCCTCGTCGCAACACTCGTCGGTGCCATCCTCGCCAGACAGTGTGCTGTGAGCCTCGCCACCCAGTCTGACTACTGGGAAGTCCCTTTTATTTCCCGCATCATGGAAGTCAGGCACCGGCCCATACCGTTCGTTTCCCCACAGAAAAGGCAGATTATCGCCTCGATTGCTGCGTCAGTGTCTCGAGAGGAGGTTGCAACCCCCGAGAGTGCTGTGTCATCCTTGCCCCTTCCTATCCCTCTAGCCATGGATCCCGATCTCCCCACGTTCGGGCCAAACCCCCTGTCCTCCCCTACTGGCGGGCCTTTGACAGGAACAGAGGGGTCGCTTAAAAAATCCCGGAAAAAAAGCAAGAAGGAAAAAGTGAAGAAAAAGCATAAAAAACATAAGAAAAATCGGAATGAGAAGTAAAAAAAAAAAAAAAAAAAAAAAAATGAAGGGAAAGGGGAAAAACTTTTTTTTTTCCTCTGTTCCCTTCCAATCTGTAATTTGTACCTGTGTTAGTCTTTAAAAAAAAAAAAAAATAGACCTATCTTTTTTTTTTTTTTATTATTATTGAGTTTGCACTCCTCCCTGCTTTCTGACATCAAAAGGCAAGAAAAAAAAAAAGAAGAAAAAAACGAAATGTCAACATGGGCGGACCTCTTGAAGGAAGTCGAAGAAAAGGCAGCGAAGAGAGAAGGCGATGATGAAGACGTTGTACGACACGAGTCTGAAGGCTGGATTGGGTTGGAACAAGCGTTGAGGAAGCTCCAAGTAGAAGACGGCGGGGCGATGGGCCCGTACATGCCAGGCGAGCAAAAGGGAGGCGGCAACAACGAGCTGACCGACGAGACCGCGACAAAAATCTTAGAAAAAGTGAAGTGTCTTGCAGCACACAACAACAGATTTGTAAGAGAAGCTGTCTACGGTATCATCGAAGTCATCCTGAAACACTCCGATATCACCCACGGAGACACCCTTGCAACCATCACATCTGGCCTCACAGACAACTGGTCTCAAGTAAGATACCGTGCAACACATTCCATGAAAGCATACCTCGCAAAACACACGAAACCCGAAATATACCCGTTGATCCTTCCAAGGCTCTGCCTCAACAGGTACTATATAGCTGAGGGCGTCAGGCTAGAAACCCAACGATTATGGGTGAAAGTTTGCGGTGATCGAGGTATCCAATTAGTATCCGAACACCTCCCTTATTTTGTAGCGTACTATGCTGCTCAAGTGAAGGAGAAGAACCATGCTGTTCGTGAAGCTGCGTGCCACTGTATCGCAGAGCTTGTCAGCAAGGTTCCCGGTGTTGAACCACACATTGAAACCCTTTTGAAGCTAATCGATGAAGCGTGTGATGACCCGTCATGGCCTGTCAGGGACATCGCATGTGTGTCGTCATCGAAGATAGTCCTGAAATACCCAGAGTGCTGTCAATCCAAGCTCCCTGCTATTTACAAAAGGTTTCTTTATCAAGCGGAAGATCCGATACCTTCCGTGCGGAAGCACGCGGGTGAAGCGCTTGCCAACTATGCCAAAATCAACAACGGGTGCAGGGTGCAGGTTGTTGATGACGTTTCCAAAATGCTGAAACGGATCTTCACGCAACCCGAAACATCCGTCTCAGCAACCGATCTCAGCAACGTCACGCAATTCGGCGTCGCAAAACGTGTACACGACAACGATGTTGAGGTGCACACGAACGGTGGTATGTTCAGCTGTGGATCGCTTGCTCCAGGCCCTTCCACCGCAAGGGTCCTTGGCGGGTGCAGCGGTGGACATGGTGTTGCCCGAACGGGTCTTGACCCATGGTTCGCAACTGACAGTGCCGTCCACACAATACGGTTTATGACAGATCTTAATTTGAAAACCGATGGTCTTCTTGATGGAGTGGTTCCTACCTTGCAGGTTAAGACATTCATCCACTATCCTCAGTACTGGCAGACCGTCTGGACATCCGTTCCCACCATTGTGAGAAACATTGGGAAGCGTGCTGTCACCGAATGGGTCAACACTGTCCTCCCCGATTTGTTCACGTGCTTGCAGTGCGACAACAAGCTCGCCAGCACAGCCGCCGCGGATTGTATCATCGCGCTCCGCAAGCTTTATGGAGACACGGTGTGGGAGGGCAAGCTGTCCGTTGAACAACGTGCCTTCATGAAGCACAGTCTGCTGCAGTAGATCCTTCTTTCTTAAAAAAAATGCCTCCTTCCATTTTTTTATCTCATACAGGAAGCAACATGGATGCCTCCTCAGGGTTGGTTGCTTTGACGGTGCTGCTGCCGATCATGACGGTGATCGGTTTCATAGTTGCTTGGAAGATAGGGTGGGACCTGCGCATGTTGTTTGGGATGTGGTCGTTTGTGTGGTTCGCGATAACGGTACTTGTGGTGCGGTGGTGTGAGTCGTGGCTGTCGGTGACGTCATTGCCCGGGGTGTGCTTCATTGCAACGAGTTTGTTTGTGAACGTGGTGCTGCGGCAACCGTTGGGAGAGGTAATTGTACAGCCTCGCGACAGCGACCACCCTGCAAAGGAGATGGACGAATTACTAACAGCCATCAAAGGTTTCATGGGCGCAATGGGCGAAGCAGAAGTCGACGATTTCAGCTGTTACGACAGCTCAGAACCAGACACACCTACAGCAACCGCCACGTCTCCCATAAACACGGCGAAACCAAGAACATTAGTCTCCTCCCCTACCAATGTAACCGGCGTAGCAAGGGGAGCGTCAGTGGAACCCGCATCACCGATCTTAAACAATGACGACACCTTACAGCAAACATCGGGCATTCACAAACTGACCCCGGCGCACCATAAGGCGCACAAACAGCTGAAGAAGGTTATTGCAGACATTCTTCCTTTGAACGATGTCAATGTGATCTCTGACGACGATGCACTGTACAGATTCCTCATAGCAAGAAAACTCTGTGTTGGGGAAGCGGAGAAGATGATAAGGTACACAATGAAGTGGAGGGAGCAAGAGAACATCAACAAGATAAACGAGATCGCCTGCAAGAAATTCAAGGATATCAACATGTACATGAACTGTGCTGTGTACGGTGCCGACAACGATGGCCATCCTATTCTGTGGCAGATCCCGGACACAAAGTCCGTCACGCGGTTGATGAATGACCACGGTCAAGACGGGGCTATCCTCCTCAACACGTACGTGGTCGAACGCATGCGTGAGGTTGCTAAGCAGGTCAACAGCGATCGCTTCACCGTTGTCTTGAACCTCGTCGAAACTGGGTCCTCTGTGTTCTACGGAGAAGTCGGGCAAGTCGTCCGCGACCAGATGAAATCAACGCAGCTAGTGTACCCCGAATGCATGAGGAGGTGTATTATTTACAAGCCCCCTTGGATTTTCGCGAAACTGTACTCTCTTGTAAAGGGTCTTCTCGACGAACGGGTGCAGGAGAAGGTCAAGGTGGGCGACAAGTACGTCGAGGAGTTGATCCCGAGGAGGAGCACCCCTGTTGAATTCGGCGGGACTGCGAAAGTTAAATGGGAACGTATACAGATGAAGATGATCCCTGGTCCGTACCCGCGTTTGAAAGGTTGAAACACCTTACACGCCCCTCCCCCCCTTCTGTTTGTCTAATAGATGTTGGCTTTTTTTTTTTTTTTTTTTTTTTTTTGTTCTTTTGAGACCGCGGAAAGGGAAAAAGAAAATTTTCGTTTTTTTTTCTCTTTTTTTTCTGTCACCGCAAAAAAAAAAAAAAAAAAAAAAAGAGGGGAGAGAGAGAGGGGGGGAAAAGATGGAGATCTTATGGGAGGCTATTCCCATCGATGCTCTCATCTTGTTCGCCAGTCTGGTTGTCTACGGCACGGTGGGCTGGGTGTTCCTGCATTTGGTTTTCTCGACGCACCTGAAGAGCGCACTGTGCCAGATGGTCTTCTGTGTCACCTTCGCAGTGGGGCTTTGCTTGTTCCAGTTGGTAATATTCGAGATCCTGGGCGTGCTCGACGTGGGGAGCAGGTGGTGGGCATGGAAAATCTGCTTGCTATACATGATAGTGGACTTGGTGGTGATCATGCCGTTTGTGTGCTTTTGGAGTTTTATTTACGATTTATCGCTGACCGGTGTGAAGGGCTTCATGGGGGCGGTTGCAATGCTAGCTGGATATGTTTATTGGTTTCTGCAAATCACACCGATGGCTGTAGAAGCACAGCACGCTTTGGACTTTTCATCCATGGCGGGTGCTGTTGACGAAACAGCTCTCGAGCTTGTGAACTCTGATATGTTTTCCTCCTGTTTGTCGAGAATCGGCATGATCGGTGTTTCTGTCATGGCGTTGTTGGCCGGTTTTGGTGCTGTTGCCACCCCACGGCAGTACCTTGCGTACATCAGAGCGAGAAACAGCAAAACCCCAACCATAAATTTCACCGAGGCCCAACAGAGGTTGGTTGTTACAATGGATGCATTGCTTCGAAAATGCAGGCAGGAAGCTATGTTATCGTTACGGTTGGCCTCTTCGGAAGCATCGTCCTCCCCATTAGGATGGGTTACGTCATTGTTCTCTTCAGCATCTTTGAAGGGCGATGAGAGCCAGTTAAATGTCGTGAAGAAAGAGGTCTCTGCTTTGGAAAAAGTTGCTGCCGAACTGTACGAGCAGCTCAACGAGGTTCGGAGGTTTGTAAAAAAACTTTTTTCAAAAAAAAAAAAAAAAAAAAAATGACACAGCCTTGAAGAAGACATCCGATTCTCAAAAACCCCACGAGGGAAACTCTTCACGCTGCTGGGCTACATAATGTCCATTTACGCAGTTTACAAAACCACAATGGCTGCCATGTCAATTATTTTGGATCGTGTGGCGAAGGTGGATCCGATTACAAGGGTATTATTTGGGAAGGAGAAAAAAAAAAAAAAAAAAAAAAAAAAAAAAAAAAAGGTTCTTGGGTGGGTTGGTGTCAACGTTGACTGTCTTTCTAAAGGCACGCAGGACGGATGCAGCGACATGGACCTAATGGCGTTACAATACGTTCAAATGATTTCTCTGCTCTTTTTGGGCATCATGATTATCTCCTCGGTCAGAGGCTTCCTGGTTGTTGTTCAGAAAGTGGTGCACATCTATTGCAAACGAGTATCCCCAAATACTATCTCCGTCCTTTTCGGGTACTTGCTAGGGGCTTACACTGTGAGCACTGTAATCCTCCTGCGCATGTCGTTGCCCAACACCTACCGTGCAATGCTAGACGAAGTTCTTGGCAAGATGAAGTTCACTTTCTTCCACAGATGGTTCGATGTTATCTTCCTGTTCAGCGTCTGCCTCTCTTATCTGGTGCTCTCCTCCTTTGATAAGACCAGGAAAGAACGGCTGCGGGACGTGCCTTGAAAAAAAAATTAAAAAAAAAAATCTTCTCTTTGTTTTAAAAAAAAGAAAATAGATGTACAGCAAAAAAAGAAGAAACAAAAAAAAAAATCTTTTTTTTTTCCCCCTAACTTTTTTTTGATGAGAAAAAAAAAAAAAAAGAGTCTTATTCTGCCAAAAAAAAAAGTGTATGATGGCGGCTTTTTAGGCCTTTTTTTTTTTTTTTTTTTAATCGCTACCAAAATTCCCACCAGAACAAATAAACAAGGAGGGGGAGGTGGGCACACAAAAGAAGAAAAAAAAAAAAAAATGGCGTACATGACAGACAGGGTGAAATGGGTGGCTGTGATGGGGTTGTTCAAAACCGCTGTTGGTACGGGTGTTTTGTCGATGCCCAAGGCGCTGGAGAGCACAGGCGTTGTTCTGTTCCCTCTCCTCATGTTGGGATTCTGCTTGATATCACAGTACGGCTGCCTGCTGGTTGCGAAAACATTGGACATGATGGCTAGCATAGGGTACACAAACATGGACCCCTTAAAAGTCGCGGAATTTTCCGTAGGTGAAAAATGGGGAAAATGGACGACGCTGGCAATCGTGTTCCTGGACCCGTGGGGGTCCACCGCAGCATTTTTTATCACAACCGCCGATATACTGCTCCCAATATTCAGGGCCTTTTCGACGACGGGAGAGGACCCCTTTTCACAGTCAACGGTAATATGGGTGCTGGCGATTCTTGTTTTCCCGTTGATGCTGTATAAAGATATCAATGAGATCGCTTGGGTTAACCTGTTGGGAATTGCAACATTAGTTGCATTTGCGTTTGGGGTTTTAATCAACCTCCTCACCCACTACGAGGGCTTGGAAGGTGCGGTTCTGGGTGAAGCAGGACCTTCAGCAGTGGTGGCATTGACGGTAATCGCATTTGCGTACGATGGTTGTCAAATGAACATTTTCCCGTATTACAGGGACCTACCTCCAGTGAAGCCAGGATCGGGGTGTACTAAAGGTGAAGCAGTGACACGCATAGCAGGAATAGCCAATTTCGGAGCATCATTGTGTTACATGCTCAACGCTTACATGGCCTTTGCGACTTACAGGGGACAGATTCAGAATGATGTTATGAACAATTTCTCGAATTCTGTGTTTTTTTTGACGTTGAAGCTTGTGTTTGCTTTCACGTTACTCCTCACTATTCCCATTACCTTGTTCGAGTGTGGGAATGTGCTTAGAGAGCACGTTGTAGGTGATTCTGGTTTGACGAATATTATACTCAATGTAGCATTGATAGGTTCTGCTGCCGGTGTTGGGATTTATATCCCCAGTATGTACAAGGCCTTTGCATATGTGGGGGCTACTACTGCCACATTGTGGACCATGGTGCTTCCTCCGTTGTGGTTCATAAACACAACCAACAAGATTTACCCCAGAGTGAGCTGGAAGCAATTGAACACTGAGGACTGCGAAGACCAGCCTCTTAACAAGAAAGCGGAACGTGAGAAGCTGCCCCCTCCTCCTTCGAACGCTGAGTTGCATGCTGCAGGGATTTTCATGTATGCAGGGTGCTTTGCGATGCCTATGTTTGTGTACATAACCAGTCTTTCTCAATGAATGAGCTAGGAAAAAAAAAACAGAAAAAAAAAAGAAAAAAAAAGGAGAAAAAAAAGAAAAAAAAGCGCTGCGAAGGTTGTATCTCGTTTACCTCCTTTTTAATTTATTTTTTGTTTCGTCTCGTGAGAATTTAATTGAAAGGGGGGGGGGGGAGGGAAAAAAAAAGAGTGAAGGGAACCCTCAAAGCCAGTTTTCATCCAGTCATATTGTATTTTCTCCGACGACTCGTGTATTGTTTTTTTTTTTTTTTTTTTTTTTTTTTTTTTTTTTTTTTTTTTTTTTTTTGAGGGCGGCCCTCCATGAGGGGGTTTGTCCAGTTTTTTTTTTTTTTTTTTTTTTTCCCTTGAAAGGAGGGTTGCTGCGGCATGTGCTGAGGCGTGTCCAGGACCTGTGCACCACGCTGATAGCATGGGGACGGCCTTCCCCTGAGTATTAAGGGTTTACGGAGCAGATATCTGGCACAGCAGAGCGCCACCCGCCTCCTTTTATCTCATACTTTTTTTTTTTTTTTTTTTTTTTTTTTTTCTTTTTTTTTTGTTGTTGTTGTTGTTGTTGTTGTTAGTTGATCATTGAAGAAAAAAAGGGGGAATGTGGTTTTTTTTTTTGTGTTCTCTCCTACCCCTTCAGCCAAAGGATGGCATCCCCCCAAAAAAAAATCAATTCCCCCAACAGGAACAAACAAAAAAAATGACAATGAGGTTAGCAGTGTTCCAGGAGTTTTCGAAAAAGGAAGTTTTGGAAAAGGTACCGAAAGGGGTGACTGTAGAATTCCCAGAGAAGCCTTGGAGGTTTGAAGAGGATAAGCGGTCGGAGAAGGAGAAGCACTTGCTGGCGACGAATGCAAAATTAATTTTTGACCCCAAAGTGAACAGCTTGGAAGATGTCGAAGGAGTCATTAAGTCCTTGGAAGGTCTGGGCTTTGAGGTCGTAACAAGAGCACCGATGACCAGCACACGTATGTTTTGAATTTCTTTTCAAAAAAAAAAAAAAAAAAAAAAAAAAAACAACCTCCTCACCTATAGAGTTCAAAATGGAAGATCGTGTTATTCTCGAGATGAAATAAGAAAGGGAAAAAAAAAAGGAGGGGGAAAAAAAAAAGAAAAAAAAAAAAAGAGAGCCCACCTTCAACCGTTCCTACCCCCACAAGTTGACAATAAAAAAAGAGAAGATGGTGGGTACTTTTTTTTTTTTTTTAAATTACTCCAACCCTCATACGTGCCTTTACCTTAGGCGCACGGCATCTTCGTGAGCTGTGCCTTTTTTATTTATTTATTATACCCCCCCAGTTTATTCTCTTTGAGTGTATTTATTGATTGGGCTGGTTGGGGAATTGCATTGAATGTTCAGGAGGAGGGGTGAGGAGGGGCGACATGGATACGAGTAAAAAACGCGACATTGAAAAGGATAATGTCTTTTTGGTATTTTTTTTTTTTTTTTTTTTTTTTTTTTTTTTTTTTTTTTCAAAGTACACCTCACCACAGGGTCTGCAAAAGCGGAAGAAGTGCGCCCTGTGCCTTCAAACATTTGATGTCGATGAGCTACCTGGCGCGATAAGCCACAATTCTATTAGGGAGCTAAGGGTATGACAGGAAAAAAAAAAAAAAAAAAAAAAAAGAGAAAGTGGGGTGTTGGTGTGGGAAAGAAACCATCACCTTCAAAATTGTACCAACGAGAGGTATGGAGAAGGGAAAACGAGGGAAACAACCCCCCCCCCCCCCCCCCAGGAGCTTTGCGTTTTTTGCATGCAGTTCTTCGATGTCTAAAAAAAAGGGAGGAGGGGGGGGACCCTGTGAGAAAGGGGAGGTGATGGAAAACCATTTTTTTCTTTATGTTAATAAACCCAAGGGGAAACAGAATTTTTTTTTTCTTTTCTTCTTCCTCTTTGTGATTTTTTTTTTTTTTTTTTCCTGTGTGATTTTCTAATAAAGAAAAAAAAAATATGCAACTAAAAAAGGTTGGAGTCGTTGTGGGTGCGGTGCTGGTAATCTTGGGTCTACAGCCATTCTTGGCTTTGAAAACAAAACAGCAAAGAGAAACACAATCGGGGAGCGTAAAAACAGAACAGAGAAAACACCCGCATAAGCAACAGCACCACCGCCACCACAAAAAGAACGAGGACCTACAAAAAAAAGATCCCGAACCCGAAGAGGAAAGCGGACAAAAGAAACAAGCGCACATCGTCGTAATTGGAAATGAAAAATACCTAGAAGGCGCCATGGTGATGGGCTGGTCGTTAAAAAAATATCAACGAAAAAACATAGACTTGATATGCCTCACCACAAAAGGACAGGTATCTCAAGAAAGCTTACACCGTTTGAGCAACTCAGGATGGGACCGCGTCCTCGAGGTGGACGGACTCTCCGAACGCGTTAAAAAATCCCGTTGGAAAGATTCCTTTGTGAAACTGCAAATTTTCAACTTCACAAACTACGAAAAAGTGGCATATTGGGACTCCGACATGGCACTCAATTCCGACCCCAATTCTGTGTTTACATTAAAACTCCCCAAGAACGAAGGTTATCCATGGGTCATCGCTATTGGAAACCCACCCAAAAAACATGGCGGAAAGACATATTTCCAGACCGGCATGATGGTATTCCGACCGTCAAAAAATCTCAAAAAATCCGTCTGGGGTCTTTTCGAACAAGGGATCGCAACAAAAAAGTACAACAGCATCAACGCTCGAGACGGAATGGTTCTTCGGGATTTTTTCGGCACCAATTATTCAACGCTGCCTAAAAAATACTCGAGAAACATAGATCCAAGGTATTCCTTGGACGGGGTCGTGGGGATTCACTACAGAGGCGGTTGGAAACCGTGGTTTAACAGAGGGAAACCCATGAAGAAACGATTAGATTCACCGTTGGACGATACCCGAAAAGATTTTGGCTATGCGTACCTTCTTTGGTGGAAAATTTACGAAAGTCTTCACAGAAAACTCGTTGAAACCGAAGACGCAAGCTCATACCCTGAAGGCGCTCATCCGGCAACACATGTCTGGATGATGAGAGGCACCAGCGAGAGCTATGTCCAGTTGCTATCGGAGGAACGCGACCGCAGGCTCAACACAACCGAGAAAAACGTGGAGTTAAAACTCTCAGAAGAGGGACAGTCGTGCTCGCAGTTGTGCTCTGCAGGCTGCCACGCTCCTTCCCTTCTAACAACCCCTCCTAATTCCTGCGGGGTTATGATGAAGCTGGCATCCTGTGAGTCATGCCTCCCTGGGATTTACACGAAAGCCCGAAATGGCAGTGTTTACCCGGGCCATCTCACAACTAACAAAAACACGTGTTACTACAATCTTCGTCTCGACGACAGAGGGATGCCGGCTTGCGAGGCGTCGGATCCTTCAATACGCAGGGTTTGCCCTTGCATCGTTTAGAATTAACACAGTTTTTTTTTTTTTTTTTTTTTTTTCTCTCCCAGTTTTAACGCAAAAAAAAAAAAAAAAGAGGTGGACACAACAAAAAAAATGAATGTTATGAAGAGTTTGGACGCCGTGGATGGGTCCACAAAGCTGCTCCTCGGCGGGCTTGCAGGATGGCTTTTTGGTGTGATCGGTTTTTACACCCTCATCGTGGTCCTTGCCGTCTATGCGGGGTGGCTTTTCGACATGACGAGAAAAGCTGCAGCGTTAAAACAGGCGAACACCGCAAAATGCGTGAAAACCGGATTCAAATGCGCGATCATCGGCTCCGGGATGTCGGGCCTCGCGTCCGCCCTGAAGCTCCAAACCATGGGCGTCCCATTCGCAATCTTCGAGAAGGGCACCGACTTCGGCGGGACATGGTATGATAACAGATACCCAGGCTGCCAGTGCGATGTCCCCAGTTACCTGTATTCGATCTCGGCTTACCCTTGCCCGAAGGCAGGGTGGAAACGACACTACTCCTTCCAACCTGATATCTTAAAGTACATCCAAGAGCTTGTCGGATATTTCCAGTTAAAACCGTATATTAAAGTCGCGACAAAGGTAACATCAGTGAACTGGTTGCCCGACGAAGGGAAATGGGAGGTCACGTCCTCATGCGGCAGTGAGACAAAAACTGAGAAATACAATGTCGTGTTCAGCGGTGCCGGGCCTCTTCATGTTCCTGTCTATCCCAACGTGCCCGGCAAGGGCACGTTCAAAGGCTTGGAAATGCACACTGCGACATGGGACCCAACTACCGATCTGAAGGGGAAACGCGTTGCCATCGTAGGGTCCGCAGCATCTGCCATCCAAGCGATCCCATTTATCGCACAGGACGCGTCGCACTTAACAGTATTCCAGCGCACGCCGAACTGGGTAGTCCCGAAACCGGATTTCGACTACCCGCAGTGGTTTAAAACCGCTGTGTCAATGCTTCCCTTCTTGAAGTACATCATTCGATTTGCAATTTTTGTCAGAAACGAAACAACCTTCGCGGTGGTGTTCTCGGGAGGCTGGCTGGCGGACAGGGTAAAGAGGCAAATGACAGCACACATTGAACACGCATGCCCAAAGTACACGGGGAAGCTTATCCCGCCTTACGCAATGGGCTGCAAGAGAATTCTTATGTCGAATGAGTACTACCCAGCGCTGATGAGGGACAATGTTGACTTGATCACATCGGCGGTTGAAGCGGTCACAGAGACGGGCCTTCAGGGTGGGGGGAAGAGTGTTGATGTTGATGTCATTATCTGGGCAACGGGTTTCGACATCAGGCTTCAGACCTTCCGTCCTTACGAATGCACCGCAGCAGAGGGAAACATCGAGGACGAGCTTCGAACCAAGCCCGAGTTGTACCTTGGTGCGATGGTCCCGAACTTTCCAAACTTTTTCTTTCTGTTGGGGCCCAACACCGGTCTTGGCCACAACAGTGTCATTATTATGACTGAAGCCCAGCTTACATTTATCGAACAAGTCCTTCAAAAGATTATTGACACCCAAAAACATATTTCGGTCAAGAAATCTCTGTGCCAGGTGTACAACGACGAGCTGCAGGCACGACTTAGTGATTCAGTTTGGGTCTCAGGGGGTTGCTTGTCTTGGTACAGGAATGAGGCCGGACGTGTGGACGCTCTGTGGCCTGGAAACTGCACCGAGTTCATTGGTGTCTGTAGGCAGACTGTCAACTTCGCTCATTTCCTGTTTAATGGTGAAAGTGAGGTTTGAAAGGGAAGAAAAAAAAAAAGCGGGGAGGCAAACTCAACCTTTTTATTTCTTCTTCTTCCCCCTTCTTCGTGAATATTGTATTTTTTTTTTTTTAAAAGAAAACCGTGTCTTCTTTGTCTATTTTTTTATTTTCCCGCTGTCCAGTATTCGTAAACATAATTGACATCGTTTTTTTTTTTTTTTTTTTTTTTTTTTTTGAAGATACGAGGGGGTATACCTCCTCGTTTTTTCTCCCTCATCTTCTTTGTTGTTGTTTTGTTTTTTTCCCCCCCTTCTTTTTCTTCCTTCTTTTTACATTTTGAACGAACTCCTGAGAGAGAGGAAGCCCTGCCTTTTTTTTTTCCCCCCCAATTTTTTTTTTTGAGGCTGATTGCTGGGGCGGTGTTTGCGGTGTACCCTGCGGTGCGGGGAGTGGCGGAGGGGCCGGACAACCCGCTGCAGCACCTCTGTGACGTGTGTGGGGAGCGTTACGGCAGCTACACCGAGGTGCTGGAGCACGCCCTCTGGCGATGCGAGCTCGGAGATGCGGTGCGGGGCAAGGCAGAGTATGCGAGCCTCGACCCGGCGACCATGCCGAACGCGACGGCGCTCCACGGGATAGTGCCCAGGGGATGCCAAGACAAGCCGAGGGCCCTGTTGGTGCAAAGGTACCTGCTGGAGGTGGTCACGCTGAGGGATACGGCGGTGGAAGCGAACCGCGCATTGCAGACGCAGACATACCCATGGCGGGTGGTCGGGAAGGGCACACCCGACGCCGACGGTGGCCGAATTGCGTGGGCTGGGGAAGGTGATGGACAGGCTGCTGGGGCCGGTGCTGAGGTGGCTGAGTGGCTTGCTGTGGGATGACGCCCCTGGACGGCACACGACGGTTACGACGCTGGAGCTTGCCCTCGACTTCGAGCGGGAGACGGAGCTGCCGCTGGACGACGGCGGGGGAGTGGGCAAGGTGGAGGACCTGGGCGTCAAGGCAAGAAGGCTGAGGTATGTGCTGAGACGTGTCCAGGACCTGTACCACGCTGATGGCAGAAGGACGGCCTTCCCAGCAGCGCGAGTGGATCGCGTCAACTCCTTGCGCTGTATAGGACCGACCACACACGGGTATGACAGGAGGCCAGTACTCCCGGAGCGAACCATGAGCAGCATCGAAGGCTTGCGTGACGCGTACCTGTCGCAGACCCCGACAAGGCTGCCCCGCAGTTTGACCACCGCAGTAGGAACCCGGCAGAGCCCCCAGAACGGGGACAACGGGGACTAAGAACAGCGCGGCCGGTGAGCGCAAAAACGCATACCTTAAAAGAATAGTTTTTTTTTTTTTTTGAGAGGGGGAAAAAAAAAGAAGAAAATCTCAAGGTTTTCTTTTCTATTTCTAAAGAGAGAAAAAAGTTATGTTCTATTTCTATTCGCCATCAAACCAGTGGTTTTTAAAGAAAAAAAAAAAAACGAGAAAAAAAAAAAGAAGAAATTGTTCTTGCATGCATACCAAGCATGCTAAGGCACTAAAAAAAATAAAGAATGACAACGAAGAAGAACTCTGTTCTCTCTAGAAGAAGAAAAATGGCATTGCTACCAATTTTTCATGTCTCTCATGTTCGGTTTTTTTTTTTTTTTTTTTTTTTTTTTTTTTTTATATTGGTGGGCCGTTGCTAACCACTACGTTCCTATCATAGTGATTTTTTTTTCTTTTTCTGCTTCTTTTTTTCATCTTCACACTCTCGAATCAACAACGCAAAGAAACCCCCTTCCCCTTTTAGTTTTCCTTTTCTTCTCCTGGCGCAAGCGCTCAACTTTTCTATAAAGCACCAAAGGTCTCAGAAAAGGGGGGAAATGGCCACCCTAACATCAAAGTTAGAGACCCTCATGGCAACATTGCACTCAGGCAATGTGGACCCGGATGTGGTGAAAAAGGTAAACACAGAGTTAATGCAAATAAGGAAGGATTGGCGCGCGTGTTACGGCGCCTTGCGTGAGGGATGTACAGAAAGTGTGATGCTGTACTGCCTGGGCGGAGTTGAAGAGGCAGTGAAGAAAAAAGAGGTTGAGAAGGCAGTTATCGGGTACCTTGTAGATGGAGCAGGGAATGAAAAGCTCCCAGGGTTCATCAGGAGGAAGATGATCGATGTATGTGGTGAGGTCGACGACACGGATATCCTGCAGTGCTTTGGACAACGGTTGCAGGCGGGCGACGAATACTCGGTGCGATACTTCAAAAACCTCTCCGACGAGAAAAAAAAAATCGTAGCAGGAAGCGTGGTCCCACTGTTGCTTCAGATCGGCACAGAGGAAGCGGTTTCAACAGCGGTGTCGTACCTCCCGATTTGCGGCGAAATCGCTGGTTTATTTTCACCACTTCTCAAAGTGTCCGGCCCGCATGGTATTGTTGTGTGTCATGCAGTTTTCGATTTGCAAACAATACCTCAAAACAGCCCGATTTTTACGCTTCTTCTGCAGTGTTTTGGATATCTTGTGGAAAACCCATACATTCCAGCCGTGCTTACCGCTTTTGAACGTTGCTTCACGCATCTTCTCGTTCAGGACAACATTGCCTTCTCGCTTCTCCAAATTGTGTACCAAGATTTCTGCGGTGAACAGGCTTACATCGAAGAGGCCAACGGGATCTTAAAAACCATCGTTTGCTTCCTTGAAGACGGGAAGCAAGATTCCGGATACCGAACCGGCTTTAAACTCGTCTTGACAAGCTTTTTACAAACGCTTCTTACCCCGGGACGGTCACCCGCGGTGTCCGCGCGGAAGGACGAAGGCGGTTTTGACGGTGGATGGTACATGGGGCTTGGTGGACAGCTCACTTTAACAGCTTCAAATATCTGCGAAATATACCTTTCGGAAGGAGGCTTAGACCTTTTGACTGAAGGTATGCGAATGGGCGAAGGCGACAAGGATTACGTTGAATTTTGTTACGAAATCGCCGCCTGCATAGGACAGGAACTTGGAAGCAGTACAGCAGACGCTGGTCTTAAAAGGAAATACATCGAACATGTTGTAGGGCACGTTATCACGCATGGACATGTAGGTGAGAAGGGATGCGGGGTACTGTGCAGTTTGATCCCTTGTCTCAAGACACTGTCAGTGGACGGGGGTGAGAGAGAGTTCCTCTCCGCCGTGTTGGGCAAAATCCTGGAATTCTCGCTCACAGGAACCCTCACAGATGAGAAGGGAGAGTTGTTGCAAACCTATGTGAAAAAACGGGAATTCACAAAGTTCTTCGGGGTGCTGGCTCTTCGTGCAGCCCAGCTACCGCCCTCGTATCACATCCCTGCGGCGATCGTTCTCCTTGCAAACGAAAGCCTCGATGTTTTAACGCAACTGTTGAACACTTGCTCGTTGAACGTCGCTGCACAAATAGTCGCAGAATGCACGCATTCGTACCCAGACACAGCGAACAAAAAGAAGTTGTTGAAATGCTTGGAGGGAAGGTTGTTGACTTCCTTGAACGACCCGCAGGAGGACCTGACGCAGAAGTGCGGGTTTTACAAATCCTGCTTCAGAGGGTTCGCCAAACTGATGGGGAGGGAAACAGAAGAGATCATTATCAAAAAGTTGATCGACACGACAACCTCGTCTGGTCATGGCTTTACTGACCTGTTCGATCTTCTTGAAGTCGTTATACGTCCTGTCATGTCCAAGCACGTGCAGGCAGTCGTCGGCTTTGTCTCACACATTGGAATCGACGAATGGGAAAATGAAGTCGAGCCGTACGAGAATTTGGTCCGGCTTGTGAGAACGTTGTTGGAGTCACATTACAAAGATGTCCCGAAGGAGCTGTTCGCGTGGGCTCTTCATCCCATCACTCGTAAGCCGACCCCGTCTCCCTCTTTGGTGTACGAAACGCTTTCTTGGCTTGCGTCCCTTCATAAGTCGCATCAGATCTACCCTCAGATTGCCTCTCCCCTCTCAATGGGCATCTTGAACCTCAAGCTCCGATCAAGCGTTCACAGCGAGCCTCTTACATCGACACTCCTCGACATCTCAAGCAGCACCGAGTACCCCTTGGCAGATATCGTTCAGTCCTGGGTTGATGCAACCGTGCCTTCCCATGTTAGATCTCACGAGCTTGCCAGTGCCGTCCAACATATCCACAAGGACCCGACCATGGTGGGCAGAGTCGACGCCACATTGCGTGATGTTCTTACAGAGGTGGGGAAATGTCTCGAGACGCACTAAAAAATATGTTTATTTTTCTTCTTTTTCCCATTAACTTTGTGAAGGGGGGTATATACACGAAAAAAATGTTGTACGTGCTCTTGATCATTGGGATTCTGTTCTGCCCCGCGCTTGCGATGCCCAACCGCACGGCAGAGGCCTTCAACAGCGAATGGCATGCGGAGCATGAAGCCATTGTTAGCGCAGGAAGCGCTGCTGCTGGTATAGCGTGTCTCACAATGATAGTGTTGCTGGCAATAAGACGTGCGGGGCTGAGCTGGATCATCTGTGTGTCCTTGTGGTCAACAGTGCTTGTTGTGGGCATCATCGCTTGGCTGATAACTTATCAACAAATGCGCGTTGCAATTGAGGACCAGGTCGAGAGCCTCATCTACTCCATCGGGAGCGATGTGAAGTCGCAGGTGCGACGTGAGATGGGAGCCGCAGCAGATATTGTAAAGCTTCAGAAACTGCTCGCCATCAACGGCTTCCTTGACATGTACTCGACGGACCTTGCGCACCATGCGCGCTATCTGCAGTCCACGTGGCTACTCTTCGAGGAGTTCCACCGCTCGATATCTTTTTTCTATTACGCGAATGACAAGAACGAGGCATTCGGCACGTACTCCAACAACAAGCTCTGGATTGCTGTGCACCCCGGCACGCAGTTCCCCCCTACCTGGACTTGCGTTGCCGATTCCCCGCACACCAACTGTTCGCTGGTCACTTGCGGCTCAAATACGACGTTTGAGGCACTGAACTGCAGCAAGACATGCGACCACCCATCACACGCCCTTTGCAGCGGAGAGCTGTTCCCATTGCGGTACCGCATCCCAAGTGACGTCGCCGTACCAGTACTCGGCGAGCTGGGCACACTAACTGGCATCCAGCTTCGCGAGACACTTTACAACTCAATGGGCCGGCCGTGGTATAAGTACTCCGACGACGTACTGTGGTCGGAGCCCTACGCCTTCGTGGGCGACGTTCCTGTCATCGGGCTGTCCGCGACGGTGGGGACCAGGTCACCCACGACTAAGCAGTTCACGGGGGTCGTGGCTGTGGACTTCGAAATGAAGTCACTGCAAGGCTTCGTCAAAGATCTGCAGCCGACAAACAAGTCGAGCATCCTGCTGATCCTCGACAGTGGCGCTATTGTCGCAGGGACGCATGACATAGAAGACCTGACAAACAGAACCGAAGACGGGAAACTGGCACTCACGAACGCATGGGAACAGTCTGCAAGTTCCGTGCGCAAACCAATGAGCGCATTGGAGAAGAGGTCGGGGCGCAACATCGCGAAAGACCGTGCGACGCTGATACACGAGAACGACATCGCTGTGCTTGCACAGCCGGTCACTGTGTCGGGGGGCTTACAGATGTTCGCAATTGTGACTATCCCGTACGAAGACGTCCTCCAGAAGGCATGGGATGCGTCCACGACGTCCCTCATCCTTGTCTTGGTCTTGAGTGTGTGTTCAGGTGTCTTGCTGGCTGTATGCTTCACGTGGCTCCTGAGCCCGATCCACGAGCTAGACAAAGCAATGCGTCTTGTGGCGTGGATGATGGTGGACAACCTCCCAGTTATCAACTCCAGGGTGTCCGAGATCGCTTCTATGTCGAGCTCATTCAATATTATGGTCAACAACCTTATCGAGTACAAGCAGTACCTGCCTCAGACGTTGCTTATAGCACAGGAGGTGAGTGACGCAGAGGAGAGCGAATCAGGCAAATCGTCGACGGTTTCCGTGTCAGAGAGTTCGAAAAAGAGCCAGTCGAGAAAGGAGGTGTTCCAAGCAGGGCTGCAGAGGAAGAACATCACAGTGGTGTGGATCAACATGAGCAAGTCACACGCACGTGTGTTCGCGGACGCGAAGGGCTACACGTTACGTTACGGAGAGTATTTATTGTTGCTGCAGAGCGCCGCAAGAGACAATAAGGGCGTCATAGATACTGTGAGCGGGGACAGGGTCCGTGTGACTTTCAACGCCGTGATCAACAACGCAGCCCACAGAATGCGAGGGTGTTCCCTGGCTTGGGACGTAATGAAGTGTCCGGATTCCAGAATGGGTGTTAGCTCAGGCGATGCATTCGTGGGAAACGTAGGGTGCAAGGGAATGATGAAGTTCTCAGCCTTCGGCGGGGTGGTGACAACGTGTATCTCATTAGAGGCACTAGCAGGAGAGATACAAACAAAATGCGTTGTTGCAGAGATAACGGCGTCTCAAGTGGATGGGTTCTTTGAGGTCAAGAAACTTTTCAAGATTCATCTTCCGCATGAGAAACCGATGCTAGTGAGAGAGCTCATAACGAAACGTGAAGAGGGCGATGGAGAATGGATGTACGTCCTTGATGACGTGAGCAAGACGGGTTTCGGGGACTACAACAATGCAATATCTGCTCTATTTTCAGGGGACGTTAATGGTGTCAAGCAGATCATTAGTGCCAAGAGTTTCCCAGCGGACCAACAGGCTGAGATCGAGCTCAGGTTGAAAAGTATCGTGGACTCCGGGAAGCCCGAGCCTCCTCTTCAATTCCCACAGTGGTTCCCAGAAGGGTTTACAAAGCCGTGTAACTCCGATACATTGATCACGGACGTTGTGGATGATTCCTTGTAATATCTATTGAAATCGAGAAGGAACGGGAGGGTGGAACACTGGTCGAGGGGGAACCGCTATAAGGTAGAGTACCCTTGACTTCAGGAAATTCAACGCCCCATAATTTTTGATCCCCCAAGATCAAAAGGATTTATCAACAATGCATTGCTTTTTTTGCTCTCCACTCCAATTGTTTTGCCCTTAGAAACATCGCTCCCCCTCCGAGGTTTGGTTTACGGCTTTCCAGTCTGTATCCTCCGCACCCATTTTGTACCAGTAGACAGCGCTTACAGGGTGTCCTCAGGGCTTTTCTTTTTATTGAATCCTTCCTAAACGCAGTGTCCTGTGACATTTTTTTTTTTTTTTAATTTTTTCTTCCACTCTATTTATTATTGATGTTCCTTTATAAAAGAAAAAAAGAAACCAAAAAAAAAAAAAAAAAAAAATGTCGAGAATCCAAGTGAAAGGGACGGTTGTGGAACTGGATGGTGACGAGATGACGAGGATCATCTGGAAGGCGATCAAAGACAAGTTGATTCTTCCCTTCGTCGACGTTCCCATTGAGTACTACGACCTCGGCATGGAGTACCGTGATCAGACAAACGACCAGGTCACGGTCGACGCCGCCAACGCGATCTTAAAGCACAACGTTGGTATCAAATGCGCCACCATCACCCCCGACGAGGCCAGGGTCGACGAGTTCAAACTGAAAAAAATGTGGAGATCACCAAACGGCACCATCAGAAACATCGTTGGCGGCACCGTTTTCAGAGAACCGATCATCTGCAAGAACATTCCAAGGCTCGCCACACAGTGGAACACACCAATCGTTATCGGACGTCACGCTTTCGGCGACCAATACAAAGCAACAGATTTGAAAGTAAAAGGCCCCGGGACTTTTGAAATGTCGTACACGCCGGTGAACGGCGAGAAGCAGAGCTTCAAGGTGTTTGATTTCAAAGGTGACGGTGGTGTTATAATGGGGATGTACAACACGGATGAATCGATCAGAGACTTCGCAAAATCCTGTTTCGAGTACGCGCTTCAAAAGAGATGGCCTCTCTACATGTCGACGAAAAACACGATTTTGAAGGCGTACGACGGACGTTTCAAAGACATCTTCGAGGCGATGTACCAAGCAGAGTACAAAAAGAAGTTCGAGGCGATCGGGACATGGTACGAGCACAGGCTAATCGACGACATGGTTGCCTTTGCCATTAAGTCCGACGGAGGCTACGTGTGGGCATGCAAAAACTACGATGGCGATGTCCAGTCTGATATCGTCGCGCAGGGCTTCGGTTCATTGGGACTGATGACATCGGTACTTTTGTGCCCGGACGGAAAGACGATTGAGGCAGAGGCAGCACATGGTACCGTTACCAGGCATTTCCGTGTGCATCAGAAGGGTGGTGAGACCTCTACAAATCCCATTGCATCTATCTTCGCGTGGACGAGGGGTTTGAACCACAGAGGCAAGCTTGACAACAACCCCGCCTTGCAACACTTCGCTCAAACCCTGGAAAAGGTTGTCATTGAAACTGTTGAGAGCGGCGCAATGACCAAGGACCTTGCTATTTGCATCAAGGGTGCCAAGGCAGTCTCCCGTGGTGACTACTTGAACACCACCCAGTTCATGGACGCAATCGAGAGGAACTTGAGGACAGCGCTGAAGGCGTCGGCGGCAAAGCTTTAAAGTGGAAGGGAAAAGAGGAGATGATATATTATTGTTTTTTTTTTTTGTTTGTTTGTTTGTTTTTTCGTTTTTTTTTTTCTCGCATGTGTATTTTTCTTTTTCTTTTTTTTTTGTCTGTTTGTTTTTTTTGTTTCCCTTTTTTTCTTCTTCTTTTGCTGCATGTCAAATTTGTTTCATGTAATTCTGTTTTTGCACGGTAATACCTAACCGGCACAGGATCAAGGTGGAGTGAGGGGGTTTTTTTTTCGCTTTTTTTTTCCCCCTTTCAGATGCAGTGAAGACTAGCTGGTGAGCGCGACAAACGCAAACCGTTGAAGACTAGTTAACTTTGACTCTCCCCCCCCCCTTTTTTTTTAAACTCCCCATCTTGGATCAGCTCCTCGCTCACTTTCATTTGCAATCCCTTCCTCTCCCTCCCTCTCCCTCACCCTCGTGGTGTCCCTTTTTTTCTTCCTTTTTTTCTGTTTCATAACTGTGGAAGATAACGAAAAAGAAACGAATGGGACGGGAGGGGGGGGGGGAGAGAAAAAAAGCATGAACAAAAAAAAATAACAAACAATACACCACCACTCCCTTTATTTTTGGCATTTCTTTTTTTTTTTTTTTATATTATTACTCCGCGATCCCTTGAGGGGAAAACATAAAAAAAAAAAAAAAGAAGAGAGTAGGAGGAGGGGGAGCACCGAACCAAAAAAAAAAAAAAAAAAAAAATTGAAACTCCCCATTCTCCACCCAAGGGTCACCCCGCCTTCCTTTTTTTCTTTCTTTTTTCTATCAATTAAAAACCCATCTAGCAGGCCGAATGAAATGACGCTCCTCCTTGTGTCATGGTGCTTCTATGCTATAGCTACCATACAAGAAGGCGAAATGTGTGAGGACACCACAGGCAAGGTACTGGGTGTCTGCGAAGCAGGAACCGCGTGTACAGGAGGCGATGGGAGGGCCGCAAAAAGCTGTAAACCAACGTCAACACCAGCACCGGTGTTGGTACCAACACCCAAGGACGGTACCTGCATGGATAACGGCCGCCCTGGCGGCCCCGACCAATGCCCCACAGGACTGGACTGCGTAATGGGCCTTTGCGTGAACAATACACAACAAACAATCATTTACAAAGAAGGCGAAGCTTGCATCCTATCAAAGGGCAGCTGCGAAGCGGGAACTTCATGTTTAAAGGGAATCTGCAAACGACCAGCCCCCACAGACGTCCCTTATGACGGGTTTATACCTGAAAACGCAAGGTGCGAAGATGATAAAGGTGTGGTGCTGGGTCAATGTGTACAAGGCTTAAACTGCACTGCCACAGCTAGAGGCGGTATATGCTTGCAGGACCCCACAGTGGGAACGCCTGAACCGAGCATATTCGACTGCAACGGGACCGTGTGTGGTGTGAATGAAATATGCCTTGAGCGATCCACGGGGTTGGAACCGATATGCGTTGCACTGGGCAACAACACCACCGCCGCGCCACCGCCGGAGGAGCCCGTGTCCTACCTGAACGGAAGCGTGGTGCTCGAAGGGGAACCGGAGGATTATCTGCTTAAAAAAATCGAATTTTTAACAATATTAAGACGAAGCATGCTGAGCTCGTCCAGCGTGTGGCGGACCGTCCCGGTGATGGTAGTTGTCACGTCGATCGCGGGTTACAGTATTGCCGCAGAGTGGAACCAAATCGCTCTTGAAGCAGAGTCTGGATACGATTGGATCAGGGAAGACAGGTATTCACCTGCCAAGCCGGCGAACACGAACACAGCAGGGATCGACATCGCGTATCGCTACGATGCTCGGTTCCCTGACTTCTTGGCGGGGAAGCTTCACGACATGAACGGGACTTACAGCCCGCCTTATAATGATACAATGGAACTTGTTGTGAAGCGTGAAAATTTTTCTCCTCCAGACCCTACTGTGACTGTGACGATTCCCTTGCCGGCAACGCTTCCGCCTGTTGGCCTTGGCGAGAGTGGCACCGCGGTACCTATAACACTCTTGATCATTATCGGTGTCGTGCTCATTTGTTTCGTTTCCGCCGGAACGATACTGAAAATGAAGCGAAACCGTTCCAACCCGAACGAAACGGAAACAGCACCTGAGAACGGGTCCGCCTCCACACGAGAGGACGACCAGCAGCTCCTCGAGATCCCCGCAGACGAGGACTGCGAAGGGTATTTAAAGTTCCAAGATGCCGTCAAAGTCGACTCGATTTGAATATCTCTGTGTACTTTTTTTTTTTTTTTTTTTACATTTGTTTGCTTTCTTTAAATTACCACCCACACACAAAAGGGGGGGGGGGGGGGAGAGGAGGGGGTTGGTATATAATATAAAAAAAGAAAAAAAAAATAACAAATAAAAAAATAAAAACCCAACGGGCCATGGAGTGCGGGGTGCAACCCGATTCGGCTTTTTTAAAATGCCTGACGCCGGAGGTCGCGGATTATTGTTTTGCGTTTCTCGACCCCGGGGCGATAAAGGCGGTGGAGCTGAGCAGCAAGACCCTCAACGCGTGCGTCCGGGAAAAAAAACTGTGGAAGCGAACCTTCGAGCACAAGGCCAAAAAAGACGGGTGGAGGGTCCCTGAGGAGGAACCCGGGGTGGGCTGGAAAGCATTCTTATCGCGGTACGAAAAAGAGCTCAGCGTGAAAACCAACAAAAGGATAAAAGAGGCCTCGATGGTCACATTTTGGAGAACGATTGCACAACAAGGACGATCTCGAAAAAAATCAAGAGTATTCCCATTCGCCCACGACGCTGTAGGCGATGACATCCAATGGCAGATGGAACTTGAGACCAACAACGAAGTCGGATACCTCCGAATATGGACGACAAACCCATGGACGTTAACGACGACATGCCATTACTTCGGTTCGCATTGCACAATATCACTAAGAGACAGTTGTAATACGATAGACATCACTCCTGAGACTTACATTGATATCGACAATAATGAAAGTTTTGTGTTCGCTATCCCGCATCACAGAGAAGTTGTGGTCAAGGTGACACTAACCCTGGCGCTCGAGATTGACGCACCGCTTCACCAATTCTACAGATTCGTGTCACGTTGCAATTCTGCTGATACCGACCTTGTCAAAATGGGGTATTGCAAGTCGATATTCGAAATCGCAAAGTACAAACGTAAACACACCGGGACATTTATCCGTCCTATTGACCGAGACATCTCACCGTTAATCGATGCAATTTTATCGCCCAGTACCTCGTTTCTCCTTCGGGTCGAGATTTTCCAGGCTTTGTTTAATTTGTTAGGTCCAACTTCTACTCTACTCGACTCTGGTGTGGTCGTCCGATTGTTGAAATGTTGCGAACGGCAAATGTTAACGGCCTGCGGGAACACTGGGGAGGAACTCACAGGGGATGTTCTGGTGCTAGATGTACAGCTTGCTCAGAATGTGTTAGGTAATGTGTTCAATCTTTTAACCCATCAGGTGACGAAGGATTTTCTGTCACAGTCTAGTGTTTCGGTCTCCATCTCTTCGTTGCTCTCGTCTGCCCCTTATCAGATCTGTCATTTCTCGTCTCTTGTCATCCTGTTGACAATGCGAGCGTGGGGGACTCTGCCCCCTTCGCTCTCGCCTTTGGTGATACACACGCTTGCGGCTTTCATGGAATCCACGAACCCGGTAAACTTTGAGACGACTGGGGTCGCTTGGGATGAAAGCGACATCGCGAGTTTTTTCATACCGTTGCTCTGCTCCGGGGACCGCATTTGTGTTGCGTTCGTGTCGTGGTGCTTGGGGCACTTTTACTTTTCAAGTGGGGGAGGCAGCGGCAGCCTTCGGTGAAGAAGGAAAAAAAAATTTTTTTTTTTTAAAGTTTGTTGTACTTGTTTTGTAAACCCCATGTTTTTTTTTTTTTTTTTATTATTGTGCGAGAATCTTTTTTTTTTTTTTTCCTTTTTTTTTTTTTCATTCTCCTCGTAGCCGTAGGACTGGCTGGCGAAAAAAAAGCGCGAAAAAACGCAAAAAAACCTAAATGTCCAGTTTTTTTTTCTTTTTTTTTGACAAACATAATTCTTTTTTTTTTTCTTCCCTTATTGTCATAAATACACACACAATTCTTCTTCTTCTTTTTTTTAAATTATTTCTCTTTTTTATTCTCCGTTGTCAAAATTTTGAAGAGGGAGGAAAAAAAAAACAAAAAAAAAGGGAAAGTTTTCTTTTGCAAGGGGAAAGGGGATCGTTGATAACGTGCTTACGGAGTTATAAAAGGTCCGGCTTTCCTACCACGACACAGAACAGCGGCCAGTTCCCCTTTTGCTTCAAAAGTACTAACCTGGTTGTCGCCACCCCCCCTTGTTCTCTTTTTTGGGCACAGTGTGGCCAAAAAAAAGAAAGAGGGGAAAAAAGGTGACAACACACACACACACACACTTATTCATATATCTTTTTACAAACGCCCTAGTTTCTTCTTTTTTTTTCTTCTTCTTTTTTTTTCTTCTTCTTTTTCTTTCTTTCTCTTCTCTTCCCCCCCCCCCCCCCCCCCTCCTATCTTTCCCTCCAAAAGGGAAAAAAAAGAAAAGAAACGCCTGTTTTTTCCATTTCTTTTTTTTTTTGTTTTGTATCCGTTTATTTTACATTTCTTTTTTTTTTCTTTCTCTTTTCTCCCCCAATCCTTTTTCTCTTCGAACTACCCCCCCTTTTTTTATTTCCCTCTACCTTTATCTGGTTTTTTTTTTTTTTCTCTCATTCCTTTTTTTTGGCGAAAAAATACAACAAGCAAAAAAAAAAAAATGTCGGGTCTCCCCAAAGCAGGGGGAGAAGGTGTCGGTGAGTGGTTAGAAGGAGTGGCCAAAGAACTACAGCAACAAAAAGCAGAGCAGGCAAGACGCAGAGCAAGCCAACAAAGAAGAGAAAACATGATAGGAGGGGGAGCGAGTACGTCTCCAGCACGAGTGGCTTCAGTTCCACCTATGTCGCCGTCTGCAAGCCCACAAAGGGGCAACACCAGCACCAGCACCACTGCATCGCCACCACAATTCAGGAGAAGAACACAACAACGGGCAACCAGTCAAAGCCCGAGGGAATTCACCACCCTACGCTCGCATATAAGAGCCTTGGAAACAGAATGGACACAGGAAAAAGATCAAATACACGCGGACAACCTTCTCCTTGCCGTTCAAAACCAAGAGCTTTCTTCACAAACAGAAAAACTGCAACAGAAAGAACAAGAGTCCGCTTCTGAAGAAACAAGGCTAATCGCCAACGAGCAAAGCCGCGGTGCCCTGGAATACCAATATGACTACGAGTACACCAGAGCCGTAAAAGACTGGTATGAAGAGTTCACAGATGCGTTCATGGTGTTCACACGGGCAAGGAACGACATTACAACACGGGAGGAGGTCGTAAACTCCGACTTCATGTCGAGGGTGATGCAAAAAACAAAAGATGACCACACCGTGCTTCAGGGCAAGATGGAGGAACTCGACAAAGAATTGTGGAAAATTTCCCAGGCCAGAGACGAGCTCCAAGCAGCAAACGAAGACAGAGAAGAGGAGATATCAGGGTTGAGACAAACAAACGCAGTCTTGGAAAAACAAATCATACTCGAAGCGGAAACGCAGAAGCTTCAAAAGAGTAAATTAGAAGCCGTACAAGCGGAAAAGACAATGCTGCTGAACGACACGGTTTCAAAGAGAGAACACAGTGAGGAGCTCTCTAAAAAGAACGACATAATAGAGTCGTTGCGGGCCTCCGTTGCGTCGCTGCAGGGCGAGGTCCAAAAATCTCAAAAAGAAGCCGAGCGCGGCCAAAAAAAACTGGAGGAAGAGTGCGCGGCCAGAGAATCCTCCGAAGAGGCGTACAAAAAGCTACACAATACCTACATCAATGACATGCAAAAACTTGTCGAGACACAACAAGAGCAAACCAACCAATCGCAACAAATCGAAGCAGTTCATACAGAAAACACCTCATTAAAACTGAAAATCTCTGAACTGGAAGATCTCCTGGCGTTGCAGGACGAAGACGCTGCAATATTACAGTCGAAGCTGAACAAGCAAACAGCCGATGCCGAGACCGAAACCGATTTCACACCGACCGACCCCGCAACAAGCCCAACCTCCCACGACATAGACAGAAGATCGCTTCTTTATGAAACTGCGTTACGAAGCCAGCGGGCTGCCATGGAGTGCCGGCAACATGAGATCGAAACCCACGAAAAAGACTCGACTTGCGAGCTTCGTTTCGCACCATCATCGCTCATGGCTGAAGGTCTATCTTTAGCCCTGCCTCAAGGATCGTCCACCTTACCTACAATCACAGTTGAGGTCGTGTCCCGAGACACTATCCAACAAGGGTTTCAAGGTGCCATACGCCTCGTGGCCTCCCCGTCTGAGACAGCTCTCATCGTGGTCCACGCTGTTGAGGGCGTTGCCGTGTTCAAAGATGTCAGTCTTCCCCGTGCGGTGAATGGAGAGAAATTGACGTTTTCCATGGGAGAGGGTGTATCCCTTTCAACAGGTGTTGTGTTCATGGATTCAGACGTGGAGGAGGAGGATGATAGACGAGCCGCGCAGAGGCTGCTGAGATACAAGCTTAGCAAGCTCAAAAAGAAACACAGTTTAGGGAAAAAACAGCAAAATACTACTGCGCCTGTGTTGGTGGTTCCAGCTCGTCCGTCAACCCCCGTGGGGCAACAAAGCCCTGAAGGATCTGGAAACGGTGGTGTTGGAACGCCTGTCGGTGCCGCGATTCTTTCCAAACTCGACGAAAAGATGGCAGTTTTGAAGTCTCTCTCTAAAACATGCGACCCGTCCCTGCAACAGTTGTTCCAAGACCTCCTTGAGGAGCTTTCCACGATTCGCTCGGAACTTGGTGCTCCTTCATTATCACCCTCGCCTTCGCCGAGACGCACATCTCCCGACTCCCCCGCCCCCGATGAATACCCCTCGATCGAAACCATACGTGCCCTGCTCCAGGATGTAGAATCTCTTAAAACCGTGTTAAACCAGAAGCAGCCACCACATGAACGGAGTGTCACACCCCCGAACAGTGAGTGATTTTTTTTTTTTTTTTTTTTTTTACCCCATGTTGTAATTTTGTTTCTTATTATCGGTTGAAAAGAGAAGAAACCAAACTCAGGGGGTTTTTTGGGGAGGGGGGAGGAGGGGGGGGTTCTAAGAGTTTAAAAAAGAAAAAAAAAAAGAGAAATCTCAAATGGCCAACGTTGACGATGGGAGCCTGACGGCGACTGACGGGCTGAACATCTACGCAAGGGAATGGCGGGTGGAGGGTGGGTTTGGTGGTGCACCACCGGCTGCACAACCTCCAGCAGGAGATAACGATGCGAAGTATTGCGACCGGTGTGGGGTGTGGTGCATGTTGCAGCAGGGGACAACGTGTCTGAACTGCCAGAACAGAATGGCGAAAGAAGCCCGGGTCATGCCTTCTCCTAAAAAGCAACCACCTCTTCCCGCTGATGAAGATGAACCGGTGAAGCAACCAGAAAAGACAAAGTGCAAATATTTCCAGTTCGGAAATTGCACCAAGGGTGAGTCGTGCCCCTTCTTGCACGAATTCACCTCCTCTCAACCCACCAACGTCCACATCCCCGAGCACTTGAAGACGAAGTACTATGAACAGATATCGCAGGCGTCACGTCCCACGGCTAAACAGCCTCCCGCCATGCAAGGTGCCCCATCTCCTCCCCAAACCGTCGCACCTGTTCAGCAGCAACGGCAACAGCAACAGCAACAGCAACAGCAGCACGCGGTGTTGCAGAGCCATCCTAGACAGCAGCAGCATCACCATCACCACCACCACCACCATCACCATCACCACCATCACCACCACCACCAAAATCAGTTCGGTGGTGGGATGCATCAACAACAACACCAGCATCAGCACCAGCACCAGCATCAACAACACCATCAACAGCACCACCAGCAGCAGCATCAACATCAGCAGCAGCAACACCAGCACCAACAGCAGCAACAGCATGGTTGGGGCAGCCGGCCTGCTCACCCGCAGTACCCACCGCCACTTCAATCCCATCAACCGCAGCAGCAGCAGCAGCAGCAACAACCACAACAGCAGCAGCCACAACAGCACGGGTGGATAGACAACATGTGGAAACAGCCCTCGCCCCAGCCCCAGCCCCAGCCCCCGCAGCAACCACAACACCTACAGCAGCATCAGCAGCAGCAACACCAGCATCCTGTGCAGCAACACCCGTCGCAGCAGGCAGGCCCCCCGCCTGGCAGTCTTCTGCACAGCATTAACGCCGCTGCAGCAGCAGCAGCCGCTGCCACGAGCCCCCCCACAACCACAAGCGCCAACAACTTCTCTGCCATGGGCAGTATCGGGTCTGGGTCTGGGGCAGGTCCCATGGGCCAGCTGCCTGGTATCATGGAGGGTGTCGAACCGACCTTCACGGCACAGCCACCCGGCCATCAGATGGAACCGCAGATGCTGTACAAGAACGAAAAGAAGGGTGGAGAGGACGCACCCGTAGTCGAGGCACCACGCGCACCGACTGCGGCGCAAGGTGGGTACAGGGAAAGGCCCCAGCGTACAAACGGGCAGCATGGACATGGACATGGACATGGGCCACCGCCGACGACGAAGCCACAGGGAGCGTGGGGGGAGCAGAAGGGTGATGCGGAGGTGTGTTTAAGCAAGAATAAAACATGAAACAACCACTGCAGGGGGAGCAAGGCAAGATGACATATGCGTCTGTGTTGCGGAAGGGGATCAACAACCCCGGGGCTAGCAGCAGCAGTAGTGCGGCCGCTGCAGAGGCAGAGAAGCCAACTCACGTCTCACAGTGGCTCGAGAAGTTGCGGTCACAACAAAAATCTGTCTCGACAAACCCTGGGGGCAGGCAGAAGCAGCAGCAGCAGCAGCAACAACAACAACAACAACAACAACAACAACAACAACAACAACCCCCAACTGGACAAGGGCTGGACATTGCTGATTGTATTAAGAAACAGAACCAACCAATTAGTGCTGAGGATCTTGAAAGGCAAGTGCGGAAAGGTATGAGAGGATAACAAAAAAAAAAAAAGAAAAAAAAAAAAAAAAAAAAGGAACAACCGTCCCTACTGCTACTAAACCCCCAACTGCATCTCAAAGAACAGACGGAGTTTTCTTTGACAACAGTAGCGATAACCAGACCAATGTTTTGCTGAAGGGTGTGTGACATTTTGAAAGCGAGAGAAATAAAATATACTTAAACAGACCTATCCGCGTACCTGGGTAACAGAAAATAATTTTAGAAAAAAAAAGAAAATGGAGGAGGGGGGAAAAAAAAAAGAGTTTGATTTTTCTTTGTTTTTTTTTTTCTTCCCCCCACCTTCTCCTTTTTCTTTCAAGGGGAAAAAAAAAAATAATGTAATTTACTAACGGTTTTTTTTTTTTTTTTTTGATCATATTTAGGAGATGAAAAAAAAAAAAAAAAAGATGTGGGGAAAAAAAAAAAAAAAAAAAGAGGGGAAATAAGATAAAAGTGAATTATGCGCATTTAGATGTTTTTTTTTTTCCTTCCTTTTTTTTTTTCTCTTTTTTATTAACGTGCGACGGTTTTCTTTTAGTTGTCAAAAAAAAAAAAGAATGCAGGCATGTCCGTGGTAAAAGTAACGACATTTATCTCAAAAGCCTGTCAGGCAAAGTCCAGGGCCGTTTTGGGCGGGATCTAGATTTATGTAGTTCGCTTTGTAGTTGTTGCACTCAAACAAAATAATAACTTGCCTTTTCAATTTTTTTGTTAGACATGTCCCCTCTAAAAAAATTAAAAATAATACCCCCCTCCTGTCTTTAGTATTCCCTTGAGCCTCAAGAAAAAAAAAAAAAGAATAACCCTTTTAAAAACTTTTCCCCCTATTCCCATGTTTACCCACTCCCCCCTCCCCTCCTCTCCCGGAAAAATGTGTTCTTTTTATATTTATTTCATCTCCTTTTTTTTTTTTTTTTTTTTTTTTTTTTTTACTTACCCCCTTTTTTTTCACCCTCCATTTTTTATTGCCCCCCACCCCCATTTCCCAATTGTCCTCCTTTTTTATTTTTTTTATCTTTTTTTCCCCCTTTCCCATTCTCTTTCCCTGCTTTTTTTTTTTTTTTTTTTTTTTATTTCCATCTCCCCATATCCCCCACTCATACTTTTTTTTTTTTTTTTTAAACATTGTCTCAGCTCGGGGGGGGAAAAAAAAAGTGAGCGGGGTGAGAGGGGGAAGAAAAAAAAAATGAGCATGTTGAGGATAGTGAACAGCACCGTGCGAAGAAAAGTGGTGAAACAGAGAAGATGGTTGAAAGAGCCAGATGCAGAGGGAGAGGTTGGGGTACAATCGGGGGGACCTGGATTCGGTGTGAAATTTGCAGAATCAGAAAGGCTACCTTTAACAAGACCAAAGGGTTACGACCAAGGAACACTGACAAGGGGGGTGATTGGGCATATTAATGAAGCAGAAATTGACTCAGAAAAGCTTGAAGACGGCGGCGAGCAGCTTATACATGGGAACATCAGAAGGTGGTTGCACGTGACACACCCTTCGCAAACCTGGACATGTTCTAAATGTTCCAACATCAATACCTACCTTTCTAAAGATTGCGAATCGTGTGAGACTCCGCACCCAAAGTACCTCCATAACGGACCGCAGCACTGGGTGTGCGGTTCTTGTCTTTGCGCGAACCCTTTCAGCAAGAAGAAGGAAAAGCGGGGTAAAAAATACCCGGTTCATTGCAAAAACTGCGGCGATCACAAGAGCAAAGCCTTGACAGGTTTGCTTGCCAAAGAGGATTGGGTTTGCAAACCGTGCAAAATCGTTGTGAAGGGGGAAACATGCCCCGGGTGTGGCTTGGTATAAGGGAGGGGAATAAAAAAAAGAAGAAAGAAAATAAAATTAATCCAGACAAAACTTGGCAAGAACGAATTTGAACCTCTCAGCAAAGAGAAGAACTGGCTGTGCTGCAACTGCGGGTGGTGGAACTTCAAAACAAATACAAAATGCGTCAAATGCAAGTATTGGAAGTGAAAAAAAAAAAAAAAAAAAAAAAAAAAAAACCGGAATAACGATCAAATTAATTGTATACACATTTCCCATCACGAACAAAGAAACATGACAATCCACAGTCCCCCACCCACCCATACCCGGGAATCGGGAGAAAAAAAAAATGTCAGGATGGCTTATATTTCAGGTGAAGCAGGGCCGAGACATTAAATGCAACTCAACAGAAGTTGAAGTGAGCTACTCATGGACGCCCAAGATATTCAACAAAAGGCCGGGGAGGGGAAACGTCCCGGAGTACGGCCTGAAACACATTCTACAGGTGAAGGACCCCAACGGCGAAGCAACAATAAAAGTGGAGGAAAAATCCATAGTCGGGGTGAATCTGGTGAAGGCGGCAACGGGAACGGCAACAATCGCCATCGAAAAAGGCGTGGGTGAAGAATGGGTGGAACTCTCTCACGGCCAAGGCTCCGTTCTTGTAGAATGGAGATACACACATTTTGCCTACGCGTCGCTCTTCGCTGAAGTCGATGAAGATGAAACCCCACCACCACCACAACCGTATTCCTTAGCCACACTACAAGCAGAGATAATGCGAGTTTCAAATCACGGTTATAACATGTTACTCCCTTACTGGTGGTTGTCTGACAGATGGTTTTGGGTTGTCCCGCTAGAATCTGCAATGGTCATGACATTGGGATCACTCGCTTTTTATCACGATATGGCAAACGCGGCAATACCTGCAGCATTGTTGTGTATTATGCTTGTGAATTTTGTGAAGAAGTTTCGGGGTTTGGAGAAGCCGCCTCAAGCGGAGGCCTTGGGTTTCATCAAAACGCTCAACTGGTACAACGATATTCTCCGTCTTACGCAGAATTCCCTCGCTTCAACATGTGACACCTTTGACGGGATGGCGGAGATGTTCACGTGGGAGAACCAAGACATGTCGCGGACAATTTTGATCTCGTGTATCGCAGCCTTGCTAGCTTCCTGGTTTGGTTTTCTACGATGGACTTACATTTTCATGATTGTTTGGATCTACCTGTTCACGTACTACCCCCTTGCTTCCATCGCACCGCAGATGTATAAATCGTTGCTTCCGTCGACGTGGGTGGCGTACTTGACTAAGGGGAAGGATGAAACGGGTGTGGTTGAGAGTGAAGGGTTAAGTGGTTCGGTGGTTGTTGGTGTATTGCCTATCGGTAAGATGACGATTCCCAGTCAGGAGAAGAAGGCTGACGGGAAGACGTATTATGAGATTTGTCTGAGCTTGACAAACGGTGGTGTAGACAAATCGGTTTGGTACCGGTATTCTGATTTTGCGTTGCTTCGGGATAAACTGGGAAAGATTGATCATACAATGGCTGTGAAGACGTTCCCTGGGAAAACCGCCTTTGCAGTGAAGGGTGAGGCGTTAAACGCACGGAGGAGGGACCTCGAAGCTTGGCTCGACGCTGTGATAGCAAAATCGAAAACCTCACGCGGGGCTGCGTGGCGGAGAGATTTAAAGATTTTCCTCCTACCTTGAATGTCGGGGGGGAGGGGGTGTGGAAACGTCTCGAAAAATTAAAAATTCCTCAGAAATATTTTTTTTCTTTGCTTTTTTATGTCTCGTGTAGAAAACATAATTTCGGAGTAAAGTAGTACATCAAAAAAAAAGTTTTTTTTTGACTCAGAATTCGATGGATGGTCCTCATTTGTTTGCCTTTAGTTTTTCCAGTGTGTTGCACCGTAAAGAAAAAAAAAGAAAGAAAAAAAATGAATGTGTATTCCATCTCCACGGATAATTCTTAGAATTTTGAGTTATTATTATTATTTTCTTTTTTTTTCGCTCCAGCGCTCGCGGGAGGGGGGAGGTCCTTCTCTATTTTTTTCTCCTCTTTTTTTTTTTTTTTTTTTTTTTTTTTTTATTCCGTGCACGTACCAATACACCGTTTTTATTTTTTTCGAGTACGAAATAAAGAACGGGCTTCTGGTCGCGAAGCTCCAGATACTTGTGACTTTTTTTATGTCCACATGTCCAGCAGCTTAGGCTATTAGGCTGCTTTATTTACTTTCACTCTCTTACTGCCATCATTTTTTTTTCCCCCCGAAAAAAAAAAAAAAAAAAAAAAAAGAATGCTGCGTTCATCAGCGCGCACGGAATACAGTTTACCTCCACATTGTGCCCTTTATGGTACTTCCCCCCCCCCCCCCCCCCCCCCCTTCCTCCCTCTTACGTGTGCACGGGCACCAAACACTCAATCGCGAAGGGACATCAAGAGCAGACATAACGGGGGAAAGAGATGCATTCCTTTTTTTTTTGATCTCCCGTTGGTTGGCTTTCTACCGGTGTGATAATTGTATCTTCTTTTTTTTTTTTTTATATTTGATTTTGAGAAGAGAAGGACCAAATTCAGCAAGGGTCAAAGTGAGAAGAAGGGGTCGTGCACTTTCTTTTTCTTCTTCTTTTGCCCTCTACAATGGGTAAAACAGAGGGGTTGGTAGAATCAAAAGAATAGGGGTCTAATAACAACTAACGTAAAAAACCGACCCCCCCCAGTTTTTCTTTTTTTCCCCCTTTTTCTCTTTGCTTTATTTTGTTTCTTTTTTTTATATTCATTACACAAAAAAAGGAAAGGAGCAAAAAAAAAAAAAAGAATGAGCGAGGCGCAAGACAATGAGGCCGAGGCGCTGAAACAACCTGTTGTTGGTCCAAGAGGCAGCAAGGAGGAGGTTGGGAAAAAGAGAAAAAACAAAGGAGAAAAAGCTTCGGAGGAAAAACGGCGGAAGAAAGAGGAGGAAACTGCGAGGAAAAAAAAAGAAGAGGAGAGAGAGCTGAAGTTGTACGGCGGCGAAGGACCGAGCTTCCAACTGAAGCTCTTCGAGGAGAAAAAAATCCACATTTCGATCAGAGATGTACAAGGCTTGGTCCTATGGCTAGTCGGTGAAGGCGAAAGCCCAAGATGGGTCTTCGTGAAGAACAAAGCATTGTGTAAAAACGTAGTTGTAGTTGTGATGAACTCTCTATCGCTGCCAGTCTTCACGAAGTACGGAAAAGAATGCATGCCGTTTCTGACCGAAAAAGCAAATTTTTTTCAAGTTGCAACCCGGCTGGAAACACACGTAAAAAACGTAAAATGTAACTCCTTCATGGACGAGTTTTTCAACAAAGAGGTAAAAAAGGTCAAAAAGGAACCAACCCCTCACGACGGCGGTGTAGCAGCGACCATGAACCTTATAAACGGAACGGACTCCACCACCACTCAATCTTCATACCATAAAGACTCAGAAGAAATTACAATCCCGGATATCCCAATCACCACAGCAGTGGAGGGTGTAAAGGAGTACCACCCTTCAGTGGAGGATATGATGGAACATGGATTTTGTGTGTCGACATTGGAAGAAGAAACTTTCATCGCGACGACCCCTTCTGAACGACCTTTGACCGACGATGAGAAAATTATTGTAATCGACTGCGAGATGTGCCTCACCAAGGACGGCCATGAGCTCACCCGGCTCTCCGTTTTAAACTGGAAAGGTACCGTTCTTTACGACACGCTCGTGAAACCCGCTAATAAAATCGTGAATTACCTCACCGCGTACAGCGGCATCACGGCGGAGATGCTAATCGGTGTTACAACTACTTTGGCGGAGGTACAATCAACGCTTTTTGCAAAATACCTTTCAAAAGAGGTCACCATCATCGGCCACTCTCTCGAGAATGATCTTAAAGCCCTCAAAATCGTCCACCATAACGTGTGCGACACCACCATGCTGTTCCCGCACTTTCAAGGACCCCCGTTGAAAAGCGCGTTAAAATATCTCTCCATAAAGTACCTGAACAGAGGGATACAAGGCTACAAGGGACGGGGTATTCCTGTCGAGTCAGATCGTGTTGGGCACGACCCAGTCGAAGATGCCACAGCCGCACTGGATTTGGTGAAATTGAAGCTTGAGAAAGGACGAAACTTCGGTGTCCCCTCAAAGCGGAGAACGGAACCAATGTTGAGAAAAGTAGAGGGGAAGTCAATCGTCCTTGACAGACCAGAATGTATAGGACGCGTCACTGCCAGGAATTGTTCAACCGATTTGATCCCAGTTGGAAGCGATATGGAAGCTGCAAAGAAAGCGAGAAAGCAAATCGCGTCAGGAAGGTATTCATTTACATTTGTGCACCTGCACCTCCTTGAGGAGTACATGGATGCCTTGGAATGGGCCGACCCTATGAGCTCTTCTGATGCCGACGAAGAGACACTCAAGAAAATCCTTACCGAGACGGATGCCATCCTCCAGAGGTTGTATGAGGGAGCGCCCCTTCACACTGGTTTCATTGTGGCGTCTGGTCAGACCAACGGTGCCGAGGAAGTGGAGGGTGATAGCGATGATGCGTATCTCAGAAAATGGGACCTTGCCAGGCAAGGGCTGTGCTTCATGGGGTTCAAAGAAAAGTCTGAGGCAGAGTGAATTCCTCTCCCCATCCCCAGTGTTTCCCCCCCTTTTTTTTGTTTTTCGAGTCATAAAAAATATTTAAAAAAAAAAAAAAAAAGCGAGGGAGTAAAAAAAAACCCCCCCCTCACACGCACTCAATTGCTTTTTATGTCAGTTTGTCAAGAGTTTTTAATGGATGCGGGAGATTGAAACAAAAAAAAAAAAAAATGAAGAAAAAAAAAAATGTCCTCTAACCCACTGCCCGTGTTTTTGTTTTTATTTTTTCCCTGCGCAAAAAAAAAAAAAAAAAAAAAAACTCACCGACACACAGGAAAAGGGGGGTGCGATTTTTTGATTTTTTTACTCCATTGTTTTTCTTTTTTTATTTACCCCTTTCCTCGCTCCCTTTCCGTTTCTTTTTCCTCTCCCCTTTTCCACTACACAACACTCCGGGAATATATTACAAATATTCTAATTTGAAATAAAAAAAAAAAAAGATATATATATAAAAAAAAAAAAAAAAAAAAAAAAATCGCAATGGAAGCAGTAGAAGGCTCATCCACCGAAAGTGCGATCACTCAGGTCGCTTTCGTGAGACAGCTTCCTATGATGTGCTCTGAGAAGGATTTGGAGATGTTGGGCGCTCCTTACGGACGGTATATAAAGAAGAAAAAAAATTTTTTTTTTGAATTTTTTTTCTATAGAGTGGTGGCAACAATGAAAGTCGAAGGGAAGCGAATCGGTTTCATCGAATTCGAAACCGTCGATCAATGCGTGACTGCCATTGAACAAAGTGCAGTCGAACCGCAAGCTATCCGAGGGCAAGTCGTGGAAATGAAACGTAGCGAGCGAACCAGGATCACAAGACCGATCCCCGGTACCGGCATGGTCCTCCTCGTAACAGTCGGCCCAAGCCCCCGATCTACATTAACACCATCGCTCGACGCTCTACCCGATACCCTGTACACATTCTTCACTTCAGTAACACCTTCAGTAGTGCGTATCGCCTGTTTTGAAAAAGCTGGGCAGGTTCAAGGTCTTGTAGAATTCGCCACACCGGAGGACGCGTCCCAAGCGAAGGTTGTTCTTGAAGGCAGCCCGCTTCCATCCGGCCATCCTGTTAAAATCCAAAACGCCAACACCGAAGCACCCCTGAAGATTAATTTCCAAAACACGAAAAGCCGTGATTTCTCAGGCATGCTTCCAGGTGCAAACGGTATCGTAACCGGGCAGACAAACGCACCTCTACCAAACGGGTCCGAACCAACAATTTTAAACCAAAGCCATCCTGCACGTGTAACAAACAGTGAAGGATGCGTGGTGCTGGTCTCAAGGCTGCCCGAGGGGAAGGGTGTCATGCCCTGCCATCTTTTCAAATTGTTTTCAACATGTGGCGATGTCATGCGAATTAAAATCCTTTACACAAAACGAGACTCTGCATTAGTACAGTTCAGAGAAGGCTGGCAGGCGAAGACCGCCCGGCAGCACTTAAACGGAATTACACTGTTTGGCTCGAAGGTCGTCGTGTCAAGCAGCAAACAAAAAGAAGTCACAATCCCACAAGCTGGAAGCTCACCCGAAGCATTTGAGCTGACCAGGGACTACAGCGATTCACTGTTGCACAGGTTTAGAGTACCAAACTCTAAGAACTTCAAGCACATAGTGTCGCCAAGCCATCTGCTCCACATTTGCAACATCCCCGAAGGCATGACAGACGAAATGATGAAGGAACTGCTGGGGCAGTATGGTACCGTGTGCAACTACCACTCTTTCAAGAATGATAAGAAAATGGGGATCGCGACTATGGATTCTACTGACGATGCGGTGTCGGTTCTGATCCACCTCCATGCATCTCCTCTCCCTTCTCATCCCTCTTGCAAGCTTATTATCACTTTCTCTGATTACCGATCAAGGCAGAAGCCCACGCCCCCTACCCAGCAGCAGCAGCCGCCTGCTGCTCTGCGATCGCCATTGCCTGGACAACAACGGCCCATCGTTCTGAATACAGTGCCATCTATCCGAGCAGGATACTACCCTCACCAGCCTCTACAGGCTACACCAGGTTTGTGAATGGGTTTTAATATTTAAAAAAAAAAAAAAAAAAAAAAAAACCCAGGCTACGTTGTGCAGTAAAGAAGAAAAAAAAAAAAAAAAAAAAAAAAACTGTGTAACTTGTTGGGGAGGGGAAGTAACCCCCCCTCTTTCTTTCGTTTTTTTTTTCTCTTTTCCAGTCTAGTCTTTCTTTCCTTATGCTTTCTTATTTTGTTTCGTCTCCTTTTTTTTTCTTTTTTGGTGGGAGGGCTTTTTTTTTCCTGTTTCAGAGTAGACCCTCCCCCGATTTAAAAAAAAAAAAAAAAAAAAAAAAAAAAAAAAAAAGGTAAGCAAATAAAATAACTTCCTCTCTTCCCTTCTTCCTCTTCTTTCTTCTTTTTTTTTTTGTCCAACAAAAAAAAAGAAAAAGATCTTTCATTTTATCTCTCGCTTTCTATGTCTCTCCCTTCTCCCTTTCCCTCTCCCCCCCTCTACCTTTTGTTTCTTTTCTTTTTTTTTTCTTTCTTCTTTTTTAGCTAATCACATTTTATATTATTAAAAAAAAAGTCATCCTAAAGACCTTTTTTTTTTTCATTTATTGTTTTTTTTTTCTTTTTTACCACCTTGAGATAGTCTCGGATTTCTCTTTCTTTTTGTGCTCCTTTTTTTTTTTCTTCTTTTTTTTTCCTCAATACGTTTCTTATTCCAACTTTTCACCGCTGCTCGGCTTTCCCTTGAATTGCGTAAGCCCAGATCCATAATTCGGGCATTCGTTGTGAATTGAACTTGATGTATGAGATTCCCACCCTGTTTCGTGCACTTTTGCAGTAACTCACTGCTACTCAACGTGCTCTTATCCCCCTTGGGAGAACTCATATAATTTAAAGGGACAGCAAACAGAAAACGGGACGAAGAAGGAGAGGGGGGGAAAAAAAAATCAAAGGGGTGAAAGATAGGAACTCTTGATGACCGAGGAGGGAGGGGGTGGCTCCAAAAAAAATTTTTTTTCTCTATTTTCATTTTCTTTTTTTTTGTTGAATTCTAAAAAAGGGGGCAAAACCCGAGGGGGGGGCAAAAAAAAATCGAGGGCGGGGAAAAGAGGGGGGTCAGGTTAGATTTGTTTGTAGTTCAAAATAAAAGGTAACGGCTGTAAAAAAAAAAAAAGAAAGAAGAAGAAAAAAAAAACAATGCGTGGCCCATCCCTTTCCTTGAGGCCTCTCTCTTAGCCCTCTATCTTTTTTTTTTTTTTTTTTTTTTTTTTTTTTTTTTTTTTTCTCCCATCTTTTGTAAGTTCAAAGTTTAACGAATTTGTTTTCAAAGCCGCAAACTGCATAAACAAGCGGGACCGAAAAAAAAAAACTATAATACAATCACTGGGGAAGCAATTTTTTTTTTTTATTCCCTTAGCTGGTGGGCACAGCACGTGTGAGTGAACTGCCCGAGCGAAGCGAGGGTCACGCACTCGTGATGTTACCACCAGGTGAGGAATGTGAAGCCGGGTGCTACTGAGGACTAACTATTTATTAGTGAAAGTAAGATAGTATGCCTTTCACGCGTGGTGGCAGTGGTTAACATGTCACCACAAGTGGAAAATCGGATCAATATTTTTCACTAAATCCGTTGTTTTATTTAACGTCAGTCAAGTAATTTTCATTCCTGCACTTGTTTTTCTCCTACAACAAAGCCCTGAAATCTAGCGCTGGAAAAAAAAAAATAAAAAGTGAGATATTATATTGTGAAAAATCTGACTGGTGTTAAATGAAAAAAAAAAAAAAAATGAAAAAAAATAGAAAATAAAAACCATATAAAAGATATAAAAGATTGAAAGAGACGGGAAAAAAAAATGAAAAAAAAGGGAGAAAAAAAAAAAAAGCGCTTTTTATTTAACCGTTTTGTTCGCATGTAGCCAAAAAGGAGTTAACGTGAGACCCCCCCCCCCCCCCCGGTAAATAAAAAACACGAAAATGAAAAAAAAAATACGAAAACCCCTTTGGTCCGCTGGATCGGATTGTCTTCTTCTTTTTTCTTTTTTTTTTTCCTTTTTTTTTTTTCATTCTCATTTTATTCGTAGAGAAAAAAAGAAAAGCAAAATGGGGCAAGGAAATGGCAAAGTTGCAGCTTCCCAGTTAGGAGTTGAAGGGAAAAACCACATGCAGGAAGTGATGGCAGAAGACGAAAATTTGGTGTACAGAAGAAGCATTATGCATTTGAAGCAAGACGCCCACCAGGAAATCGACAGGAAGGTAACGGAAAAACTGAGATTTTGCTGCGAAGAAAAGTGGAAGAACTATCTGCGGTGCATGGAAGGCAGGAGCATGTCGAAAACACCCGAGTGTGAGGCGTACCGGGAAGTGGCAAACGTTTGTGTGGAAAAACTCGATAAAGGCAGAATCAAAGCTACTATGCAGAAGCGATATGTAATGGGGTTTATCCAGGTATTCCCAAACCCTTTCAAAAAAAAAAAAAAAAAAAAAAAAGGGCGAATCAAGAACCCGAAGCTCCATCCAAATCGGATCCTGGCGAGAAATACTCGAAGAAGAGCAAAAAACCAACATTACCAACTAGCTCTGAAGAGCAGTATAAAAAAAAAAAAAAGATTTTTTTTTTTTGTCAAACTTCCTCGATCCATATTCTACAAGACAACAACAAAAAAAAAAAAAAAAAAAAAAAAAAAAATGTCTCCACAGTACCCCACACGGGATGCGCCAGCCCGCCCATCTCCCTTCTTAATCCTTGCCATTCTGTGGTCTGTGACTGGTCCAAGCCTTGCCTACATAGCATGGTGGGCAATGGGAACCGACTCAGCAAACGAGCTAGGAGGGGGTCTGAGGGTAGCCATGGCGGTCCCTTTAGGCATGCCCATGCTGTTCGTACTGTCGTACATAAGCTGGGTGGGAAGCAAGTTTTTCGTACACAACTAAAAAAAAAAAAAAAAAAGGACCAAAAAAAAAAAATTCGTTTTTTTTTAAAAAATGCTGCGGCGAACAAAAAGCATCGCGAGCATAGTGCATGCCCTCAGGGCGGGAAGGGGCGAAACAGTTAAACCGCAAAAAATCGAACCGACCGCCAACCGCCGACGAAAAGACACTTCAGCGAATACTTCAGCAGCAATCGAGTCCTCTCTTAATCAACGTTTTAACACAACAGAATCTCTGGACAAAGGTGGTCTTTTCGCATTTTTAAACGCTGTTGTAACAAGCAACCCAACCCTGGCTCCCGCTGCGGTTTCAGCGTGCGTTACAATTATATTCAAGCACTCGGCGACCCCGGAGGACGATTTCGAAAAACTCCGTGCATTCGCAACGGAGCGACGGATACCCAAGACGGCACAGTTCTACGCTAACTGCATCCGATCTGGCGCGAAGAATCTTTCGGACGTTGAAGCTGTTCTGGACCACATCCGGGGGACAACAGCGTTCAACACCAATATTTTCCAAGCAGTCTGTGATGGTATTGAAAACAACAACATCGTCTCGAAACGTGGGGTCGACTACGCCTGGGCTCTGATGAAAGAAATTGAATCACAGCATCCACCGACAAGACAAGACTGCATGCGGCTCGCAGTTTTATGCGAAAACCCGCAGGACGCTTACAAGGTGGTGAAAAAAACCGCAGACGTCATTAAAAATCAACGTGAATACGCCAAAAGAATCATCGACAAGGCGATCCTTCAAGGATGCTCCACCATCAAAGAACTACGAACTCTCTTAAACAGACTGGTCAAGGATAAACTAATACGAGGCATATCAGACCACTCGCATCTATTTGTAGATATTGCGATCAAGCAGGACGACTTCGGCCTTGCGAAAGACAGTTTTCAACGCGCGCCTGTGAAAACACAGAAGCTCTACCTCTCTATGCTGAGGGGTGTTTGTGCGAACGTCGTGGAGCCGAATGATGGGTTCTGTCTTCTAGCCGACGATCTTGTTGAAGAAGCACTGTCGCAAGAAGCCTCCCGTGTGTCCCCCGAAACCATCCTCTCGCAATGTGCCAGGATCTTCGAAACCGCGGACCCCGCCCGTGCGGAGCGGTACCGATCCCGCCACCAACAGCTTTCCAGCAAGGCTTTAAAAAATAGTGCAACGAAACAGGAATAAGAATAGAAGGGGGGGGGGAAAAAACCCTCCGTTTTTGTTTTTTGCTTTTTGTTTTGTTTTTATTGTAAACAGTTACAATAGGATATTTCTTTTAAAAAAAAAAAACATGGTAAAGCTTATCTGTGCCATGGTGGCTGCGATGCTGGTCACTGCAACGGAAGGGGCCGGAAACTACGTGGGCGGGTACCTCCTTGTGCAAGACGTTCAGCAGCTGAAGGTGCTTGCGAGCAAAGCGTCGACCCTCCCTGTGAACAGGATGTGGCTGTCGTTCGTGTCGCCGACGATGCTGTACGTGAACGGGTCGCACACCCTTGTCGGGACGGGGCTGAACCTCACATCTGCCGCAGACGGCGGGTTCGCGGAAGTGCAGCAGTACGTGAAGCAGTTGGAGGCAGGCGGGGTGGAGACCTTCCTGTCGATGGGGGGGTGGAACTACAACTGCTACCCGTACCTGTACATGCGCTACTCGGTTGGGGGCTACGGGACAAGCACTCCGAACTATTGGAAGATCCAGGAGTTCGGCGGTGGCAGCGTGAGCGGCTGCACAAAGGGCAACCAGTACTGCTATGTCTGCGAGCCGCCCTCGCAGCACACCTCGCTCGACAAGTCCTTCTCCATCTTCCCTGAACCCGCGCACTCGGTGTCGTGGAAGGCCGCAAAACAATACGTGGCGGCAGGTGCCAACGGCGTGGCCCCGCAGTGGAACGAGAACATGGTCCCCGGGCAGCAGTGGACGGACCCTAAGACAGGGATCGTGACCCTGGTGCCAGGGATGACGGCGTACCTGGCGGCAGGGAGGAACCCTTACGAGGACATCGTGCACCTTGCGAAGGATCTGGGGTGCGCAGGGGTGGACGTCGACTACGAGGAGATGTGGCACGCCGACACCTTCAAGACGGGGACGGGGCCTTGGGACCTGCAGCAGACCGTGTACAAGTACGCGGCGATCCTGAAGAACGTGGAGGCAACGATGAGGATGGTAGCACCGAAGATGAAGCTGTCGACGGCAGCCGGGGCTGTGGGGGCGTGGGGTGGCAACTGGTGGGGTGGGAACCTGAAGGGTGTGTGGCTCAAGGTGAACCAGGCCTACCCAGACCTCATGAGCTTCATGGCCAGCGGCGCCAACTCTGGCGGAGTGAACGTGATGACCTATGACCTGAGCTCGAACGAGCAGTACCACGAGTGCCCGCAGCCCGGGGTGTGCCAGCTGGACCAGCAGGTTGCCTTCTACATGAACACCTACCAACAAGTTCCCATTGCTGCGGCTGTTGGTTACGAGATCGGGACCCCCGCCTACCCGGACCCGAAGCATGACCCCACACACCAGCTCCCCCTCACCACCCAGATGATGGACAACATCATCTCGCAGACCCAGTCTTCTCATACAGGCGGTTTCTTCTGGGAAATGTATAAGCCTGCACAGGCTGGGCAGGCCACCCCTACCCAGCTAGCCCAGGCGCTCTGCAAGAAACTTCTTCCGGGCAGCTCCAGGTGTGCGGGTGTGATCCCTCCTTGGAAGCAGTGAACAGGTGGATTATTAAAACAACAACAAAAAAAAAAAAAGATAACGTTTTTTTTTTCTTCTTCTTTTACTCGATATTTTTTAAATTTATTTTTATTGTGCTCTTCCCCCCCCCATTTTTTTCTCTTTCCAACAGTGGTAAAAATGTCAAATGAATATCTTCCAACACTCCTTTTTTTTTCCCTTCTTCTTCTTCTCCTCCCTCTCCAGCAGTGCGTAATATACAAATTTCTTTTTTTTTAAAAAAAGAAAACCCTACCACCGTCCACAAAAAAACTATAAAAGAAAAAAAAAAAAGAAAAAATGGCGACCGCTGTGCACATGCAACCATCACTCTTTGACAACGATGAAGCAGGTGGTGATGACGAAGATGTGAAGAAATTCATGGCGCCGATACCGATGATAGACACATACAAGCCGGTTCAGGGCGATTTCGAAAATGACACCGACCGGTATAAAGCGGACATGAAGAACCTTCCCGACGCCCTGACAAATGAGGAAATGAACGTAGACATAGGTTCATTCGCACTAGCGATGATGAAGGGGATGAAACGACGGGACGGGTCGCAGTGGAAGGAAGGTGAAGGCCTGGGGTCCGGAGGAGGCGGAATGGTAGAAGCTATGGTTGCCGTACCCAAACAAAAGGGAGCCGGGCTCGGCTCAGAAGCGTCGAATCTGGTCGAACGCAATAAAAAACTATCAAACGGCGAGACGCACCGAGGACAGCTCGTAGCACAGGGCAACAAACCGAGAAATTACGTCGGTGTCAGCGAAAAACTAGTGAAAAGAAAAATCGTTGAAAAGGGCGCAAAAGTTGTTATTACAGCGGGCCCTCACGAAGGTGAGCATGCAATTATTTTCACAATGGAGGAAACCGGTTCTGCTCCACGAAAAGATGACAAAATCACCATCCAACTCCTCTGCTCCGGTGCCACCCTCACCATTCCCTACGGTGCCGTTCGCCTCTACACCCACACCGACGACACGCGAAAGCGTTACCAAGACACTGAGGAGGACCAACAGGCTGTTCTCCGTAAGAAGCGGCGCCCCACAGCGCCGCTTACGTGGGTTATACAGCCTGGTATTTTAGTTCGTTACATTACCAAGGGTGAGCACTATAATAAGAAATATCCGGTTTTGGATGTCACTTCCCCTTATGATTTCACCTTGAAAACTTTGAACGGTGTTTTGGAGGGAGTTACAGAGAGCGAGGTATGTGGTGTTGGAAAAAAAAAAAAAAAAAAAAAAAAAAAAAAAAGGTGGAAACTGTAATCCCCCGTGAACCAGGTGCAAAATTACTGGTTCTGACCGGGAAGAAGAAAGGCCAAGAGGGCATGTTGGTTAAGAGGCAAAAAGAGAAGGAGAAGGTTTGGTAAAAAAAAAAAAAAAAATAATAATAATAATAAAATAAAAAAAGGTTGTTGTTCGATTCTCAGGATCGCACACAAAAACTTATACATTCACTTACTATGAAGTTTGCTCTCTGTGAGGGGATGAAAAGGTGAAAACAAAAAAAAAAAGAAAAAAAAATAAGAATTACTTCGATAGCCGCCCCTCCCCTTTTTTTTTAAAAAGAAGGAGGGGGGGAGGCTCGTTAAAGGCAATAGGGAGTAAAACGTTTTACACCTGTTACTGAATTTCCTTTTATTTTTTTATAATTTTTTTTTTATATTCTTGCTAACCTTGTTTTCCTTCCTTCACTTTTTTTCTTCTTTTTTTCTGTGTACTGGTGTAAAAACCGCTTTTTTTTTTATATCTTCTTAGTTTACTGTTTTTTTTTCTTTTCTTTTTTTTTTTCTTCCTTTTTTATATTTTTTTTCCAAATTATTATTGGTGGGTGTGTTTCCGACACTACTCTTCCCATCATAGTGATTTTTTTTTTCTTTTTTTTTTCATTCATCCACGGATCACAGTTTCTTTTTTTCTTCTTTTTTTTTTATTTAACACGCTGCTATGTTAGTTCGACACTTCTTTTGTTTTTGTTTAGTTTTTTTTTTGTGTGCAAAAAAAAAAAAAAAAAAAAAAAAAAAAAAAAAACAGGCCTTGAAAAAAAAAAGAGAAGAAAAAAAAAAAGAAAAAAAAGAGAAAAATGACACGCAAAACCAAAGGAGTATTCCTGGATTTCGATAGTAAAGAGGAGAGTGAAAAAAAGAAGAAGCAAAAAATCATCGAGATGGTAGGAGATGAAGGGAAAGATGACGAAGAAAAGAAAACAGAAGCCGTAAAAGCGAGTGCAAAAGAATTTATTGAGATGATGAGAAGCGCACCAGCTCCGGAGTGCATTGAAGACCCGCAGAAGGACGACGAAAAAGAGGAGATTGAGATTTCACTAGCGATGGATGATCTAAAGGAGGTCTCAGCGCTAGCAACGTCGGCAAAGCCTTCCACTAAATCAGGCTTGCTCCTCCCAACCGGAGCAACATCTCAATGGGAATCTGAAGTCCAGCTAAAGCAAGCCTCAGCCATGACAAATCTGTTGCTATCACTTTTCGAGAAGGATTCTGAAGCCGGAAGCCTCGAAGACTCTTCCTCAGCCTCTACACGAGAAAATGACGATGATCTATAAGGGAGAAAAAAAAAAAAAAAAGGGGAGGGAAACCAATCAGATGTGTTCCATAGAAAAAAAAAAATTATTTTATTTCTTTTTTTTTGTGTTTCATTTTTTTGTCAAATTGTGGTACAGGTAAAAAAAAAAAAAAAAAAAAAAAAAAAAAAAAAAAAACAACTATGGTGTGTCAAAAAAAAAAAATCTTTTTTTTTTTTTTTTTTGCGCCCAAACAAAAAAATTTTCATTTTGTTATGATGTGTGATAAGTGGCCGGAAGAGGTTCGCAGGGTTAATGCCCTTACAACCCCCCGTGCCGACAAGCAACGATTGAAGTACCGTAGAAACCGGGGACAACCAAAAGGATGGCGATCGTTGTCCACAAAAAAAAATTTTTTTTTTTTGGAAGAAAAAAAAAAATCATAGGCGGGTGAAGGGGGAGGGGTGGTTGTGGAAATGCCCCCATTCTACGAAAAGAACCGCGTGAGGCCGGACGTTCTCTCCATGAAGCTCATGGGAGGGGCCATGCTTGAAAGCTGCCTAGACGAGGTGGCAAACAAACAGGACAAATGGCCGCTAGGAGGAAAAGGCTTGGGTGCACCTGCAAAGGCAACAAAGGTAGTAACCGTTCACCCATGGATGTACAACGGTGAACAGCTGGTCGTTGCATCGAGGGGGTTCCGCAGGTTACAAGGTAAAAGTGAGAAAACAACCAAAGGAAGCGCGTACATACCACTCCACCCAAAATGCCCCCCGTCGATAAGGAGCAAGGACACCGTGAAGTTCTTCGACCTCTGCAACCCAGCGAACTCCACATACAGAACCCTGCACACAAAGGTCCCCCCAGCAGCGGGGTTTCTAAAAAGAAAAAAACCACAACAACCCGAAACCTCACGGGGATGTTTTAAACGGTACCACCCATTGCTCCCCGTGTTGGAGAAAATGCTGGGGAAGAGCCGGTGACAGTTTTTTTTTTTTCCTTCCGGAAGAGACCGCTTTTTTCTACTTTTTTTTAGTACTTATTTCCCCAATTATTATCCTCCATCATCAGGGGGAGAGAGGGGTAACCTTATATGTCGTCTAGCAAGGAGGCATGGAAGACCTTCCATGCAAAAGTCTGCAACGACTTCACCGAGGAAGAGCTTGCAGGTGTGTCCCTTCCGATCCTTCACGGGTTGTTGAAGCACTACGGCGTGTCGTCAGCGGTGGAGGCGGCTAGGATAGAAATATACTGGAGGGTGTTGAACAAGGAAGGCCCCGAGAAAAAAACAACATTAGAAATGTCGCATGCTGTCCTGAGAACACCGCCTCCGGCCCCGACACCCGCACCGCGGTTAAGGATGCGGTCCAGTTCCCCTGCTGTGACATCAGTGTGCGGTGTGGCGGAACACCCTGCACCCTTTGAAGTTCCCAAACCCAAACGATCTCCTTCCTTACAAAGGAGAAAACTAATGCGGTACGAGTTACCTGCAACGGGCAATCCCAACACGCTGTGCTCCGCTGTTCGCGAGCGTTCTCCCTCACCTTTTAGAACTTTGACGCCTCGAAAAATTGGGTCGTGCAACCCCAATGATCTTGCACCCGAAGAGAAGGTAATCTCCCGTAGGTCCATGTCCACAGGAGCACCCCGCAGGACTTCCATCACGGAGGTCAATGCGTCACCGGTGAGGACGAGAAGGGTGTGTCGAATCCCCCCATCGCCCTCCACGCCTTGTCAAAAGAAGATAACTAAAAGCTTCCTCTCCTCCCCCGCCGATCCTAACGTCTCTCAGAGTGACTCCGACGTGTTTATGAGGGAGATTGTAGGGCACGGAGACTGGACTGGTCCGCGGGGTGCGTACTCTCACTCCTTGCAAGGGAAACGGTCTGCATCCGCGGCAGCTAGCCCCTCCACACCCCCCTCTACGCGCTGCACAGGGAAATCTAGCAGATATACCCCGCAAGACTCCGGCGCGCCCCCCTTTGGTGTCGTGGGCTGCGCACCAGAAACCAAGATCACCAAAATACCGAGATCGCTGACTCAGACTTCACCAGCAAAGGGGGCTGGGATGAGGTTCATCGCTACTTATTGATTTGGTTTTACTTTCTTTCTTTCTTACCCCCCCCCCCCCCTATTGTACCTGTTGTACTATTGTAATTTCCCCATCCTCCCCTCCCTCTCAATTCAGTACATAATTAAGTTCCCCCCCCCTCATTTACTTGTTTTTTGTCCTTTCTCCACGCCCCCCCCCCCCCTTTAATTTCCGTTCTACAGGTGGCTGCGATGGCGGTGCCCAGGTTATGGGTGTTTGGGGCAGTGTTGTTTGTGGTGGTGACGCTGCCGTTCGTGGCAAAGATAGGTGCGCCGCACCCTACGAAGCGAAGGGGCGTGGACGACGGGCTGGCGAAGCTGAGAAGGGCGCAGGCGGAGCTGGAAGTGCTGATACACCGACTGGAGGACAAGACAGACAGGACCGACCCTGCGACCGACAACGCGAACAAAGCATCGCAAAACTGCAAAGACGCAAACAAAATGTGCGATATATGGGCACCATGCTGCCCGGGAGGCGACGCCAGCGGCGTGGAATGCTCCGAAGTCGACTGCACGTCACCAGGAGAAGCACCATGCGAAGGGACATGGATGGCAGAGAACTGCAGAAACACGTGCGGAACATGCCCAAGAATGCAACTCCGATACCCTCCCGGGAGTGTTAAATTCGCACACACCCCACCCGTAGCTACCATATGGGAAAAAACAAACAAATCGACAGGATCGCTGCCGGGCGACCTATCGTGGAATATAGGACACAAAAGAAACCCGCGCATCCTGGAACTACACGGCGTGCTAAACGAGGAAGAAGCAAAGGAAATGCGTGAGGCAGCAAGGCCGCACTTGAAGAAATCACTAGTAATCCACCCAACGAACTCATCAGAAGCTATTTCTGACGTCCGGACGAGCTCAGGGATGTGGATGACAGGCTCGAAATTTTCGAACTTGAAGTCGAGAAACAAACTTGTTGACGCAATGGTGCAGGCGTCAGGGTACCCGAAAACACATTTCGAGGCACTGCAAATACTTCATTACGACCCTGGACAGTACTACATCTCGCACTCCGACTACTTCGAACCCAACATGAAGGAGGTGATCGGTGCGTCGGGGAACAGAATCGCCACAGCGGTGACCTTCTTGAACACAATCTCGCCCGGGAAGGGCGGGCAGCTCAACTTCACTGCATCGCGGCCTCACGTAGAGTTCCAGCCTGTGACAGGGAACGCGGTGATCTTCTACAACGTGAAAAAATCCGGTGTGCCCGACCGTGCCTCGGAACACCAAGCCGTCCCTCCTGAAGCGGGGCATGAAAAATGGGTGGCGATATTCTGGATAAGACTAAATCCATTTTCGTCTTAAAAAAATATTTTTTATTTTATTTTTATATTTTTATATTCCAAAAAAAAAAAAAAAAAAAAAAAAAAGAAACAAAAAAGGGATCAAAAGAAAATGACGACAGCTCTGCGTAAGAACCGTAAGAAGAGAGGGCACGTGAGCGCCGGGCACGGCCGTGTCGGGAAGCACAGGAAGCATCCCTCTGGCCGTGGTAACGCTGGTGGGCAGCACCACCACCGCATCTGGTTCGACAAGTACCACCCGGGGTACTTCGGTAAGGTTGGTATGCGCCACTTCCATTTCAAGAGGAACCCCGTGCACAAGCCCACTTGCAACGTTTCCCAGCTTACCAACATGATCCCTGAGGCCGACGCTGCCTCCACCAAGGTGCCCGTCGTGGATCTCACCAACAAGGGTGTGTTCAAGCTGCTGGGCAAGGGTTTCGTGTCCCGCCCCATCATCGTCAAGGCCAGGTTCATCTCCCGCATCGCCGAGAAGAAGCTGAAGGAGGCCGGTGGTGCCTGCGTTGTGTCCGCATAGACAAGAAATGAACGGGGAGTATAAAAAAAAAAATAAAAATAAAAAAAAAAGGAGTTTTAGTGGGGGAAACAGGAGAGAATATGGAATCATTTTTTCCCCCCCCCCTCCATTCCCCCCCCCCCCCCCCACCCAAACACAAAAAAAAGGGGGGAAACAAAAACAAAAAAAAAAAAAAAAAAAAAAACCAAACAATGAAAACATCGCTAGCAATGGCAGTGTTGGTGCAAACCGCGTATTGTTTCTATGAAGGCAGGCACGCGGTACCGCTGTCGTTCGCGATGGAGCGCCTTGAGATGTTCGAAGGGGACGACTGCCAGGGAACAGGGAGGAGCTTGAATGGGGCAGATGACACAGGCAGGCAAACCTCGATCGGAGAGTGCTTCATATACAAAACGGGAAGCGTTAAAGTGACGTACAACAGAAGGTCATGCGAAGACTATCTTCTCCCAAGCCTGGAATTCACTGCGTACGACGACAAGGATTGCTCTGGAAGAGTTGTCGCCAAGGTAAACCTCATGAAAGGGTCGTGCGTTAACGTTGCCGGCCGTTCCGTAAAATTTGAAGTTGACATCGAGAACGGCGACTACTGCAAATACCTCCGCATGGTCCAGCTGTCTAGAGAAGCCAGTACAATTACATCTATTTGGGTTCCTTCCACACACTGTGAGGGGACCCCTGTAACTACATACAATCTAGAATACCATCGTTCCGCCCGTCAGGAAAGAGAATGCAACAACGCTTGCTGTTCTTTCTCCAGAGCTGATTCGAGTGAGGTTTCGTACCTCAAACAGATTTCAACGTGTACTTCATACGGAAAAGTAATTGTGTCCACTATCGTTTACAAAGACAAAGAATGTACTGAATATGACAGTTCAAACTTTATCAACCAAATGTATGACAAGAAACCTATTGTTCTCGGGCAGTGCAACTCATTTAACACGGAGAAGGGGGGGATGTCTCTAGAGCTCCACATGAGCTCACGTGAAACGGAAAAGCTTTTCTGTGAGGTGATTCGCTCGTTTAGTAAGTACGACCTCTCGAAGACGAATCAATTGATGGTTTCAGAAAGTGATTTCAATGCGACGGTGGGAAGGGTGTGAATGGGATTTTTTTTTTTTTTTTTTTTTTTTTTTTTTTTTATTTGTGAACTGAAAACTAAGTTGATTGAACAGTGAGCACGGCTTTGTTCTAAGGAAGAATGAGGAAATAAATCCTTGTCCAGAGGCGTTACTTTTGGTGATGACATATATATATATATATAGACATAAAGAATTCTTTTTTTTTACAGGGAAAGAGGGAAAGAAAAAATGCCCGCTTTTTAGAAGTTTTTTTTTTAAAAGAGGAGAAAAAAAAGAAGAAAAAGAAGAAGAAAAAAGAGGTGGTTTTACAGCGTTTGCAGGTTTTTTGTTCGCTTCTTTTTTCTCCTTTTTTTTTTTTTCTTGTTCTCCTTTTTTAGTTATTTTTTTAGGCGTCCCGCCACATACCGCAGGTACCCTTAAATGTCTCTTTTTTTTTCTTCTCTTTTTTCGTTCATTAAATACACTCACCCCCCCCCCCCCCCCCCCCCCTCTATATACAATTCTTCTTTTTTTTTGAGATTCGTTTTACTTTTTTCAACAGCGATAACCCTGTTTTTTTTTTTTCTTCCTCCTTTCTCTCGAGGGATTTTGAGAGAAGGCAAAAAAAAATAAAAATAAAATAAAAATAAAAAACTGATAGGGACCGCAGCGCAGGGAGACACGAGAGAGAAGAAATATTTTTCTCCCCCCCCCTCTCCCCTCCATTTTTTCCCTCTTTTCTTTTATTCTACGGAAAACCCAAAAAAACCAAAGGAGGGGGGGGGGGGGGGGGGGAAATGCACCAATAAAAAAAACAAAAAAAAAACAAAAAAAAACAAGAAAAAAATGGGTTATGCAACTCAAAATCTAAAACAAGCAGAGCCTTCTGCAATAAAGGCCTTCGTCCGTCGCGACATGGAACGCAAATGGATGATGGACACCAAGAAAAGGTTAGAGAAGACAAGGGGGAAAGATCTACGAGGCAGGACCACAGGCAGGATGACTGCAGAGAGTATAATAACAGCACTGTCTTCTCAAAGTGACCAGGTGGAGCAAGCCACACCTGGCGAAAAGGACAACAATTTAGTAACGAAATCCGTGGCTGATTTTCTTGCAATAGAAAAATGGGCGTCTGAATCGTCAGTACTGCCGCCCCGGGGCATTTCCCACTCCAGAAGGTATCTTGACTGCGAAGAAGAAGAGGACACTGGAGAGTATGAAAACAACACCCTAGAACAGCAGCAGCTAGCCAACAGCATCGAACGGCTCACTCAACTGCTTCTGGAGAAAAAATCAAAGTACAGTCTGCAATGCGAACCCGCCCATAGTGCCACGGCTCAAAAGCGCCCTGTGGCTGCAAAGGGCGCAGCGTGCAAAGGTAAAATTAAAACGAAGCCGAAACTTAAAAAAAAAAACCCTCCCTCAATGAGCGGCCTTTGTTAATAGAATTATAGATTTTTTTTTTATTATTGTCAAAAGGAAAAAAAAAAGGAAAAAAAAATTGTTTTTTCGTGTAACTTTTTTTTTTTTTTATTTTTTGCGAAGGTTTCACGTTGAAAGAGGGGGGGATTGAAGGGGTCGCACAGGGTTGGAGGGAGAGAAAGGGAAAAAAAAGAAAGAGAAAAAGAATATGGCGCCCAGCGTCGATGACAAGGAGCTACGGGTATGCCCCCATCAAAAGAGAAAAAAAAATAAAATAAAATGAAAACAGGAATCCATCAAGGGGTGCATCGATTTGAACGGTTTCGGCCTCACGGTCACCACACTCCGCAAAGTGGTGGAGAACGAGATAGGCACGACTTTCGACGGTAACAATGCCAAAAAGATGTTCAGAAAGACCATGGAAGAGTGTCTCAAGGAAATGCTATTGCTGAAGCCAAGTTTAGTAGAGGTACCCTTTCCCCCCCTTTCCCCCACCCCAATTAAATCACAGACACTCAAAACACCCCAAGTAAACGCTGGTGTGGGTAAGAAAGGCCGCAGGTCAACGGGAGGCAAAACAAGCCCCAGAAAGAAAAAAGATTCTAGTAAGAAGGCCAGCTCACCAAGAGCGAAAAAGACAAAAACAAAGGAGTCCAGCGAACCCAAGAAACCCCTCGGCCCTTTCTTCATCTTCAGCAAGTGGAAGAGACCGGAGGTGACAAAGGCAAACCCAGACTTCAAGGTTGGTGACGTGGCAAAAAAAATAGGTGAAATGTGGAAAGCCCTGCCTGACACTGACAGCGAGAAAATAAAAGCTGTTGAAGAAGCAGTGAAGGAGAAAGAACAATACCTTAAAGTCTTTGCTGCTTGGCAGCAAACCGACGAGGGGAAGGCTGCTGCTGACAAGAAACCCAAAAGTAGGTCTTCTACAGGCTCGAGGCCCGCCGCAAAGAGAACCAAGAAGGTGCGGAACGAAGAGGGGCTTTCAGGCGTTGTTGCTGAGGATGCCACATCCTCCGAAGGGGAGTACGAGTCCTCTAGCGACACTTCTTCATCCTCCTCAAGCTCCTCTTCCTCTTCGTCGTCAGACTGAAAACTTAAAAAAAAAAAAAAAGAACTCCCCCATTCAATTGTCTCTTTTATTTTCTCATTCCCCCCCCCCCCCCCCCCGAAGTGTTAAACTATGTAATGTTTGGGGAGGGCAGGATGACAAAACAAAAAAATTTAACCATCTACCAACGAGCGCCGCATTTGCCACATTGTTCGAAATTATGACCCGGCCTCTTTCTGGGCACCCTTTTTTGAAGTGATTTTTAAGGGTAAATTTGGGCTGGCGTTTTTTTTTCTTTTTTCTTTTTCTTGTTAAGTTAGGGCAGCATTTAGTTTATATTTTTCATATTTTCCGCGCAGGACCCCGGATGCGAGAAGTGGCCGGGCTGTATTGCATTGAAAGCCCTTTGCGCAAAAGTTTTTTTTTACAATCGTCTCTATAAAGACGCTAAAAAAGGTGTTTCCCTGGATCTCAATGCTGCTTCTTTGCGTACCTTCCTAGGTGTCCTTTTGTCGATGGACTTGGATATCATGCCAGATTATTCTGACTACTGGCGCGCTGGCTCCACATCTCTCAACCACCCCTGGGTACGCCACTGTCAGTCAAGTGCTTGGCTTGTTTGGAAAGAAGCATTGCCCCCCAACACCCTGAGTACGAACGACAGTGGATTCACGCCTTTCAAAGAGGCAGTCATCGAAGGGCTACTAGGGAGGCTGTCTAAACAACAGCTAAAGTCAACTACAGAGCAGGCTGCCCCAATACCATGCCCCGAAACACAGAACGAGTGCCCTGAGACCCCAATGCGCCGCGATAGTACCTTCTGGGACCATTTCCCCGAAAAAGTAGCGCAACGTGCGGTGCAAGCATGGCAAGTCGAAATGACCCCAGTTCCAGTGTTCAACCTGCTTGGTACAACTTTGCGTGACTCCGTGCTTCAAAGACTATCACCTTGCCGGGGATACCCCCCAGAAACCCCTCTCGGGGTCAAAAAAGAAGTCCCCCAGCCCTGGGGCACGTACGAACCGCGTCAAGAAGGCCTTAAATAGCTTTTTACAGAATTTTACAGTCGATTTTTTTTGACTTGTTTTTTGTACCCCCTCTCGGGCACTTCAGGAACGATATTTTTGACAATGTTGTGAGGGTGGGCCCTGCTGTGGGCACCCTCTCTCTAGAATTGGGACATCTGGAGGCATTTCCGGGGGCATATAGCCCCGGCGTTGCGCTAGAATAGCTATTTTTGAAGTTTTGAAAATTTACCCCCTGGTGGGCAAAAATGGTCCTTTGGTAGATGGTTAAAAAAAAAAAAAAAACAACTTTTGTTCTTCATTCCATTCTTTTTTTTTTTTTTTTTTTTGATTTCTGAAGAAAAAAAATTACAATCCTTCAAAAAAAAAAAAAAAATTAAGAAAACAAAAAAAAAACAAAAAAAATGACAGAGCATGAGCACGTCTCAGCGTGGCTACAAGAACTGGGCGTAGACGGGGGTTTGCTAGGCGACCTCTCAGAGGACCAAGTGGCGTCTTTGTACCAATGGAGCGCAGCAGAAAAGGCAAAGGAGGACATAGAACAACGATTACTAACGAGAACGGCCGACATAAAAAGAGAAACAAAATTACTAGAAGAGAGACTGGACTCCCGACTGGGCGTGAGATGGGATGGCTATCCAGGGGTAGTTGAAATGTCCGGAGCAGGCGCGTTGCTAGGAGTCAACCAACTAGAATCCACATTAGTATGCGGGGCCATCGCAGACCTCCAAGGAGAGCTCGAAGTGTGGTCAAACAGATACTCAGAACTTTTAATGGAAAAGGCAGACGCGCAGGGCAAACGGAATGAAGCAGAAAGGTACCACTCTGCTCTAGATGATCTAGAACAACGCTGGGTTACTTACATTACATCGAGATCTACGGGGACATCTATGCAGGAACGGCAGACTCAGCAACACCTTGAAAAGGTGAATGAGTACCACGCACGCCTCCACTCCTTGCAGTCTCAGTCTTCTGCCAATGGGCTTACCCCCCAGCTGGAACATTCGTCCATTGTGTCTTTTTTTGAAACGTATTCATCCTTAACACGGTCTCTTGCGGCCAAGCAGAAGAAAGTCAACAAGTACAAAATCCCCCCGAACACCAACATGGCCCGCGCCAGGATCGCACAGATCAAAGCCGAGGTAAAAGATCTTCAAACCCGCCCTGTGAAAAGACGGTATTAGATTTTTTTTTTTTTTTTTTTTTTTTTTTTTTTTTTTTTTTTCCAATAGATTTTTTTTAAATGTCTCTTTTTTTTTTTTTTTTTTTCCCTTTTTTTTGTGAGGTGGTGGGGATAACATGAAAATATAAGAAAAACATCAGATGTGTTGTTCGCTGTTGACCTCCTCGTCGGTCATCACCGGTAGCGCCCGAGTGGAAGAACATAATGGAGATGCTCAGGGTGACGAACAGGCAGCAAACTGCACGAGCGCAGAATCTTGGTTACCCGGGACGCACAAGTTCTTGTGCAGGGCGCCGCCAACACCGGCCTCCTTTAACTCATATATATATACATGTTTTTTTTTTTTTCTGTTTATCCTTCGCCGCTTTTCCATACCTCGTCTCCTGCCGCCCATTCAGCCATGATGGCCCTGCAAGCGATCTCTTTCTTTGCGCTCTCCTTCATCGGCGCCTTCTTCCTTTCCCCTCCTTTCCCGCTGGACCGTCACCGTTCCGCCACTTACCTTCTTACCCACCCTCTCCGCCCAGTTTGGGCCCTGCCCATACTTTTTTTTTTTGACACAAAAAAAAAAGAAAAATAGAAAAAGGTGGAAGTGAGGGGGAGGGGGAACAAGAAATGTCTATCCGACAGTACCTTGTCCCGCTGAAGAAGAACGGAGCCGTCGAGGAAGAAAATAATAAACCGAAACAGCCCATCGTGGTGGAGAACGACGCGAAACCCGAAGCAAAACCAGACACAACGCCAAACAAACCCAAGCGGCGGAAACTAGGTGAGAGCGATGACGGTACCGATACTGAAACACAATTAAAACTCGCGGATGGGTATAAAAATTGGGGCGAAATGGCGTTACTGCTAACAGACACGGCGGAAGTAAATGATGGTGCGAGCTTGTGCAACTTTATAAGAAAGTTAAACGCCCCTCACGGGAACAAGTGGGACCTACAGGTCTTGAAGCATTTCTGCGATACAGTTCTCCGACAGGATATATCTGAAAATTTTTACAGCAAGATATTCCCATGGCTCGCGGGGAAAGCTGTCGAATGCACCCGGCTCCCAAAGCCTCGGATCCTCCTGCGCAACACAACGTCAAGTTCAACAGTTTCCGAATCGCATTTCATCGGCCTTCTCGTCCATGCTTTTCTGTGCATCATACCCTTTCGCTACCGGTACTCCATAGCAAAAACCGATGTAAAAGGAGCAGCGGACTGGAAAAGCTATCCAGAGTACCACCGTCTTAAAGACGCCACTAAACATCTACCTGACCTGAACATGCTTCCTTTGTTCGGGATCACCCTGGGGCGGGAGAGGGTGGCGAACCAAATCGAAAAATTGAAATGCGTTTTTCATTATTTCTCGAAAATGTACATGGTGTTGGTGGAGGCACGGCAAACCCCTACCAATATCACCGTGAAACGAACGTGGGTCCCCACACAGGTTGATTGGATCAAGAACCAATCGGCACTGTGTGACCTCAACATCGAAACAATACAAAAGATCGAAGAATCGCAACAAGCTCTTCAAGTCGACTTCGCAAACGAATCCCTTGGAGGCGGGGTCATCGGCAAAGGCTGCGTCCAGGAAGAAATTCGATTCATAATCTCCCCCGGACTCTTCCTCGCCAGGATGCTCTGCGAACGCCTCACCCCCAACGACGCAGTTGCGGTTTACGGAGCACGGCAACACAGCGAGTATTCAGGATACGCCGAAACATTTAAATGGGAAGGCGACCACGACGACAGAACACCTCTCGACGCAGCAGGACAAACTTACATGGTAGCCGTCACAATGGGGAACATGTTAAATTATACAAAGCCTCCTATGGAACCGGGATTTCAATACAAGGAACCTTACAGGCTCAAGGAGCTTCATAAAATATTTGTTAGCCTGTCTCACACACCCCCTATACCGTTTGCACACACAACTATAGCCTCTGGGAAGTGGGGTTGTGGAGTGTTCGGTGGGGACTACCAGTACAAGCTCCTCCTGCAGCTATGTGCAGCGAGTGCTGCCAACACGGCGCCCTCGTTTACATTCCACACGTTTGAAAACGAAGAAGAAGCGGCGGCCATTCGAAGCTTTAGAGACAGCGTCCTCTCCACAAGGTGCACCGTAGCTATGATGTACACGGCCCTGTCATCCTACCACCCGGATTCGGGTAAAACTGTATTCAACCATATTGCTACGGTGATTCGCAGTTGATATGGGGGAAAAAAAAAAAAAAAAAAAAAAAAAAAGGAGGGGTGGAAAAAAAGTTTTCAGTTTCTTTTTTTTATAGTGTATTTTCCCTCCCCCCCCATTTTCATTTTGTCCCCCCCTGTACAAAAAAAAAAAAGAAAGGGAAAGGGGAAAATGAATCCCGCACACAGAATCCAACGGCCCACCAAAACAAGAGCGTTGATCAACAAAGCCAAGCAAGACCGATTGGGACATGCTGCCCATGCCACAGAGGAAGAAGAAGACCCCATGTGGGCAGGGGTGATGGGCAGGGTAGTGGTAGATCTCACCAATAGCAGGCATTTAATAGTAAGAAAGGCGGCGACGGTTGCAGGCTGGGTGGTCGAAGGAAAAACAGAAAACCTGGCCGCGCCCGGTTTGGGAAACACCTTGGTAATGTGGTCAGACATGAGCACAAGCGTGGAAAAAGTGAGCAAGCTTGCAGCGATTGGAGGCAAGATAAACCACTTCCCCTCGATCGATTTGATATGCAGAAAAGTCCCGCTTGCTGCGAACATAAACAGAATGAAAAAGATTCTTCCAAAAGAGTACAATTCTGTGACACCAAAAACGTTCACAGACTACACAGAGTTCAGGCAGCACAAGCAGAGCCTGGTTCAGGAACAGGTGAAAAGACCCCATTCAACACCAGCGAAAAAGTTTTACATCGTGAAGCCCAACAACGGGTGCATGGGGAAGGGTATCTACCTGACATCGAATCCTTCACAAGACGCCTTTGCACACGCGGTGGTCCAGGAGTATGTGAACAGACCGCTTCTCATTGAGGGGAGAAAATTTGACATGCGATGCTACGTGCTTGTCACATCAGTCACCCCACCACGAATTTTTTTTTACAACGACGGTTTGGTCCGGCTGTGCTCGGTACAGTATATGCCTGTTGGCGACGAGAACCACGCCGATCAGTGCATGCATCTGTCCAACTACTCCGTGAACAAAAAACACAAATTATTCGAAACCGCCTCTGAAACCGGTTCTTCAGGCGGAAAGCGTGATTTCGCATTCCTGACGTCCTGGTTGAACCAGAACGGCCACAACGCCGACAAATTCTGGGCGTCTGTTCACAATCTCATCGTTAAAACGGTTCTCTCCGTTGCACCTACGTTGGCAACGGCTTATTCCACAGCAGTGAAGGGGAAACAAGACGGGTTCACATGTTTCGAACTGCTTGGGTTCGATGTACTTGTTAACGACACATTGGAAGTACAGGTTTGCGAGGTTAACCACAGCCCGTCATTGGTAACAGACACACCATTTGACGCCAAGTTGAAATTCGATGTTCTTCACGAAACAATGAAGCTAGTTGCTCTACCTTCGAAGGTGCCTAACAACCTCACCCCATCTCCTTCCGGGAAAACTCTTTCAAAGGAGGTCTCCCTTCAAACAATGCTCGGGATGCATGGTGTCAAAAAGAGGAACTCCAAACGGCGTACGTTAGCCGAGGACGCCGTCCTTTCATCATACCGAAGGGTGTATCCATCTGAAGACCCGCATCTGCAGGCGTCTTATAGGCATATCTTGCAGGTGCAGACGGGGGTGTCACCGCACCAGCCTTCTGAAAGAAGGTGTGCGACACCTTTGCCAGCTGCTTCGAGGCCTATGAACGCAACTCCGCCTCAGAAAATGTTACGCACGCTCACCTCGCCGAAACCTAAAAGGAGCTCGTTTGCTGGGAGCTTGAAGTTTTCTCCTTATCTGAAGTGACAGCATTTTTTTATTTTTATTTTATTTTCCTCTTAATGTCTCGTCCGTCCCCCCCTTTAAAAAGTTAAGTTAAGTTTTACTTTTAAAAAAGATTCTCCTCTCCCCCCCCCCCCCCCCCCACCCACTCATAGATTTTTTTTGACCCTATCCTATAAAAAGATTTTTCCCCCTTTTTTGTTCAAAAGCAACACTCCCCCAATTTGTTTATAATTGTGTGTTTTTTTATGTTCATTCATTTTTTTTTTTTTTTTTTTTAGAATTTTGCAAGAAAAAAAAAACCCAACAAAAGCAAAAAAATAATACTAAAGAAATAAGGGAATATACTTTGTTGTCAGTTTCAAACAAGATGTTCACCACCAGGATGCTTCTCGTTGCCTGTCTTGTTGCCGCCGCCCTTGCGGACAACTACCAGATCCGGCAGTGCACGAACAAGGCGACCGGGGCGACGGCGGACGTCGATATCAAACTTTCAGAGTGCATGGTGGTGTCTTTCAGTACAAGGCAGTACAACCTCAGCCTGACTCAGTTTAGTATTCTAACGGTCAACAACCACCGGACCCTCACTGCTGTGGGGAACTCTTTCACCGACAACAAGTGCACGGGTGTGAACACCGAAATCAACCTTTCGTGCTCCTGCGACGCCAACAGCGAGTTAGCCTTCGTGTGCAATGGGACCGCCTTCACCGTCCCCTCCCTCCTTGTCCTCGTGGCCTCTGTCATGGTTTACATGATGATGTGAAAAAGAGGAATAGAAGCAGAAAAATATACACACAAAAAAAAAAAATAGAAAAAAAACTCACGGTTTAGCAAAGAGACACCCCTCGTCCTCTTTGCTACCACTTCTCCTCTATCTCCATCTTCGTTGTGTCCTGACAGCCAGAAGCCAGCACAGCTTCTTAATGTTGTCTTGACACCTACCTCTCCTTTGTTTTTTTTATCTGCTTTTGTAAGTCTCTGGAGCAGCTCACCTGCAGTAAGCATGCCCCGTAGCATGCTGGGTGTGGGGTTGATCACCCTCCAGCAGTCTTTGCAGCGCCTCTTTATTTTCTTTTAGTTGGATTTGTGTCCACGCTGCTGGATAGATACGGCGGGCCAAACCACGACAGAAAGGATCGAACCAAGAAGAGTTGATTTGTCATGGAGAGTCCTATCACAGTTGCAGGTTCCCTTCAAAGACACCTTTCCTTTATCCCTTTTTACTTTAAAAGTTACTATTCCTCTTCATTCATTTCTCTACCTTCTCAACATCACAACAGCCATTTCACACTCTTCTTTAATTCTCATCATCACATTAAACAAAATGTTCACCAGGATGCTCCTTGTTGCCTGCCTCACTGCCGTTGCCCTTGCTGACAACTACCAGTTCCAGGTGTGCACAGCTGGGAACGTGACGGGGTCGAAGTTCGACATTGAGAACGACAAGTGCACGGTGATCACGAGCACGAACACGAACTTCACCCTGACGGGTGTTACGGGTCTTGCTGAGAACCAGACCCTCGCTGGTGTGCTGAACGTGTTCAGCGATGACGTGTGCACGGCTCCCGCCAGCATGTCCACAGATGTTGCCTGCGACTGTGGCAGCAACGCCTACGCCCTGGTGTGCGATGGGGCTTCCTTCGCCGTCCCCTCCCTCCTTGTCCTCGTGGCCTCTGTCATGGTTTACATGATGTGAGCTGGAGTCACTGACTAGAAGTTCGAATTTTATTTATTTTTCTTACTTTTCAATCGAAAGAAACGAATGAACTGATTCTGTCTTCTTCTACAGTTATGAGCTGAATACCTAGAAGAAGAAAATAGAAGTAGGGTAGACTGTGTCCCATCTGAGGTTCCAGATTTCCATCTCAGTTGAGATGTCATTCCAACTTGTCCCCACCCCGTCCGCGTTACTTGTTTGAAGTGTAAACCCATTTCAATCATTTACTTTTTGCTCATATTTTCATTCCCACAAAACACCCTTGCGCTGAAATCTTTTTTTTTTGAAATTTACTTACCTTTTTTGGAAAGACTCCACTGCTCCCCTCTCTCCTTGTCCTCGTGGCCTCTGTCATGGTTTACATGATGTGAGACTTAGATCTTGAATGGATTCTATTATTTCTCTGCAAATTAGAAATCAAAATAAACTGCAGTCGCAGCCGAGTGAGGTTATCGGCCTCAGTAAACTCTGCCTTGCTCACATGGACAATGCCCCTGGCTGCCTCGTTCTGCATGCCCACTTCCCCCCTTTTTTTTTGCATTCTTTTTCTCTTTAACTTACAGTCACTTCTCGCTTTCCACAGAACGGGTCGGGGTATCAATCTTTTTGTCTGGTTGGTCACAATAGAAGAGAGAGAAAAAAAATGGGTGGAGGGGAAGGGAAAGAAAGACAAAAGAATACTGTTGCAGTTAGGCAAATTATTCTTTCTACTGTCTTTTCTTCTCCCCCTTTCCCCCGTCCATTCGTAGTTGTAGCGTTTCCTTTGTTTTTTTTTTTTATCTTTTTTTACTGAATCATTTTTCTTCTTCTTTTTTAGCCTGTGTCTTTCCGGCATTTCAGTTTTATTTCTTTTTATTTTTTTGAGTTTCATTTTTGTCAGCTTTGCCCTCTACCCCTATCCCCTCACAGATTTTCAATTGAACATAAAAAAAAAAAAAAAAAAAAATAATAAACAAAATGTCGTGTTTCAAGCTTATTGCCCTCCTCGCACTTGTGAGCACAGTGAGCGCTGACAGCATCACTCTCAGGCAATGCAGCGATGGTCAGACAAGAAGTGTGGCCCTCGACCAGTGTATCAAGAGCGGCCAAAGCTACGGGAAGTTCACCCTGACCAGTGGGACTCTTGCAAATGGCTCTGCCATTGTGGCAATGAAGACATACGGTGATTCTGATGACAAGTGCGTCACACCGCAGTTTACCATCAGCATAACCTGTGAGTGTGGAAAAACTCTCCCTCTGCAGATCGTCTGCTCGGCCGCCGCTGGTCTGGTGCCTTCGGCCTTCTTTATGGCTCTTGCGTTGTTGGCGATGGTCTTCTAGTGAGGGGGAAAAAAAAAAAAAGACAAAGAAAGATCCAACCATTGAATCCTCCCCAGATCGGGGAGTGACCTTGCTGCTCTCTCTTTCATCAATAAAGACATATTGGTGGCAGGTGGAGAGGTAAAGGGATGCTTTCTTTCATTCTTTCTCACAGCCACCTCCGCGCACCGAAAAATATATATATTTATTTTTTTCTCTGCACTGAGTTTTTTTTCATTTTAGGTTTCCCCCCCTGCTGAGCCCCCATGAGTATACTGCAATTTTATTGAGCTTTTTTTTTTTTTTTTATTCTGTTTCTGAAACGTTTATCACCAGCGTGCTGTAACTCACTTTATTTTGGCACGTTGGCGATGGCTGTGGTGGTCGTTGCAAGAGCGCCTATAAGTAAGGGAAGTATTGCACGATTCAGAGCAGAATAGTTTCTTATTTTATTTATTAGGGTGGTCCTCCAGCAGCGTTTCTTTCTTCTTTTTTTTTTCTTTTTTTTTTTTTTTTTTTTTCTATTACGAATTTAGAGGAAGGTGGGAAGTGAGAGGAAAAAGAGAAAGTCAACGACGGAAGAAACAAAAAAAAAAAAAAAAAAAGTCAGTTGAATGTCACATGTGCACAGCCGAGATTAACCTGTAGAAGGGTAAGCCATACCACTCACCATCTCTTCTCAGCTACAGCAATTCATTGCTGAACACGGCCATGTCACTAGTGTTGGTACCAAAGAAAAACACCACCCCTGTAATCAAGTAGACAGGTGCTTGTGCAGGGTGTCACCAACACTGCCCTCTTTTATCTTACAACATACTCTCAAATTAGTGCTTAATTGCTTCTGTGACCCTTCTCTTTATTTATTCGAAAGCGTTCTTTATCTCTTCACTTTTACTTACTACTGGATCACAGAACAGGGGACTTGGGAGGCTGGCTTAGCTTCACAAGAATGGCCGCTGTGTCGCATACGGCGCACAGCACCACTAAAATCGAAACAACCCCTTTTCTTTTTAGCCTGTGTCTTTCCGGCATTTCAGTTTTATTTCTTTTTATTTTTTTGAGTTTCATTTTTGTCAGCTTTGCCCTCTACCCCTATCCCCTCACAGATTTTCAATTGAACATAAAAAAAAAAAAAAAAAACAATAAACAAAATGTCGTGTTTCAAGCTTATTGCCCTCCTCGCACTTGTGAGCACAGTGAGCGCTGACAGCATCACTCTCAGGCAATGCAGCGATGGTCAGACAAGAAGTGTGGCCCTCGACCAGTGTATCAAGAGCGACCAAAGCTACGGGATGTTCACCCTGACCAGTGGGACTCTTGCAAATGGCTCTGCCATTGTGGCAATGAAGACATACGGTGATTCTGATGACAAGTGCGTCACACCGCAGTTTACCATCAGCATAACCTGTGAGTGTGGAAAAACTCTCCCTCTGCAGATTGTCTGCTCGGCCGCCGCTGGTCTGGTGCCTTCGGCCTTCTTTATGGCTCTTGCGTTGTTGGCGATGGTCTTCTAGTGAGGGAAAAAAAAAAAAAAAAAAGACAAAGAAAGATCCAACCATTGAATTCGCTTCCCTCCCCAGATCGGGAAGTGACCTTGCTGCTCTCTCTTTCGTCAATAAGGAAATATTGGTGGCAGGTGGAGAGGTAAAGGGATGCTTTCTTTTTTTTCTTGCAAACCCCTGTTTTTTTTTTTTTTTTTTACTCTGTTTTCTGAAACGTTTAGCTCCCTTGAAGCTCACCAGCGTGCTGTAGCTCACTTTATTTTGGCACGTTGGCGATGGCTGTGGTGGTCGTTGCAAGAGCGCCTATAGGAAGTATTGCACGATTCAGTTAACAGAATAGGTTTTCATTTTATTTATTAGGGCAGTCCTCCAGCAGGGGGCTTGTCCTGTGCTTTGAGCTTTTTTTTTTTTTTTCAATTACGAATTTAGAGAAAGGTGGGAGGTGCGAACGAGAAAGTCAACGACGGAAGAAACAACAAAAAAAAAAAAAAAAAAAAAAAAAAAAAAAAGTCAGTTGAATGTCACATGTGCACAGCCGAGATTAACCTGTAGAAGGGTAAGCCATACCACTCACCATCTCTTCTCAGCTACAGCAATTCATTGCTGAACACGGCCATGTCACTAGTGTTGGTACCAAAGAAAAACACCACCCCTGTAATCAAGTAGACAGGTGCTTGTGCAGGGTGTCACCAACACTGCCCTCTTTTATCTTACAACATACTCTCAAATTAGTGCTTAATTGCTTCTGTGACCCTTCTCTTTATTTATTCGAAAGCGTTCTTTATCTCTTCACTTTTACTTACTACTGGATCACAGAACAGGGGACTTGGGAGGCTGGCTTAGCTTCACAAGAATGGCCGCTGTGTCGCATACGGCGCACAGCACTAAAAAAAAAATCGAAACAATACCCCCCCCCCCCCCCCCCCCTGTTTTGTGTTTTTGTTTCAAGTTTCATTTCTCGTCTCGTAGATTTTTCCAATTGTTCAAATAGATTTAAAAAAAACAAAATGTCGTGTTTTAAGCTTATTGCCCTCCTCGCACTTGTGAGCACAGTGAGCGGGGTTACGCTCACTTTTCGATCGTGCAGTGATGGGTCCACGCAAAATGCGGCCCTCGATACATGTTTCCAAAGTGGTCCTGACTATTTGAAGTTAGTTCAGGCCAGTGGGTCTGTTGCAAACAGCACTGCCATAGTTATCATGAAGCGCTACACCGGAGCTGATTTTTCTTGCTCTTTACCTACGTCATCTGTAAATATAAGCTGTGAGTGTACAAAGGATAATGCCCTGCAAATCGTCTGTTCGTCCGCCGCTGGTCTGGTGCCTTCGGCCTTCTTTGTGACTGTTGCTTTGCTGGCGATGGTCTTCTAGTGAAAGAAAGAAAAAAAAAAAAAAAGTACGCACTTTTTCCTTTTGAGAGCTCTCTCCCTTTACTGCATTTTTAGAATATATAAGAGATTTTTTTTTTTTTTTTTTTTTTTCCCGCAAAGAAAAAAAAAAGCAGAAGATAACAGGAGAAAAGAGGAAAAAATGGAGGGAAAAGGAGGAGGAAGAAAAAAAGGGGGATGTTCCATGTACTACCTTTTTTATTAGTAGATTATTATCCTCCTTTCTTATTTTCAGGCATTTAAAAAAAAGGAAGAAAAAAAAAAATAAGAACCCCCCTTCTAACTTTTTTGCTTGAATAAGAAAAACAATAACTCCATTCCCTCGCCTCTCTACTCTTACTGTTTTTTTTTTTTTTTTTTTTTTTTTTTTATTATTATTTTGTGTTGTCTGTCATTCGAGCACATTCTGAATGCAGGTAGTACTCAGCTCTCTTTTCTAAAATCCTATCGTTCCTCCCTTTTTATCTTCTTGTTTTTTTCTTATTACGAGGGCACCTTCAAAAAGGAAACTGGCAAAGGCGCAACATAAACTTAATTTCAACAATTCAGCTGTCATTTCTTTAAAGAAAAAAAAAGCAAAAAAGAAAAAAACAAAAATGTCGATCAGGATGCTCCTCGTTGTTTGCCTTGCTGCCGTTGCCCTTGCTGACACGTTCCAGATCCAGCAGTGCACGAACAAGAAGGCGACCGGTAAAAAGATGAACATCAAGACAACAGGGTGCAACGCACTCACCTTCGGGAAGGCGAAGTTCAACCTTGCCCTCTCAGGGGTGAAGGGACGCACGTCAAACTCGACCCTCGTTGCTGTGGTGAAGGACTACCCGAGCAACAAGTGCACGGGGACCGTGAAGTCCACAGGCGCCGTTGCCTGTACTTGCGTGGGCAGCAATGCCTTCTCCTTCGTGTGCAACGGGAGTCCTGCCATCGCCATCCCCTCCCTCTTCCTCCTCGCCGCCTCCCTCGTGGTCTACTTGTTGTAGGTTGGCGACGAACAAAGACAACAAGTTCTTTGTTTACTAAGATAACGGTTCACCTTTACACCTCTCCCCCCCTCCCTTCGTTGCTGCTTCATTCTTTTGAATTCAAACTTGTTTAATTCTATTTCTGAAACAAATTGAAACATTCTTGTGTTTTTCAATTTATTCGCTAGCTTCTTCTGTTTTTCTTCTCTTTATCTTCCCACTGTCCACCTCTGCCCTCCCAAAAGCAAAGGTGAAGTGGACAAAGGTGAAGAGGGGAAGGGGGGTGGTGACAATCTCACCGTGAAAAGGCCGTCCACTGCAGCGGTAGAATGGCGAGGAAGGCTCTTCTTTGCTGTTTTTTTTTTTGCGTGTGGATGTCATCCACTCCCCCTCGGCCCAAAATATACATCTTTTTCTTTTTTCTTCCCTTTCTTTTTTTTCTTGCAACAACGAGTCTTTGACTCTTGTCCAGACAAAGGGGGAACGCTGGCAACGTGTTTACAACGGGTTATAAACTTCTCCAGGTTTGCACCCCGACACAATACAAACAACGGCCAATTCCTTTTCCTTTTTCTGTCTTTCATGCTGTACTTCTTTTCCTGCTTTTTTTTTTTTATTGTTTGACTTTCAGCTTGTTGCCTTTGGGTTCACACCACTCACCACAGATTTCTTACCTTCTCTCCAATCCCAACCTTCAAAAACACAAAAAACAAATCCGAAAAAATGTCGATCAGGATGCTCCTCGTTGCCTGCCTCGTTGCCGCCTCTCTTGCGGACTCGTTCCAGATCCAGCAGTGCACGAGTGGGAACGCGACGGGCCCCAAGCTGAGCATCGAGCTTGCGGGGTGCAGCCTGCTGACGTTCGGTGATAAGCCGTACAACCTCAGCCTGACTGGGGTTAAGGGGTCCAACCTCTACCAGAACCTCACTGCTGTGGGGAACTCCTTCACCGACAACAAGTGCAAGAATGCGAACCCCGCCACAACCGATATTTCGTGCACCTGCGCCTCCGACAGCCAGTTCACCTTTGTGTGCGATGGGGCCTCCTTCGCCGTCCCCTCCCTCCTTGTCCTCGTGGCCTCTGTCATGGTTTACATGATGTGAGAGGTTTTAAAATGATGTAATAATGAATAATGATATGGTCCCCCTTTTGAGGACATTGTGTGGAAGAATCTTTTGAAACAGAAACAAAATAGACATTGAGAATATGGAAAAAAAAAAGAAGAAAAAAAAAAAAAAAACTCACGGTTGGAAAAGAGACACCTCTCGTCCTCTTTGCTACCACTTTGCCTTTCTACCTCCATCTTCGTTGTGTCCTGACAGCCAGAAGCCAGCATGGCTTCTCGTAGCTCTTTGGGTTCGGCTTGACACCTACCTCTCCTCTATACTGTTAGTTGCTTTTTTTTCTTTTGTCAGCTTTTGTAAGTCTCTGGAACCGACTCCACTGCTCACCTGCAGTAAGCATGCCCCGTAGCATGCTGGGTGTGGGGTTGATCACCTCCAGCAGTCTTTGCAGCGCCTCTTTCTTTTCTTTTATCCTTGCTTACTACAAAAGTTACTATTCCTCTTCATTCATTTCTTTACCTTCTCAACATCACAACAGCCTCTTTTCGCACTCTTCTTTAATTCTCATCATCACATTAAACAAAATGTTCACCAGGATGCTCCTCGTTGCCTGCCTCACTGCCGTTGCCCTTGCTGACAACTACCAGTTCCAGGTGTGCACAGCTGGGAACGTGACGGGGTCGAAGTTCGACATTGAGAACGACAAGTGCACGGTGATCACGAGCACGAACACGAACTTCACCCTGACGGGTGTTACGGGTCTTGCTGAGAACCAGACCCTCGCTGGTGTGCTGAACGTGTTCAGCGATGACGTGTGCACGGCTCCCGCCAGCATGTCCACAGATGTTGCCTGCACCTGTGGCAGCAACGCCTACGCCCTGGTGTGCGATGGGGCCGCCTTCGCTGTCCCCTCCCTCCTTGTCCTCGTGGCCTCTGTCATGGTTTACATGATGTAAATTGACAGGAATATTTAGTTTATTATTTTTGCTTTATTTTATCTTATTTTTATTCTGTGTTTTTTTATTTTATATTCATCTCCAGCAAGATGACATGTGCTGGGGGGGTCCCTGACGAGAGAGCCCCCTCAAGGGCATGACAACGAAGAGCTCCATTTTCACACAGTTTCCACAATATCATCTGTTTTACCCTAGAAAGAAGAAGGCAAAAAAAAAGTGCTTCCGTGACTATGCTTGTAAAAGGTTTAAATGATAAGTAAGGACTTTCTTTCTTGCAGTTTTCTTTTTTCTTTTTTTTTTTATTTGCTGCTTTTTTTTGCTGCTCCTTTTCCCTTACTTAAGCTAAACCTAAAAACAAGTTTTGCCATGTTATTTAAACTCTACCACAGGACGACACGCTAGCTAATAAATTGAAGTAGAGGGGGGGGGGGGGGGGGGGGGGGGGGGAAGGAGGCAAAAGAAGATAGAAAGAAAAATATTGGTGATACCTTTAACCCAGTTTTATTTTTCATGGCCCTCCCCCCCTCCCTCTCTCTCTCTCTCTTTTTCCTTCATTCTTTTTTTTTCTTTTATTCACATGGGTTGCATACCGATTTTTTTCGGAAGTCACCCCCCGACATGAGGGGCTGCGAGTTTTCTGCTATTGCACTTGAGTCTAAAACAATAGAAGGATGTCAGCCGGGGGTGATTCACCTTGATCTAGAAAGCCCTTTTTTTCTGAAAGTCGAGTCTAGGGGCTTACCCTCACCTGGCCGATTTTTTGACCTTTTTTTTCAAAAAAAAATAAAATTAGGGGTACGTTAATTGGGCCTCTCGGCAACACTGTGAACACTTTTTTTTTTCCCCCGAACGTTTGTGCGTTCGACTGCTGGGGAAGCAGGGAATTGCGGATGGCAGCAAGAAGAACTCTATCGATGCAGGGCTTAGGAAAGAGCCCTCTAGAGTCTCCCTGTGTCGTGGTTGATGGGAGAAGAACTGACTGATGTCTTCTCGCACGGCCTTAACCCAGTTATCTGGCTTATCCGGATTAATAAAAGGAGAAAATTTCCTCACAAAGGGGCAACCCCTGCCCGTGGGCCTACCGCAGGCACAAGAAATTCGCCGATCTACGTAGACAGGCGATTTTTCAAAAAGAATTGCTTAGATCGGCGATCGCCGGTCTATCCCCACCTTTCCGGGGGCCCTGAGTTGAAAAAAAAAAAAAAGGAAAAAAAAAAAACAGCCCTCTTAATCTTTACAAACACATTCAAAAAAAAAAAAAAAAAAAAAATGTCTGCTTTCAAGGTTCTCGCTCTCCTCGCCCTTGTGTGCGCCGCCAGCGGTATTGAGATCAGGGGTTGTGGTACCTCCAGCAACGTGAGCCTTACCATTGCCTTCGACACCTGTGAGAAGACTGAGCAGAGCTGGTCCAAGCTGGTCCTGGCCAGCGGTGCAGTGGCCAACAACACCGCCATTGCTAGCTTCACCACCTACTCTGACACTACCTGCGCTACCATGGTGGCAACTACTTCGTTGACCTGCAACTGCGACGGTAAGACCAACACCGACCAGCAGATGGTGTGCTCCGCTTCCGCCATCCTCCCCTCCGCTTTCTTGATCATCGCCGCCATCATGGCGCTGTTCTAGAACGGCTTTGAAAGAGTTCGTTGCCTTTAAAAATTGCAACTTTATTCATGCTCATCCCCCCCCTCCATTTTCGCCCCCGCTTTTCTTTTTTTCCCCAGCGCAAACCCCTGCTTTTACTCAATATTTTTTATTTTTGGTGGTGCGTCTCTCCATCGCAGTAAAATCTTTTTTAAAAGCCCTCTTCCCCCCTTGTTCCTTTTGCCCCCCCCCCCCTTTTTTTAAGAATCTCACGCCATAAAAAAAAGCTGTCGTCAAGTTTTTTTAGGTATTTTTATTATTATTTTTTTCAAAAATAAAAGTTTACTTTACCCCCTTTTTTTTCCCATCCCCATGTGCCCCCCCCCCCCCCCCCCCCCCGCGCTTACTTTTCTTAATAACTACTGTAAAACAACAAATTGCCGGAAGTAAAAAAAACAAAAAAAAAATAACTATTTATTTAGTGAAAATAAGATCGTATGATTTTCACGCGTGGTGGCAGTGGTTTAACGAGTGGGTATATGACTTCACGAGCGAAGCGAGTGAAGTAACATCAACGAGTTAAACATGCCACCACAAGTGAAAATCGGATCTATTTTCACTAAATCCGTTGTTTTATTTAACGTCAGTCAGATTTGAAAGGGTGGGGTATTACAGGTTACAAGTTACAAGTTAAAATTTTACTGGGGGTGCTTATGGTTGATATTGATTGTCAAGGCATATCCTGTGTGGTGCGGGCTGTGCGTCCATGAGTGCTGACAGGACCTCGGTCTGGACCTGTGAGGCTGCTGCCTGGGTTGTTGAGGTTGCCCCACTAGCAGCTGTCACCGCTGCTGGCTTGCCAAGCCCACCTCTCTCCCCTTCTGTTGAGAGAGGCGACCAGATCCTTGAGTAACGTAAAAAGTGAGATTCCCAGATTCGAACTGGGGTTTCCAAAACAAGAGGCCTGTGTGGTAACCACTTAGGTGATTTCTTTTCCGTGTTTGCGCCCCCAACCCCTTGCTGTGCAGTGAAAATAGGGCAAGCGTGAATATAAAGTACTTTATATTCACTCATAAAGTAATTTTCATTTCTGCCCCTGTTTTCTTCCTAAAACAAGCCTGAAATCTGCAATGAAAATAAAGTGAAGCGTGAAATAATGTGAAATATTATATTCACTCCCACCCTTGAAAATCTGACTGGAGTTATATAAAAAAAAAAAAAAAACAGCCCTCATAACCTTTACAAACACATTCAAAAAAAAAAAATGTCTGCTTTCAAAGTTCTCGCTCTCCTCGCCCTTGTGTGCGCCGCCAGCGGTATTGAGATCAGGGGTTGTGGTACCTCCAGCAACGTGAGCCTTACCATTGCCTTCGACACCTGTGAGAAGACTGAGCAGAGCTGGTCCAAGCTGGTCCTGGCCAGCGGTGCGGTGGCCAACAACACCGCCATTGCTAGCTTCACCACCTACTCTGACACTACCTGCGCTACCATGGTGGCAACTACTTCGTTGACCTGCAACTGCGACGGTAAGACCAACACCGACCAGCAGATGGTGTGCTCCGCTTCCGCCATCCTCCCCTCCGCTTTCTTGATCATCGCCGCCATCATGGCGCTGTTCTAGAGCGGGTGAGGGCTTTTAAAAAGCGTATATTAGTTTAAACAATAGACCTCCCTCTTCACCCACCCCCTTACAATTTTTTTAAACTTTTTTCTTTTTTTTTTTTTTCTCTTTCTCTTTTTAAAAATCTTATTTTTCACTTTCATTTTATGCCGGATTTGGGATTATTGTATCATATTTATAACGTGCCGCATTTATGCTGTATTTCCGAATATCGAATATTCTGTACCTTTCCCCCCGAAATTTTCCCAAAAAGTGGGACTTTTCACCGGTGCATGTGATCCCAAATCTAGTATTTTCTTTTATTTTCTTTTTCTTTTCATTTTTTTTTGTTGTTGTTTTATTCGCAAGGGCTATTATTTCACTCTCTCGGGGCTCTTCACGGGGAAGTAGTAAGGGTTTTTTTTCCCGGTAATAATCCTGCGCCGGTTTAGTTCTGGGCCAACTTTTCCACCCTGTCAGCTTCCCAAGCCCCCCAAAAGACTTCTGCTAACACAACACACAGGTCAACAAGAAACCTCTTTTTTGCCCCCCCCCCCGTGATCCACTGTGTAGCTATTGATTTATGAAAAAAAAGGTGGATTTTACCCGAGGCTGATAATGTAATTTTATTTATTTCCTTTTGGTTCCAATGCGCAGCATTACAACGGAAATTAAGACAAGGGCTTGCTTGCACTGCTCGTCCTTGCTCCACGCCTTTAGCATGGCAGTGATAAAGGGACCAGAAGTTCAATGGCTAAAACCTCCTTTGCACTGGACAGCGAAGTGCGTTATCATGTCGGCCTACCTGGGCTTTCTGGTGCACTTTATTTTCCCGGCTCCAGCCAAAACCCCCTTAGAAGGAAGCCGGGAAAAAAAATAATAGCTATTTACTTGGCGGTAGGTAAGTGGTTTTATTTCACGAACGAGGGGTGACAAGGGTTACAAGAATTACATGGGGTTACAATACAAGCCTTTTTTTTCTTCTTTTTCTTTTTTGACTAGGAGCTGTCGCTGTCGCTGTCAGGGTTGCAGGCAGGAGTCTGTACTTCCGGGGGCCTGGGTGCGGTTACTGAGCATGTGCTATTGATGTTTATGATGACTCCGGGTGCGATGTTTTGGATGTTATACGTGGCACCTTCGGAGGCAAACGTAGTGGTTGAGCATTGGTAATTGTTGGGCATGTGTTGTCGGTAGCTGGCGGATGGATCTTGTTCGCGATGGTCTTCACAAGCAGCTTTGATCTGTTTATATAGCTTTCTGCGAAATCGATTTCCAACCATAGAACTTCATGAGTTCTACAGCTGATGCCCCATTTTCAACGGCTGCTGTTGCTGAAGACCTTCGCAGACTGTGCGAGGTGTATGTGCTTGGGTTTGGCTTCTTCAAGATTTCGGCTACTTTTTTAGTCACTTCCCGAACAGTGTTTATCCCTACCCTCTGACGCACGTATCCTTTACCATTTTGGTGGGATTTGTGCCACTGATACTCTTCTGCTCAGCAGGGAGGCGGCCACAGTACTCGTTGAAGGCGTCTTGAGCTGGTCCCTGGGGTATGAAAAGAAGGCTTAGTTCACCTGTAGAACCCCTTTGCTTCAGGCGAGTAAATGGTATCCAGGTGCCGAGGTCGTCTTTTTTAATGTTCGTGAGGAGCAGGGAGTACAGTTCCTCAGAGCGCACCGAAAAAACCAGCAACAAAAAAGGCTTTGTATTGACGAGATAGTTCAAGGGAATGGATTTGTGTTCTTTCAGGGCAAGGAGGGCATCGACATCCTCATTGTTAAAGATGTTTGCCTTCTTTACAGGCTTCTGGCGTTGTTCTTCAGCTCTTTTGATTAACCTTTTTAGGTCATCAAACTCGTCCTCACTTGACTTGTACTTCGCGATGTGGACTGCCTTCAACATGCTGAAGTAGGTCCACAGAGAAGAGGGACTGATTTCCTCCCTCAACTTTTTCACGTACTTCTCTATATGAAGGACAGTTGGAGCCTTCACCCCTGACTTCTCCACCAACTCGGACCAGGCCTTCTCGTACGGGTTTGCGGGTTTGCGTCTTTCCTGCCAGTCGCGCCTCTCTTTCTGCTGCTTTGGCATTTGAAACCTAGAGAGTGGAAAATTTAGGCATAAAAGTGGGCAAATTGGGAGGAAAAAGTAGTCCAATTTGGAACTGAGCCGAGGCAAAAGTTGGCCAATTGAGCTGAACCTGGGGGGATATTGACAAACTGAGAGGAAAAAGTAGCCCCACTGGGAACCGAACCGAGGCAAAAATTGGCCTACCGAGGCATATTATTTACCGGAAACCCCTATTACTTCACGGAAAACAGGCCATTATTTCACCGTGAAGTAATGAGATTTAGCGTGAAGTAATGGGCCCCCCAGTGAAGTAATTTCTGAAGAGTGAAAAAAAAAAAAAAAAAAGAAAATAAAAAACAGCCCTCTTAATCTTTACAAACACATTCAAAAAAAAAAAAAAAAAAAAAAAAAAAAAATGTCTGCTTTCAAAGTTCTCGCTCTCCTCGCCCTTGTGTGCGCCGCCAGCGGTATTGAGATCAGGGGTTGTGGTACCTCCAGCAACGTGAGCCTTACCATTGCCTTCGACACCTGTGAGAAGACTGAGCAGAGCTGGTCCAAGCTGGTCCTGGCCAGCGGTGCGGTGGCCAACAACACCGCCATTGCTAGCTTCACCACCTACTCTGACACTACCTGCGCTACCATGGTGGCAACTACTTCGTTGACCTGCAACTGCGACGGTAAGACCAACACCGACCAGCAGATGGTGTGCTCCGCTTCCGCCATCCTCCCCTCCGCTTTCTTGATCATCGCCGCCATCATGGCGCTGTTCTAGAGCGGGTGAGGGCTTTTAAAAAGCGTATATTAGTTTAAACAATAGACACACCCCTTACAATTTTTTTTCCTGAAAAAAAACCCCCCTTTTTTTTAAAGAATTAAAAAACACCCTTTCCCCTTTAAAAAAGAAAAGAAAAAAAAAAAAAACTGCTAACGAAAGAACAGTAAAACCACAACTGGATTTTTTTTTTTTTTTTTTTTATTACACCCCGTTTTTTTTAAACTTTACTTTTCATCTTTCCAACTGGGAAAAAAACAAAAAAAAAACAAAAAAAAAAAAAAAAAAAAAAACAAATGCTCGCATTTTTTTTTTTTTTTGCCCTCCCTCCCCATCTCACGTTCTCTCTTCCCTTTCCCCCACCAGGGTTTCAGTAAATTTTTTTTTTCCCCCCGTTTTTTTTTTTTTTTTTTTTTTTTGAAGTTCCACCCCCTATAATTACCCTTTTACTTGGTCTTCGCCTTTGGCAGTTCTCTCTAATATTTAGGACCGGGCGCCTCCTTGTCCTCTTATATTTTGTTCATTCGCCAGTAGGCATACCACCCAGTAGGTAAGAAAACTGTTTTTTTTTATTATTATTCCTCTCCCCCTTCTTCTTTTTTTTTCTTCCTCCCTTTCTTCTTTTTTTTTTTTTTTCAAAATAAATTTGAAATGCAAAAAAAAAAAAAAAAGAAAGGGAAAGAAAAGGAGGGGAAAAAAAGAAACAGGGGGGAAAAAAAAAGAAAGAAAAAACAGGGTCGATAATGAATAGTTTAAGGGGATAAATTAAAAGGAAAAAACGGCGAAAAGACCAAGGGAGGAGGTTGGGGGGAAAAGAGAGGAAGAAGGGAACAGAACAAAACAGGGGGGGAGAAAAAAAGAAAGAACTTTCGCGTGAAGGGCGGGAAAGTGAGCCACCACCCATTATTTATTTATTTTTTTTAAAAAAAGTTTTTTCTCTCTCTCTTTTTATTTATTATCGCTCCCTTTTTTTTACCCCCCCCTCGTCATTTTTCTCTTTATTTATATATTTTATTTGCTTTTTTTTTTTTCAACAAAAAAACTAAATCAAAAAAAAAACAAGAAAAAGGGGGGAGGAAAGGGAAAGAGAAAAAAAAAAAATGCCCGCCGGCTACGACATAATAGGCGATATCCATGGGCACGGAGGTAAGCTCATCGATCTTTTAAAGGCGTTGGGTTACGAACAGAATAAAATAAAAAAATGTTTCAGACACCATTCAGGCGAAAGAAAGGTGATTTTTCTAGGTGATTTTATAGATCGCGGGACCGAACACGTTCTTGTGCTCAACACTGTAATGGACATGGTGAACGGGGGCGAAGCCGAAGCAGTTATGGGAAACCACGAGTTCAATGCCCTTGCCTTCCACACACCAGACGGAAAGGACGGGTACCTCAGGAAACACAGCAAAGCGAATATCAACCAACACAACACATTCCTGGAAGAATTCCCCCTCGGCGCCGAAAAAACACAAAATATTCTCAAATTCTTCTACACCCTACCACTATGGATCGAACGAGACGGTCTGCGTATCATCCACGCTTCCTGGAATCCAGATAAAATAGGATATCTTGAGCAAGTTACAAACGGTACTCTCCGTTTAACACCTGAAATATTACATGACGCCTGTCAAAAAGGGCATAAAACATATGAAGCGATTGAAACTCTACTCAAAGGTGTAGAGGTTGACCTGCCTTCAGGGGTTTCTTTCACGGATCAGGACGGGACTGTCAGAACCCGGTCGAGGATTAAATGGTGGCTCCCGCCCACCAGCACCCTCCACGATGCCATGCTTGCCGACGACATACCTGGCCTTGAGAACACCCCCCTCCCCCCTGATGTCCCCGGTTACCCACCTTCCGAACCACCTTGCTTCGTCGGTCATTACTGGTTCACGGGCGATCCTGAACCGTTGCTGCCAAACCTTGCCTGCACCGACTACGCCGTGGCGAAGGGAGGGAAACTGGTAGCCTACCGTTGGGAAGCAGGCGATACTAAACTGGAGGCTGAGAAATTCTTTTACGTCTAATAATTTTTTTTTTTTTTTTGTTTGTTGGACAATTTCTTGACTTAAAACTTTTTTAAAACAGCAACGGAAAAAAAAAGAAAAAAATGCTTAGATACACTCTGACCACCCTGCGATTGCCCATCACCACTGACAGTGTGCGCACAGGGGATCGGGACTTTGTTTTTAATGCGGTGAAAGGGAACTGGAGATGGTTGGAGCACGCCTCACAAGAATGCAAGCAAGACAGAGCGATCGTGTTGGCGGCTCTCCGTCAGAACGGGGAAGCCTTCAAGTTCGTGGATGGCTCCCTGCGAGAGGACAAAGCGGTTCTGCTAGCCGCTCTAAGAATGAAACCCAGCCTCTGGGACGTGGTTCCAGAAGAGGTGAAGGACAAGAGATTCGTGAGCACAGCCGCTCGCGAGATATTAAAAGGGTCCGTTAACCGGGAGGCGTGATTACTCTTTTTCTCTTTTACAAGAAGATGCTTCTGATTTTTTTTTGAAACCTTCCCCCCCCCCATTCCTTCCCTCCCTTCCTTTTTTTTTATAGCCCGAACCGAGGCGTTAAAAAAGAAAAGGGAAGGAAAGGGTGGAAGGGGGGAAAAAAAAAAGAAAAAAAGAAAATATGGGTTCAACAAGCTCAAAACAAGAAGACAAATCGATTCAGCAGGTGAACAACATGAGGAGTGCGAAGGGACGGGAGGTATGAAGAATCCCCTCCTCCCCCACCACCATCACCCCCAAGGCGTGTTACAGCGCGAAAGATGAATATTACAAGTGCCTAGAGATCTCTGATGAGCAATGCACTGGTGAGATGGAAAATTACGAAACAATCTGCCCACGGAGCTGGAGGAATTATTTCCAAGATGGGAGGCGGAAGGAGCAGATTGTCGGTTCGCAGTTGGGCGGGTTGCGCAACTAGTGTTTTTTTTTTTTTTTTTTTTTTTTTTCTTCTTCTTAGAAAAAAAATCCCCCTCTAAAGGAGAGAAATGAGTATCTATGAAATACTATGTCCAGGGGACCGCCCCAGTCCATTGTGGCTGTTGGTGGCTGTTGTGCTGAATCTTACCATCATCATCGTCGGCTTTACAGTGGAAACAGACAGGCAACGGCATGTGACAAACGGGTTCGTTTACTACTCAGATTGCAGAAGGCCGAAAACATGGATAGTGTACTCTGTGATGGTCGCGATAGCCAACATCGGTTTCCTGCTGCACCTAGGCAACAGGATGTACCGGAAAAAGGACAAAGAAAAGGACAAGGAACCGTCGAGCCCTAAGGGCGACGTCTCAAAACCTGTCATGAAGCTGCTAGTGTACGATTTAGGGGTGTATATATACTCGCTCTTCTTTATATTTGTGGTAGTGTGGAGTTGTGTTCCTGCAGACGGCCCCGGATGGGCTGGTGGTGATGACCCCAAGTACCGCCTTCCTGCCTGCGCTCACCAGAACGACAAAGTCCACACCATCAGAGTCCTTCTCTGGACGTACGAGGCGTGCTGTCTTGCGTCGCTGCTCATCTTTCTTTGCTGCCCCGTTGTGCTCCCCTCCAAAAATCTTTTCTCATCAAAGCCCGCTGTCGACCCACAACACAAGGACTGCGAGCTCTCTCTCATGGGGTACCCCGGCCACTTCCTTGAGAACGATGTCCAAGAACTGGAGGCACGTTAAGCGAGGGGAGGGTTGAAAGGGGGGGGTGAAGTGTTCCATACAATACACGCCTTTCGTTTCTGTTTTTTTTTTTTTTTATACTTTTATTCTGACCATTTTCTCACCCCCCGTCCACATTCGTCTTAGTTCTGTGAATTCTACTTTTTTTTTTTTTGTCTTTCCATTCTTTTCGATTCGGCGGTTGGGAGGGGAAAGCAATACTCAGCCACAGGAGAGGGAGTCGTGGGTTCGGGGAGAAGAAAAAAAAAAAAAAGAAAATGGTAGCTCCCAAACCCCGCACGCCCCGTACGCAGGTGAGCGTGCCTGTCCCACGGGAGCCGCCCATGCCCGTGTTGATGGATGACATACATAAAGTGAGCGCTGAGGAAGTGGCACTGCAAGGACAGGTGATCTTGGGTGATGCGTTCAAGTGCATGACGGTGGACCATGAGGGAAAGGTGTGGACTGGTGAGCGGAACGGGGGTGTGTGGCTGCGGAGCCAGTACACCGCGGAGGTCTTGAGTGATGGTGTTGCCTTCCAGGGTGGGAAGTCTAACTTTGTTTCGAGCATCAGTTTCATCCCATCTGTGAAACAAGTGTGGGCAGGCTTCAGCGACGGCATCCTCCGTGTCTTCAATGCGGAGGGCTTGCATGAGATGCTGTCAGAGACCAGACAGCACTCAGGAGCCATCAACTGCATCCATCCCTCGGGTCCCTTCGTCATCACTGGCGGGCAGGACTGGAAGCTCTACAAGTGGTCACCCACGAGAGGTGCGCCCAGGCAGATGGCTCTCCTCAGTGGCCACTCGAACAGCATCCGGTGCGTCACCTCTGACTTCAAACGTGGCTATCTCTACTCCGGCTCCGACGACATGACCATCAGGTCATGGTCCACAGGAGGGCAGACCTCTTGTGTCCTTAAGGGGCATACTTCCAGCGTGCTGTCACTGTGCCTCCCTGCCGTGTCCAACCTGCTGTGGAGCGGCTCTGAAGACGCTTCCATCCACATCTGGAACCTCGACAGCAACGAGCTTGTCACTCGCCTCTCGGCGCCTTCCCTGCACCGGGCACCCGTCACGCAAGCCTTCTACATGCAAGAGGACGGCCGTGTCTGGACAACAGACAAACAAGGTGTCATGCTCATCTGGGACCCCTCCACCTACAGCGTCGTCCAGAAGCTATCCCCTTCTGAGGGCGGCAGCTGGCAACGGAACGCCATTCTCTCGGCGGCCGTTTTACCCAAGGTCTCCACCTGCAGGGTGTGGACATGCAGTGCCGACGGTGCCGTCCGGGTGTGGACGTCGCCCTGTCTTACGGAGCCCGAGGCAATATTGAAGCTTGAAAAGGAATTGAACCTGATGACCTTGCAGCAAGAAAAGGACATGAATAATGTGATCAAGAGACACTCTGACGAGACGATCGCGTTGCTGCAGAATTCGCACACCACCGTCGAAAACCAGGAAGAGCTTGCCCACCTGCGGGAGTTGCTTGTGCAGAAGGAGGCAGAGGTTGCGGAAGCCAGAAGGGGCAGTGGCATTGACGACACACAGCTGCGTGCCTTCCTGCAAGCTAAGAAGCAGGAGATGGAAGTCCGACTTGCTGAAGAGTGCTCGGCACATAAACTCGCTTTGGCAGAGGTAGAGTCCTTGAAGCTGTCCCTGCAAATGAAACAAGTGCCCGACGTGCACAGCATTAAAGTGTCACCACCAGTGACTCCGAAAAGGGAGGTGCCACAGGTGGAAGCTCCACCGATCGTCGTTGCCCCACCCGTTACTATCGTTGCTCCTGCCACCCCTGCCCTGTGCGAGGAGCTGGCTGATAGGGACAGACTACTCTCTTCTGCAGCATTCGATCTCACTACCTCTGAGGAAAAGCGTATCCAGCTCGAGGCTGAACTGGAAAGGGTTAAGGTTGCTTTGTCACAAAGCACGCGGCAGCTTCAGTTTGCTGTTCAAGACGCTGAGACTACTCAAGACGTGCTCACGAAGCACGACACCCTCCTTGAAGAGAACTCGGGGCTCAGGCAGGAACTCATCATGCTGAAGTCACAGGCAAAAGAGTTAGAGGTGCAGGCAACGAGACTTAAGGACGTGTCGGAGTCCGAATCACGTTTAGCCGAAAAACTTCGAGAGGCGGAAACGCAGCTTGTATTGCGTACAGCGGAGTGCAACAATTTTCAAACTAAGTTGGGCAGCGAGGCGGAACAGCTAGCAGAGGCGCGTGAGATGCTGAGGGAGGACGCTGAGCTGCGTGATGGGCTGAACAAGAAGGTGGCGTCGCTGCAGATCACAAACCAGGACTACGGCGAGGCGTTGGCAGTGTCGGAGAGCAAAAGTAACGCATTGGAGTCGACGAAGGCGGCTCTAAGCGCCGAGGTGGCTGCACACGACAACTTAAAAATGACATGCCAAACACTGCAAGCGGAGCTGCGCGAGGCAACAACGAAGAACACATCGTTGGAGTCCGCCGTGACAGCACTGCAGACGGAGATCGCCGCCCTGCGGCGGGATGCTAGAGAAAACAACGATCTCACAGCACAGCTGCAGATAAAGTCAGCACGCTATGATGAGATGCTAAACAGCACCACAGAGCTGGAGAGCATGCTGCAAGCAGAGAAAGCGGCGCATGAATCATGCATAGTACAGAGCGGCACGTTGGCCAACGAGCTGGGTGTTCTCAACACGCAGCTGGAGCAGGTGACGAGGCAGCTGGGTATTGTGGCTGACGAGAACATGCAGCTCACGACGTGCAACACCAACCTTGAGAAAACAATCACCGTGCTGCGGTCGGAAGCTGAGTCGATGCAAGGCCCGTGGACACAGCTGCAGCAAGTCCTCGCCGAGTCGCAAGCCACACTCACCTCCGTGCAAACACAGTTCCGACACGACATCTCCATCCTCGAAACAGAGCTCCGCGAACGGGACCTTCAATTAGGAAACCAAAAGCGAGCCCTAATCGAAAAGGACTCCACAATCGCCATACAAAAGGGACAGCTCTCCGCGCTGCTGCAGTTCCCGATCCTCGATCAGCCCGAATAGACATCTCCCCTTAACGTGTACAGTTATTAGAACCTTGTTGTTTTGTTTTCCTCCTCTTTTACTCTCGATCTCATTTGTTCTTTAATCACACTATCGCATCCTCAGGACTCCCGATGGGGGATGAGACGGAGCTAGTGGGGAAGATAGCCCTATCACGGGAGGAGAATGCCATGTTGCGAGAGGAGCTTCGGATGCTGCACGACACGCTTGTGAAAGTAGCTTGCGAAACACCGACACCGAAGAAAAGGAGGGGCTCATCAGTAGGTATGGGGGCGAGGTCGTCCGGAACGGGAACAGCGACACCAAAGGGAAAGGCGCTACATGCCGGCAGTGCGGCACCCAGGCAACTCCTGACTAGTGCTACTAAAAAATCCATGAAATACACACCGAACTGCGAGAGGGTGGTAGACAGCACGACTGAAGGGCGGATAACAGCAATGGCGGCTACCAGTCTGGGGCGGGTGTGGTGCGCACGGGAGACACGTGTTATCACTATTTACAACCAATTCAGAGACGAGTATAAGTCAATCTCCCCGAAGCTCACCGATGCCCACATCACGTTCCTCGCCTTCCTCAAGGGTGGGCGGGCCTTGATGGCAGTCTGCTTCTCTGATGGCATGATCGAGATGCTCGGCCCCGACGGCGACACGCGCGTCCCCTCCACACAGGCACACACCGCTGCCATCACTGCCGCAACACCTCTCAACGTACATGATCAAAAGCTCGCTACAGCCGCAGGCAGCTCCATCGTTATCAGCTACCCTTCGCAAGACGGTGCTTTGAAGGAGCACGCTGTCCTTAGCGAGACCTCCGACATCACGGTGCTTGCGGAGGGTAAGCAGAACGCGTTTTACACCGGCACCCAGGCTGGAAGGGTTTCACGGTGGGATGACAAGAAAAGGCAAGCCTCGCGAAATTTCCCCACTACCATCCTCTCCCTTCTCTGCAAAGGCGACGAGCTCTGGACAGGCTTAGCTCAGGGCGAGGGCATCGTTGTTTCAGACGCTGCAACGTTGGTGCAGAATAGGACCTTCACTGGCACGCAGACCTTGCTTTTGTCAGGACCCGACGAAGCAGTATGGGGGATCAACTACAACGGCTTTCTTAGCATCTGGAGTGAAGGGGGCATGATGACCACGATAGCCAGTGGGCACCACATCGCCACAGGGTGCAGCACTGCAGACAACGAGCTTTGGATCGCAACGGACGACGCAGAGCTGCACAGGTGGCGGGGCGAGGGGTACTGCAAAGAGAAGTTCGCCACCTTGAAGCAGACAGCGACGGAGGCTACGAAGAATGCCACGGCATGGGAAGAGCAACACGCGCGGGAGGCGGAAAAGAACAGGAAGTTGGCAGACACAGTAGATCAACACAAGCACACACACAACGTGACGCTAAAGGACAACAGCATCCTTCAGAACAGGCTGCGCAAGCTGGAGGCCAGCCACGGTGTGCTGCGGCAGGGCGTCATCACCGCGATGACGTCGACTCTCTCGCATGACGCTGTTAAGGTGACATACACGGACACTGAACTTCTGCAGTGGGTGAGAGACATGGCGAAGCCGCACTCGCTGGCTTACCACAACGAGCTGATCAACGAACGGAACGAGCTGCAGCACGTGTCACGAGCACTGAAGGATCAGCTGGGCGAAGCCATCGAAACACACAGTTCAGGCCTCCAACAAGAGAACAAGACACTGCTACGAGAAAACCTTGATTTGTGCCAAAGCATAAACAACCTGAGGGAGAGCCTGGTTGCAAGGGAGAAGGAGGTCGCGAAGAATAAACAAGAGATGCTCACACTAAGGGCGGAGGGTGACACTTGGAAAGCAGAAGCGGCAGTGCAGGTGGCGGAGAAGTCCAAACTTATACAACTTGTGCATGAACTGGAGGCGGCAGCAAAAGAGAAGGAGAGCACACTATCCGAGCTCAGAGGGAGGGTGGCGATAGCAGAGGACACTTCAAAACGCCTAAGCAAGGTTTCCTTTGAACGGGACAACCTAGCAAGCAAAGTGTTCACCGATATCCCTGCCAGAAGGGTAGGCTTGGTGGGCGTCCTTGCGTCATCCTCCCGAAGAGGCCTCTTAAGCAATTATTGGGCACATCTCAGATGCTTCCTTGAGCAACGTCGTGCAGCGCACTCAGCTAGCGCAGCAGAAACCAATACCCAAGTACTCCGCACGAGCAACAGGGCACTGGCGGAGGACAAGCAGAAGCTTACGCTTTTGGTCGAAAAGGTAATGTGAAAAAAAAAAAGAATACACATATCAAACAGCTTAAAGAAGCGCAGAAGCGGTCTAATGTGCAGCTTCACATGGCAGCAACAGAGCTAGGGGAGCTCAAGAAGTGAAGATGTATCACCACCCCCTCCCTTGATTTTCCTTATCTGTAGTTTGTTCTTCCCCTTCCCCCTTTTTTATTCCTTCTTTTCTTAGAGAAACGACCGAACCCCTTCTCACCTTTTTTCTTTTTTTTTCCCCCCCTTCTTGTATAGGACTAACACAAAAAAAAAAGGAAAACCCCTCCTTTTTTAATAAAAAAAAATCACCGTGTCCATATTCGTCCCCTCTTTTTGTTTCTTCCATGTACTAATTTCTTATTCCAATAAAAAGATTTTTGTTTCTTTTTTCTTCCTTTCACATAAAACAGGGGCGGTGGGAGCCCAATGCCCAAGGCAAGCAGCAAGCCATGGATAAAGAACCACCCTTTGGAGGGTGACGGGTTGCTAACCGGCTTCTATGACCACATGTGGAAGAAGAACAAGGAGTTTAAGAGCTGTGACGAGGTTCTCTGCCCGGACACAATTGTGTACGACCACAACTTCCCTAGGGGGTGGTACGCCTTCGACAAGAAAAACAAGGAACTGGTGAAGAAACAAGGGAAGGAACTGGACACAAGCAGCATTTTCAACGCGTTCTCAAAATCAGACGGCGACGTGGGCATTGTCGCCTCCTACATGTATGTGTCCTCAAATATATAAAAAGAATTTTTTTTTAAAAAAAAGGCATTCTTATGAGGACCCGGAGACAAGTGATCCGATCACCCACGTGGAATTTTTCAACAAGGACGGGCTTGCGGAGTTTGTCAACCGGAAAACGAAAAAGGAGGGTATTCTGCAACGATTTCTCGTCCCGAAAGGGAGGAACAACAGCGTGATACAAGCAGTGTGGTCGCCCAGAGTCTGCATCGTTCAAAGGAAAACAAATGTCAAACCCTTGCACGGAAGGGCAGAGGCATGGAAGGACCCATACTCGTGTGCTGTAACATACGAAGGCCCAAGCCACTTCTCAGAAGATGGAACATGCGCCGCAAAAACAACAGCAAACATCAAACAAATCTGCTGCAACATCGTGGAACACTTCTACAACACAGAGCACAAACACATCACGAGGATGGTACTATACTTCAAAGTCGACAGGCAAAACGATGTATGGCTGCTATGGTGCGGGAGCATCAGGGTGTCCGACCGTTCACAACCTTCAAAGATGCCATTGAACCTGTCACCAATCTTCACATCACCGACATCTTCAGGAGGAGTCGGACCCGAAGCCTCACAAGGCACCGCAGGAGGCGGTCTTACAGAACTCGACAAATCCCACGCTAAAATGTCGTGTGATCCAATGTTTTTTCGAAATTATGTAGCGTCACCGAGATTGACATCTCCGAACGGCAGATCGCCTGGAAGAAACGACAACCGAAGGAACTGTGACGATTCAGGTGAACGTGGGAAGGACGATGAAATGCAGGACGAGATTGAACGGATGATCCGCTCGGTCGATGCGGAGGAGCACGAACGAAACTGGTTCCGAATTCCCGGCATCGAAGATAAATACCGCCAGCTCTGTCTAGAGAGGGACATCGTGTCACAGGTGGTGTCTGACATTTTCTACGAAGGGTACTCGCACTTCTTGCGCCACGACACTGGTCCCTTTTTCTTCGACGTCGATAAGAAAATCGCCGCCATACTTAGCCCAGAGGCGCTTCAGGAAATGATGAGCTTTTTGAAGATCACGCACCCGCCTCCTCCGGACGATCCGTCTACAAGGTTCGACGAGGAACTCTCGTTTTGGATCAACAATGAGACAGCACGTGGGCCTATTACCAAGATGGGCGAGGCTGCTTCGAAATGGATCGCGGCGTTCTACGACAAAAAAGAAAAAAGCTTGAGAGAGGAGGCAGCATCCGTCCGTAAAAAGGTAATTTTTGTCTTTTTTTATCTGGAAAAAAAAAAAAAAAAAAAAAAAAAAAAAAAAAAAAAGGGAGACGACCCAACAATAGATCAGAATCTGTTCAGTGCCGGTGACTTGGACGGTGAGAAGGAAAAGGAAAAGGAGAAAGACGCTGAAAAAGAAGAAGCAGAAGCCAAGGAAAAGGCAAAGCATGACGCCGAGGAGGAACAGAAAGCAAAGCAAACCGCAATTAAAGAGGCAGAGGCCAAAGGTGGTGAACCCGGAGGGTCTGAACCTGGTGGCTCTGGGAAGGAAAAGACAGAGAAAGAAGAGCAGTCAAGCAAGGTTTGAACAAGGGACAAAAAAAAAAAAAGAGAGAGAGAGAGAGAAGAAAAAAAAAGGGGGGGAGAAATAATGAATAGGAACCCGAACCAACTCCCGCTACTACTAATGCTTGAAAAGAAGCGATGGAAAAAAAAAAAATGAAGAAAAAAAAAGAAAAGAAAAAGAGTAAAGAAATCTGAAACGATTTGTTGCAGTTACCACTGCAGTGAGGGGGAGAGGAAGGGGGGGGGGGGGGGGGGGGATGAGGGAGAGGACTTTCCAAGAAACCTGCTTTTTTTTTTTCTGTTATTTCGTGTCTACGTCTTTCCATCTTTGCGCCTGAGCTTTTTTTCCCTTCTGAAGGAAACTTTCTTTCTTTTATTACTTTCTTTCCCTTTTCCTTTGCATGTTGATACCTCTTTTTTTTTTTTTTTTTTTTTTTTTTTTTTTTTTTTTTCAATTTACTCCCTCAAATGCAACAAGAGTTCGCGCGGACAAACAGAAGAAAAAGAAATTGGAGAAAGGGGGTCCCATTTGCGATGATGTAGTTATTTGGAAGAAGAGGGGGGAGGGGAAGGAAGACAAAATAGCTGCAAAACAACTAGTCGAGCAAAATGAATATTTCAAGGAGGGGGTCCTTTTAAAAAAAAAAAAGGCGAATGAATAACCCCTCCCCCCGACCCGTTTGCCGACACTTTCCCCTCCACCCATCATCCTGGAAAAAGAAGTTTTTTTTTTTCTCTTCATCCACCATCCCTTCCCCCCTCTCTTGTAAAAAAAAAAAAAAAAAAATACAAACATATCCTCGTTATTGTTTTCCCCCTTTTAAAAAAAATTTTTTTTCAGAGGAGGGGGGGGGAAAGAAAAGAGGAATGGATAGTATTTCACTGTCTTCCCAGTACCCCAATGAAAGGCTAAGGAGAACCCCCTCCATGGTGGTTGAGTTCGAAGGAAGAGGGACCAGAATGGTGAAGTATCTGAAGAAAAACAGAAGACAGAGGTGGAAAGACGTCCAGCGCAACGTCTTCACCAAAAGCATAAAAGGACTACTAAATTCCAAAACAGAATCCATAAAAAAATCCCTCCTGACAAAAATCCTCTCCGAGACCAGTACAAAACGCATAGACACGACAAACTCCATTATAGGACCTGGGGAGTCCGTGGTCCTCAGAACCGCTGTCACCTCAGGGGCTTTCACAGAGATCAACATCCCACAGCAAAACACCAACAACTACAATCTAAGCAACGGACTCCGCACGGTTGTGAACACAACACTGGCAAAAACGGCGAAAATCCACGAAACAACCTTGAGAAAAACGACCGAAACCAACATGAAAAAACACTCCAAAAATATCAAAACACATTATACACAAGAATTCAATGACATCTCAATATTCGAGTCACGAATGAGACTTATGATGACCTCTGACGAATGCTGTACTCGAAAGCTTCTTTTGAAAAATCTAGATACTGAGTTCGAACGGCAGCATGGAGTCTGCGTCAGCGTTTTCACATCAAGAGTACTGCTCAGAGACCTCGGAAACACCGAGGCAACAGAACGGTGGAAATTCTTAAAATCCCTGGAGTACTCTAGGTGTGAAGCGATGCTTTATGGTTGGGTCGGTCTGCAACACAAATTGCGGGAATTGATTCGCTTCCAAGAGGTGACCAGTAGACGGTCCCTGCTCCATTCAGAGGCCGACGGTTTTCACCTTACAAAGATAGAGGAAAAACAAGCCACCAAACGCAACCGTACCAGCAGGCTTCACCTCATGCGGACTGAGGAGTCCCACCGCAGGCAGATCGTTACCAGGCAGACATCAGACTCTGTTATGCTTGTCACTCTCTTCAATACTCGTTTGAAACGAGCGTTTCCTGCTTCCGATCTTATTTGTATCAGCACTAGCATCTTGCTTCCCAAGGCTAAGCCCACGCCCCCTCCGAAAGCCCTGCTGCTCTCGAGTATGATCCAGTCCCTTAGCGATGGTAGTGTTACGTTGTCGAAGTAGTTTCTGCTTTACAGCAGCGTGGGTGGTTTTTTTTTTTTGCTATGCCGAAGGCGACGAGGCTCCATGGGGTGGTGCCCAGAGGCTGCCAAGACAAGCCAAGGGCCTTACTGGTGCAGAAGTACCTGCTGGAGGTAGTCACGCGGAGGGATGCAGCGGTGGATGCGAACGCGGTCGTGACGGGGAGGGCGCACCCGACGCCGACGGTGTCTGAGCTACGAAGGCTGGGAGCGTCTGGAACAGTGATGGACAAGCTGCTGAGGCCGGTGCTGAGATGGTTGGGAGGCCTGCTGTGGGATGACGCGCCTGGTCGGCACACGGCGGTGACGACGTTAGAGCTGGCCCTCGACTTCGAGAGGGAGATGGAGCTGCCGCTGGACGACGGCGGGGAAGTGGGCAAGGTGGAGGACCTGGGCGTCGAGGCAAGGATACGGTATGTGCTGAGACGAGTCCAGGACCTGTACCACGCTGATGGCAGAGGGGTAGCGTTCCTAGCGGCGCGAGTGGATCGCGTCAACTCCCTTCGCTGTATCGGAGGACCGACCACACACGGGTATGACAGGAGGCCAGTACTCCCGGAACGAACCATGAGTAGCATCGAAGGCTTGCGGGACAGGTACCTGTCGCAGACACCGACAAGGCTGCCCCGCAGTTTGACCACCGCAGCAGGAACCCGCCAGAGCCCCCAGAACGGGGACAACGGGGACTAAGCGCAGCTCGGCCGGTGAGCGCAAAAACGCATACCTTAAAAGAATAGTTTTTTTTTTGTTTTTCTTTGAATAGAGGTTGCTTTACATTTTACAGCCCTTTTATAAATTTAAAAAAAATGTCGATCAGGATGCTCCTCGTTGTTTGCCTTGCTGCTGTTGCCCTTGCTGACACGTTCCAGATCCAACAGTGCACGAACAAGAAGGCGACCGGTAAAAAGATGAACATCAAGACAACAGGGTGCAACGCACTCACCTTCGGGAAGGCGAAGTTCAACCTTGCCCTCTCAGGGGTGAAGGGACGCACGTCAAACTCGACCCTCGTTGCTGTGGTGAAGGACTACCCGAGCAACAAGTGCACGGGGACCGTGAAGTCCACAGGCGCCGTTGCCTGTACTTGCGTGGGCAGCAATGCCTTCTCCTTCGTGTGCAACGGGAGTCCTGCCATCGCCATCCCCTCCCTCTTCCTCCTCGCCGCCTCCCTCGTGGTCTACTTGTTGTAGGTTGGCGACGAACAAAGACAACAAGTTCTTTGTTTACTAAGATAACGGTTCACCTTTACACCTCTCCCCCCCTCCCTTCGTTGCTGCTTCATTCTTTTGAATTCAAACTTGTTTAATTCTATTTCTGAAACAAATTGAAACATTCTTGTGTTTTTCAATTTATTCGCTAGCTTCTTCTGTTTTTCTTCTCTTTATCTTCCCACTGTCCACCTCTGCCCTCCCAAAAGCAAAGGTGAAGTGGACAAAGGTGAAGAGGGGAAGGGGGGTGGTGACAATCTCACCGTGAAAAGGCCGTCCACTGCAGCGGTAGAATGGCGAGGAAGGCTCTTCTTTGCTGTTTTTTTTTTTGCGTGTGGATGTCATCCACTCCCCCTCGGCCCAAAATATACATCTTTTTCTTTTTTCTTCCCTTTCTTTTTTTTCTTGCAACAACGAGTCTTTGACTCTTGTCCAGACAAAGGGGGAACGCTGGCAACGTGTTTACAACGGGTTATAAACTTCTCCAGGTTTGCACCCCGACACAATACAAACAACGGCCAATTCCTTTTCCTTTTTCTGTCTTTCATGCTGTACTTCTTTTCCTGCTTTTTTTTTTTTATTGTTTGACTTTCAGCTTGTTGCCTTTGGGTTCACACCACTCACCACAGATTTCTTACCTTCTCTCCAATCCCAACCTTCAAAAACACAAAAAACAAATCCGAAAAAATGTCGATCAGGATGCTCCTCGTTGCCTGCCTCGTTGCCGCCTCTCTTGCGGACTCGTTCCAGATCCAGCAGTGCACGAGTGGGAACGCGACGGGCCCCAAGCTGAGCATCGAGCTTGCGGGGTGCAGCCTGCTGACGTTCGGTGATAAGCCGTACAACCTCAGCCTGACTGGGGTTAAGGGGTCCAACCTCTACCAGAACCTCACTGCTGTGGGGAACTCCTTCACCGACAACAAGTGCAAGAATGCGAACCCCGCCACAACCGATATTTCGTGCACCTGCGCCTCCGACAGCCAGTTCACCTTTGTGTGCGATGGGGCCTCCTTCGCCGTCCCCTCCCTCCTTGTCCTCGTGGCCTCTGTCATGGTTTACATGATGTGAGAGGTTTTAAAATGATGTAATAATGAATAATGATATGGTCCCCCTTTTGAGGACATTGTGTGGAAGAATCTTTTGAAACAGAAACAAAATAGACATTGAGAATATGGAAAAAAAAAAGAAGAAAAAAAAAAAAAAAACTCACGGTTGGAAAAGAGACACCTCTCGTCCTCTTTGCTACCACTTTGCCTTTCTACCTCCATCTTCGTTGTGTCCTGACAGCCAGAAGCCAGCATGGCTTCTCGTAGCTCTTTGGGTTCGGCTTGACACCTACCTCTCCTCTATACTGTTAGTTGCTTTTTTTTCTTTTGTCAGCTTTTGTAAGTCTCTGGAACCGACTCCACTGCTCACCTGCAGTAAGCATGCCCCGTAGCATGCTGGGTGTGGGGTTGATCACCTCCAGCAGTCTTTGCAGCGCCTCTTTCTTTTCTTTTATCCTTGCTTACTACAAAAGTTACTATTCCTCTTCATTCATTTCTTTACCTTCTCAACATCACAACAGCCTCTTTTCGCACTCTTCTTTAATTCTCATCATCACATTAAACAAAATGTTCACCAGGATGCTCCTCGTTGCCTGCCTCACTGCCGTTGCCCTTGCTGACAACTACCAGTTCCAGGTGTGCACAGCTGGGAACGTGACGGGGTCGAAGTTCGACATTGAGAACGACAAGTGCACGGTGATCACGAGCACGAACACGAACTTCACCCTGACGGGTGTTACGGGTCTTGCTGAGAACCAGACCCTCGCTGGTGTGCTGAACGTGTTCAGCGATGACGTGTGCACGGCTCCCGCCAGCATGTCCACAGATGTTGCCTGCACCTGTGGCAGCAACGCCTACGCCCTGGTGTGCGATGGGGCCTCCTTCGCCGTCCCCTCCCTCCTTGTCCTCGTGGCCTCTGTCATGGTTTACATGATGTGAGCTGGAGTCACTGACTAGAAGTTCGAATTTTATTTGTTTTTCTTACTTTTCAATCGAAAGAAACGAATGAACTGATTCTGTCTTCTTCTACAGTTATGAGCTGAATACCTAGAAGAAGAAAATAGAAGTAGGGTAGACTGTGTCCCATCTGAGGTTCCAGATTTCCATCTCAGTTGAGATGTCATTCCAACTTGTCCCCACCCCGTCCGCGTTACTTGTTTGAAGTGTAAACCCATTTCAATCATTTACTTTTTGCTCATATTTTCATTCCCACAAACCCCCCTGCACTGAATTTTTTTTTTGAAGTTTACTTCCCTTTTTTAGAACAACTCCACTGCTCACCTGCAGTAAGCATGCCCCGTAGCATGCTGGGTGTGGGGTTGATCACCTCCAGCAGTCTTTGCAGCGCCTCTTTCTTTTCTTTTATCTTTTTTTTTTTTGCAAAGTTACTATTCCTCTTCATTCATTTCTTTACCTTCTCAACATCACAACAGCCATTTCACACTCTTCTTTAATTCTCATCATCACATTAAACAAAATGTTCACCAGGATGCTCCTTGTTGCCTGCCTCACTGCCGTTGCCCTTGCTGACAACTACCAGTTCCAGGTGTGCACAGCTGGGAACGTGACGGGGTCGAAGTTCGACATTGAGAACGACAAGTGCACGGTGATCACGAGCACGAACACGAACTTCACCCTGACGGGTGTTACGGGTCTTGCTGAGAACCAGACCCTCGCCGGTGTGCTGAACGTGTTCAGCGATGACGTGTGCACGGCTCCCGCCAGCATGTCCACAGATGTTGCCTGCACCTGTGGCAGCAACGCCTACGCCCTGGTGTGCGATGGGGCCTCCTTCGCCGTCCCCTCCCTCCTTGTCCTCGTGGCGTCTGTCATGGTTTACATGATGTGAGTGCCATAATAGGGAAAGCTAAGATAACAGTGAACAAGGATACGTCCCTCCCTCTTGTTTCCTCTTAAACAATATTTACTTCTATCTCTTCTTTTTTATTCGATGTATTTACTCAACAAGAAAATATAACATCTGAAGTAAGGTTGCCAGCGTACCTGGATTTGGCTGGCGTTGTTCTTCGTTGTTTGAACCGCTGCCAGCACGGGTTAGTAAGATAAACAGATATACTATTTTCACTCGTACGCTCAAGCAATCTGAATCGATGTAAACGCCACGTAGCCTTCTGTGTCTCTCCTCTCTCTCCTTGGATCGAAAAACAGCGGCGAGAACGTGTCTTGCTGTCTACCGATCTTTATTTTCTCTCTCCGTTCATTTTTTTTATTATTATTCTTTTTTTTTTTTCTTTTGCATTGTACAAACAAAAAAAAAAAAACAAAAAAAAAAAACAAAAAATTGCTCACGATGTTCCTTCGTTCTGAAAGTCAGTCGCCGTTTGAAGTGTCGCGTGTCCCCATCACGCTTGTGCTGTCTACCTATATCTTACCAGATTGCTTTGTCTTCATTGTACAAAAATGTTTCTCGTTGCCTGCCTCACAATAGCTTCTCTCGCGGATACCTTGCAACTCCAACAATGTTACAAAGGAGATGCTGTTGGCCGCAAGCTGGAGGTAGAGTCAATAGGGTGTCAGGTCCTGACTGTTGGTGGCGTTCAGTTCAACCTTACATTCACTCAACTCCAAGGGAACAGTGACAAGCAGACACTTACTGCCATTGGAAACTCCTTCACAGAAGGTGAGTGCATGAGCGACACGACGGATGCCACTGAAATTGCTTGCTCATGTGATTCTGGAAGTGAGTTCACTTTCGTGTGCGATGGGGCCTCCTTCGCCTTCCCCTCCCTCCTTGTCCTCGTGGCCTCTGTCATGGTTTACATGATGTAGGTCACTGGCTACATGCGAACCTTCTAATACAAATTGAAAAAAGGAAAGAAAAAAAAAAAATGAACACAAAATATACAAAAAGAACTTGAAAATATATATATAAAAATTAAAAAAAAAGGGGAGGAACCTACAGCCTCTTTTACTATCTCCGTCATCGTTTTGCTGTGATTTTCTTGACAGCTAAAAAAAATAAAAAAATATGCCCGCTTTTTTCGATTGATTAAGTTTTCTTCTTTTTCCCTCCCTATTATTCCAAACCTATGGTAAGCTGTGCGCACTTACACCTAGACTGTTTGTTGCTTCTTTATTCTGTAAAAATATGAGCTTCCGGCCAATCTTTGGACTGTTGTCCTATTGCTGGAACCACCTATATCTTGCGGTCGGTGAGCGCGAAAACGCATACCTTAAAAGAATAGTTTTCCTCTCTTTTTTTTTTTCTTACTCGGTGGGGGCTTGTTGTTTGTTGTTCGCTGTTGCCAACACTCCATTCCATTCCATCAAAATGAGTTTTCCCCTCTTTGGTATTTCTTTCGATCATTGAATTCCTGCAGGGAAAGGGAAAACCATTACAAAGATGTTCACCAGGATGCTCCTCGTTGCCTGCCTCACTGCCGTTGCCCTTGCTGACAACTACCAGTTTCAGGTGTGCACAGCTGGGAACGTGACGGGGTCGAAGTTCGACATTGAGAACGACAAGTGCACGGTGATCACGAGCACGAACACGAACTTCACCCTGACGGGTGTTACGGGTCTTGCTGAGAACCAGACCCTCGCTGGTGTGCTGAACGTGTTCAGCGATGACGTGTGCACGGCTCCCGCCAGCATGTCCACAGATGTTGCCTGCACCTGTGGCAGCAACGCCTACGCCCTGGTGTGCGATGGGGCCTCCTTCGCTGTCCCCTCCCTCCTTGTCCTCGTGGCCTCTGTCATGGTTTACATGATGTAAATTGACAGGAATATTTAGTTTATTACATGATGTAGGTGTTGTTGTAACGGACAATATAGATGTGAAATCCATTCTTTGAATCATGGCCTGAGCCCCGGATAAGAGCACCATGAACCCTTCACCCCCTGCCTTGCCCCCTCTCCCCCTTGCTTCATACAGCGGCCTGCAAACTGCGCAGTTAGACTTCGTTCAATTATGATACTCACGAGTTAGTCGAAGCACCCCGCGAGCCCCACACTGGTAGCGAGAATATGTCTCTTGCTGCCCGCGATCTTTGCAACTCTTTGAAAAAAAAATATAAACTCCCCCTTTTCCGGCTTAAGCAGTCAGCCGACTCTTTTTGGTGTTTTATTTTTGTGCAGGACGCCGCCAACACTGGCTTCCTTTTTCTCTTACATTCTCTCTCTTTTTTTTCCCCCTTTTAGTTAAAACGTTTATGTTGTTTACGTGTGCTAAGCGCTGTGCATATACTAGGTTTTAATCACCCACCTTCAAAAACACAAAAACAAAAATGTCGATCAGGATGCTCCTCGTTGTTTGCCTTGCTGCTGTTGCCCTTGCTGACACGTTCCAGATCCAACAGTGCACGAACAAGAAGGCGACCGGTAAAAAGATGAACATCAAGACAACAGGGTGCAACGCACTCACCTTCGGGAAGGCGAAGTTCAACCTTGCCCTCTCAGGGGTGAAGGGACGCACGTCAAACTCGACCCTCGTTGCTGTGGTGAAGGACTACCCGAGCAACAAGTGCACGGGGACCGTGAAGTCCACAGGCGCCGTTGCCTGTACTTGCGTGGGCAGCAATGCCTTCTCCTTCGTGTGCAACGGGAGTCCTGCCATCGCCATCCCCTCCCTCTTCCTCCTCGCCGCCTCCCTCGTGGTCTACTTGTTGTAGGTTGGCGACGAACAAAGACAACAAGTTCTTTGTTTACTAAGATAACGGTTCACCTTTACACCTCTCCCCCCCTCCCTTCGTTGCTGCTTCATTCTTTTGAATTCAAACTTGTTTAATTCTATTTCTGAAACAAATTGAAACATTCTTGTGTTTTTCAATTTATTCGCTAGCTTCTTCTGTTTTTCTTCTCTTTATCTTCCCACTGTCCACCTCTGCCCTCCCAAAAGCAAAGGTGAAGTGGACAAAGGTGAAGAGGGGAAGGGGGGTGGTGACAATCTCACCGTGAAAAGGCCGTCCACTGCAGCGGTAGAATGGCGAGGAAGGCTCTTCTTTGCTGTTTTTTTTTTTGCGTGTGGATGTCATCCACTCCCCCTCGGCCCAAAATATACATCTTTTTCTTTTTTCTTCCCTTTCTTTTTTTTCTTGCAACAACGAGTCTTTGACTCTTGTCCAGACAAAGGGGGAACGCTGGCAACGTGTTTACAACGGGTTATAAACTTCTCCAGGTTTGCACCCCGACACAATACAAACAACGGCCAATTCCTTTTCCTTTTTCTGTCTTTCATGCTGTACTTCTTTTCCTGCTTTTTTTTTTTTATTGTTTGACTTTCAGCTTGTTGCCTTTGGGTTCACACCACTCACCACAGATTTCTTACCTTCTCTCCAATCCCAACCTTCAAAAACACAAAAAACAAATCCGAAAAAATGTCGATCAGGATGCTCCTCGTTGCCTGCCTCGTTGCCGCCTCTCTTGCGGACTCGTTCCAGATCCAGCAGTGCACGAGTGGGAACGCGACGGGCCCCAAGCTGAGCATCGAGCTTGCGGGGTGCAGCCTGCTGACGTTCGGTGATAAGCCGTACAACCTCAGCCTGACTGGGGTTAAGGGGTCCAACCTCTACCAGAACCTCACTGCTGTGGGGAACTCCTTCACCGACAACAAGTGCAAGAATGCGAACCCCGCCACAACCGATATTTCGTGCACCTGCGCCTCCGACAGCCAGTTCACCTTTGTGTGCGATGGGGCCTCCTTCGCCGTCCCCTCCCTCCTTGTCCTCGTGGCCTCTGTCATGGTTTACATGATGTGAGAGGTTTTAAAATGATGTAATAATGAATAATGATATGGTCCCCCTTTTGAGGACATTGTGTGGAAGAATCTTTTGAAACAGAAACAAAATAGACATTGAGAATATGGAAAAAAAAAAGAAGAAAAAAAAAAAAAAAACTCACGGTTGGAAAAGAGACACCTCTCGTCCTCTTTGCTACCACTTTGCCTTTCTACCTCCATCTTCGTTGTGTCCTGACAGCCAGAAGCCAGCATGGCTTCTCGTAGCTCTTTGGGTTCGGCTTGACACCTACCTCTCCTCTATACTGTTAGTTGCTTTTTTTTCTTTTGTCAGCTTTTGTAAGTCTCTGGAACCGACTCCACTGCTCACCTGCAGTAAGCATGCCCCGTAGCATGCTGGGTGTGGGGTTGATCACCTCCAGCAGTCTTTGCAGCGCCTCTTTCTTTTCTTTTATCCTTGCTTACTACAAAAGTTACTATTCCTCTTCATTCATTTCTTTACCTTCTCAACATCACAACAGCCTCTTTTCGCACTCTTCTTTAATTCTCATCATCACATTAAACAAAATGTTCACCAGGATGCTCCTCGTTGCCTGCCTCACTGCCGTTGCCCTTGCTGACAACTACCAGTTCCAGGTGTGCACAGCTGGGAACGTGACGGGGTCGAAGTTCGACATTGAGAACGACAAGTGCACGGTGATCACGAGCACGAACACGAACTTCACCCTGACGGGTGTTACGGGTCTTGCTGAGAACCAGACCCTCGCTGGTGTGCTGAACGTGTTCAGCGATGACGTGTGCACGGCTCCCGCCAGCATGTCCACAGATGTTGCCTGCACCTGTGGCAGCAACGCCTACGCCCTGGTGTGCGATGGGGCCGCCTTCGCTGTCCCATCCCTCCTTGTCCTCGTGGCCTCTGTCATGGTTTACATGATGTGAGACTTAGATCTTGAATAGATTCTATTATTTCTCTCCAAATTAGAAATCAAAATAAACTGCAGTCGCAGCGAGTGAGGTCATCGGCATCAGTAACCCTACCTTGTCTGTTTCCCCCTTAGCCTATTGTTTGCCACTTTATGACAGTTTCTAGGACTCACACGGACAATGCCCCTGGCTGCCTTGTTCTGCATGCCCACTTCCCCCCCTTTTTTTTTTGAATTCTTTTTCTCTTTAACTTACAGTCACTTCTCGCTTTCCACAGAACGGGTCGGAGGGAAGTATAAATCTTTTTTGTCTAGTTGGTCACAATAGAAGAGAGAAAAAAAAATGGATGGGGGGGGGGAAGAAAAAGAAAGACAAAATAACTGTTGCAGTTAGGCAAATTATCTTTTCTACTGTCTTTTCTTCTCCCCCTTTCCCCCGTCCATTCGTAGTTGTAGCTTTTCCTGTTTTTTTTTCTCCTTTTTTATTGAATCATTTCTTCTTCTTTTTTAGCCTGTGCTTTCCGGCATTTCTGTTCTATTTTATTTTTTTAGGACTGAGAGAAGATCACCGGAAAGAAAGGGTTGGAAGATATAAACGACAGTTAGGCACTATGGTGGGTAGCAGGGAACGACCCCAAAGGGGAGCATCATAAGGTAGGCACGCCCACGCGGCTGGCCGTTGCTAGCCACTTCGTTCCTAGCGAGTTTCATTTTTGTCAGCTTTGCCCTCTACCCCTATCCCCTCACAGATTTTCAATTGAACATAAAAAAAAAAAAAAAATAATAAACAAAATGTCGTGTTTCAAGCTTATTGCCCTCCTCGCACTTGTGAGCACAGTGAGCGCTGACAGCATCACTCTCAGGCAATGCAGCGATGGTCAGACAAGAAGTGTGGCCCTCGACCAGTGTATCAAGAGCGACCAAAGCTACGGGAAGTTCACCCTGACCAGTGGGACTCTTGCAAATGGCTCTGCCATTGTGGCAATGAAGACATACGGTGATTCTGATGACAAGTGCGTCACACCGCAGTTTACCATCAGCATAACCTGTGAGTGTGGAAAAACTCTCCCTCTGCAGATTGTCTGCTCGGCCGCCGCTGGTCTGGTGCCTTCGGCCTTCTTTATGGCTCTTGCGTTGTTGGCGATGGTCTTCTAGTGAGGGAAAAAAAAAAAAAAAAAAGACAAAGAAAGATCCAACCATTGAATTCGCTTCCCTCCCCAGATCGGGAAGTGACCTTGCTGCTCTCTCTTTCGTCAATAAGGAAATATTGGTGGCAGGTGGAGAGGTAAAGGGATGCTTTCTTTTTTTTCTTGCAAACCCCTGTTTTTTTTTTTTTTTTTTACTCTGTTTTCTGAAACGTTTAGCTCCCTTGAAGCTCACCAGCGTGCTGTAGCTCACTTTATTTTGGCACGTTGGCGATGGCTGTGGTGGTCGTTGCAAGAGCGCCTATAGGAAGTATTGCACGATTCAGTTAACAGAATAGGTTTTCATTTTATTTATTAGGGCAGTCCTCCAGCAGGGGGCTTGTCCTGTGCTTTGAGCTTTTTTTTTTTTTTTCAATTACGAATTTAGAGAAAGGTGGGAGGTGCGAACGAGAAAGTCAACGACGGAAGAAACAACAAAAAAAAAAAAAAAAAAAAAAAAAAAAAAGTCAGTTGAATGTCACATGTGCACAGCCGAGATTAACCTGTAGAAGGGTAAGCCATACCACTCACCATCTCTTCTCAGCTACAGCAATTCATTGCTGAACACGGCCATGTCACTAGTGTTGGTACCAAAGAAAAACACCACCCCTGTAATCAAGTAGACAGGTGCTTGTGCAGGGTGTCACCAACACTGCCCTCTTTTATCTTACAACATACTCTCAAATTAGTGCTTAATTGCTTCTGTGACCCTTCTCTTTATTTATTCGAAAGCGTTCTTTATCTCTTCACTTTTACTTACTACTGGATCACAGAACAGGGGACTTGGGAGGCTGGCTTAGCTTCACAAGAATGGCCGCTGTGTCGCATACGGCGCACAGCACCACTAAAATCGAAACAACCCCTTTTCTTTTTAGCCTGTGTCTTTCCGGCATTTCAGTTTTATTTCTTTTTATTTTTTTGAGTTTCATTTTTGTCAGCTTTGCCCTCTACCCCTATCCCCTCACAGATTTTCAATTGAACATAAAAAAAAAAAAAAAAACAATAAACAAAATGTCGTGTTTCAAGCTTATTGCCCTCCTCGCACTTGTGAGCACAGTGAGCGCTGACAGCATCACTCTCAGGCAATGCAGCGATGGTCAGACAAGAAGTGTGGCCCTCGACCAGTGTATCAAGAGCGGCCAAAGCTACGGGATGTTCACCCTGACCAGTGGGACTCTTGCAAATGGCTCTGCCATTGTGGCAATGAAGACATACGGTGATTCTGATGACAAGTGCGTCACACCGCAGTTTACCATCAGCATAACCTGTGAGTGTGGAAAAACTCTCCCTCTGCAGATCGTCTGCTCGGCCGCCGCTGGTCTGGTGCCTTCGGCCTTCTTTATGGCTCTTGCGTTGTTGGCGATGGTCTTCTAGTGAGGGAAAAAAAAAAAAAAAAAGACAAAGAAAGATCCAACCATTGAATCCTCCCCAGATCGGGAAGTGACCTTGCTGCTCTCTCTTTCATCAATAAAGACATATTGGTGGCAGGTGGAGAGGTAAAGGGATGCTTTCTTTCATTCTTTCTCACAGCCACCTCCGCGCACCGAAAAATATATATATTTATTTTTTTCTCTGCACTGAGTTTTTTTTCATTTTAGGTTTCCCCCCCTGCTGAGCCCCCATGAGTATACTGCAATTTTATTGAGCTTTTTTTTTTTTTTTTTTTTTTATTCTGTTTCTGAAACGTTTATCACCAGCGTGCTGTAACTCACTTTATTTTGGCACGTTGGCGATGGCTGTGGTGGTCGTTGCAAGAGCGCCTATAAGTAAGGGAAGTATTGCACGATTCAGAGCAGAATAGTTTCTTATTTTATTTATTAGGGTGGTCCTCCAGCAGCTTTTCTTTCTTCTTTTTTTTTTTTTTTTCTATTACGAATTTAGAGGAAGGTGGGAAGTGAGAGGAAAAAGAGAAAGTCAACGACGGAAGAAACAAAAAAAAAAAAAAAAAAAAAAGTCAGTTGAATGTCACATGTGCACAGCCGAGATTAACCTGTAGAAGGGTAAGCCATACCACTCACCATCTCTTCTCAGCTACAGCAATTCATTGCTGAACACGGCCATGTCACTAGTGTTGGTACCAAAGAAAAACACCACCCCTGTAATCAAGTAGACAGGTGCTTGTGCAGGGTGTCACCAACACTGCCCTCTTTTATCTTACAACATACTCTCAAATTAGTGCTTAATTGCTTCTGTGACCCTTCTCTTTATTTATTCGAAAGCGTTCTTTATCTCTTCACTTTTACTTACTACTGGATCACAGAACAGGGGACTTGGGAGGCTGGCTTAGCTTCACAAGAATGGCCGCTGTGTCGCATACGGCGCACAGCACCACTAAAATCGAAACAACCCCTTTTCTTTTTAGCCTGTGTCTTTCCGGCATTTCAGTTTTATTTCTTTTTATTTTTTTGAGTTTCATTTTTGTCAGCTTTGCCCTCTACCCCTATCCCCTCACAGATTTTCAATTGAACATAAAAAAAAAAAAAAAAAACAATAAACAAAATGTCGTGTTTCAAGCTTATTGCCCTCCTCGCACTTGTGAGCACAGTGAGCGCTGACAGCATCACTCTTAGGCAATGCAGCGATGGTCAGACAAGAAGTGTGGCCCTCGACCAGTGTATCAAGAGCGACCAAAGCTACGGGATGTTCACCCTGACCAGTGGGACTCTTGCAAATGGCTCTGCCATTGTGGCAATGAAGACATACGGTGATTCTGATGACAAGTGCGTCACACCGCAGTTTACCATCAGCATAACCTGTGAGTGTGGAAAAACTCTCCCTCTGCAGATTGTCTGCTCGGCCGCCGCTGGTCTGGTGCCTTCGGCCTTCTTTATGGCTCTTGCGTTGTTGGCGATGGTCTTCTAGTGAGGGAAAAAAAAAAAAAAAAAGACAAAGAAAGATCCAACCATTGAATTCGCTTCCCTCCCCAGATCGGGAAGTGACCTTGCTGCTCTCTCTTTCATCAATAAGGAAATATTGGTGGCAGGTGGAGAGGTAAAGGGATGTTTTCTTTCTATTCTTTTTATTCTTTTCTCTATATTTTCGCTAGACCCCTCTTTATTTTATTCGTTCATTGTCGCTCTATTCTTCCAAACCTTTAGCTCCCTTGAAGCTCACCAGCGTGCTGTAGCTCACTTTATTTTGGCACGTTGGCGATGGCTGTGGTGGTCGTTGCAAGAGCGCCTATAGGAAGTATTGGACGATTCAGAGCAGAATAGTGGTTTTTTCTCTTTTTTCTTTCTTTTTTTTTTTTTTTTTCCAATTACGAATTTAGAGAAAGGTGAGAGGAAAAAGAGTAAGTCAACGACGGAAGAAACAAAAAAAAAAAAAAAAAAAAAAAAAAGTCAGTTGAATGTCACATGTGCACAGCCGAGATTAACCTGTAGAAGGGTAAGCCATACCACTCACCATCTCTTCTCAGCTACAGCAATTCATTGCTGAACACGGCCATGTCACTAGTGTTGGTACCAAAGAAAAACACCACCCCTGTAATCAAGTAGACAGGTGCTTGTGCAGGGTGTCACCAACACTGCCCTCTTTTATCACAACATACTCTCCATTTGGTGCTTAATTGCTTTCTGTGACCCCTTTCTTTATTTATTCGAAAAGCTCTCTTTATCTCTTCACTTTTACTTACTACTGGATCACAGGACAGGGGACTTGGGAGGCTGGCTTAGTTTCACAAGAATGGCCGCTGTGTTATTTACTGCAACAACCCCTTTTTTTTCCGGTTTTCAATTTTATTTTTTTATTTATTTTTTTTTGAGTTTTCATATTTACTCCCTCACAGATTTTTAATTGGAGTAAATAAAATGTCGTGTTTCAAGCTTATTGCCCTCCTCGCACTTGTGAGCACAGTGAGCGGTATCAGTATAAAGTCATGCAAAGGTGGTCGGACAGCTGGTGTCCCCCTCGACCAGTGAATCAAAGGCGACCAAAGCTATGTGAAGTTCACCCTGATCAGTTGGTATTGCAAACAAGACTGCAATTGTGGCACTGGCGCTTTACTCTGAATATGATATTAAATGCGCCACAGAACAAGCGTCCATGAACCTAAACTGTCAGTGTGGGAAGAATGCTGCCGTACAAATCGACTGCTCGTCCGCCGCCGGTCTGGTGCCTTCGGCCTTCTTTATGGTTGTATATGCTTTGCTGGCTGTAGTCTTTTAGTGAAGGTGAAAATATAAAATAAAAAGGAGGGGGGAAAAGAAAGATCGAACCATTTAATTCGCGTTTCCCTCACCAGAGAGGGAAGCGACCTTGCTGCTCTCACCGAGGAAATATCGAACTTTTTTCCCGATTAGTGAATAGTTACTAATGTTGGCGGGTACTACGGCAATAAATAAAAAAAAGAAAACAACAGTACCCCCCCCCCCCCCCCCCCATTTATAACATAACATAACGGGGGTTTGGGTGATTTGTGGGCACTTTTGGGTTTGTTACAGTTTTTTTAAGGACCCAAAATGCCCTTGGTGAAGCAACTGAAAAGTGGCAAAAAGTGGCCCTTTTTAAGGACCATATGACCCCCCCCTACCCCCCCATTTCAATAAGAGTCTCCCCTCTCTTTCCTTTCTCTAAAATACCCCCTCTCTTTCCTTCCCCTCATTTCTTTTTCTTTTATTTCCTCTCTTTTTCTTTACTTGCGCATTGCAAAAATGATAAACAATAGTAATAATGTTCACCGCATTCGAACTTTTATTCTATTTTTTCCCCCCAACATTTTCTTTCATTTTGTATTTACTTTTCAGCAACCCGTTCTGTGGTTGTGGTTGCAAGCCGAAGGCGGTGGTGGAGGAGGGCTGCCCCAAGGGCCAGTGCGCCGACTGCGACGGGAAGTGCATCGACCAGGTGTTCTGCACATGGATCGTACGTCTCTAGAGACTCTCTAGGGATTCCAAAAGCTCTCATTATCTCTTCACTTTTACTTACTACTGGATCACAGGGGAATTGGGAGGCTGGCTTAGCTTCACAAGAATGGCCGCTGTGTTATTTACTGCAACCCCTTTTTTCCGGTTTTCAATTTCTTTTTTCTTCTTTTTTTTTTTTTTTCATTATTTATCCTCTCACAGATCTTTAAAAATGAAACTATTGCTCCTTGTTTGCATCATAGCCCTCACCGAAGGGCGTCGCCCTCCAACTCTGTGGAAGCTTGAGAAGCCCTGCTGGAACGAGAAGAAGTGCAGGAACTGCGATGGGAGGTGCGTGAAGGAGGAGAAGGTGCAGTGCCTGAGGGACCCCTGCGAGGACTCGCCTTGCGGTGACGAGGAGATGTGCGTTGCGAACTACTGTGGGGAGTGCAGCGCTTGCTGCCTGGAGCCGAAGGAGTGCAACAAGCAGTCGAGGGTGTGCGAGGACGGGAGCGAGGTCTTCAGGGACCCCTTCAACAACTGCAGGTTCCCGAAATGCCCCGAACCGGTGATCTGCACCACCGACGTGTTCGAGTGCGCTGACGGGACGTACCTGTCGAGGGGTGGACCGAACTGCGAGTTCCCCGAGTGCCCTGTCCCCGCCTGTGTCCCGAAGGGCTACACCTTCAAGGGTGTCCCCGAGATTTGCAAGAGGATGAAGTACGCTTGCCCCAAGGGGATGGTTCACTGGAGCGACGAGAAGTGTGGCTGTGGCTGCAAGCCGGAACCGGTGATCTGCACCACCGACGTGTTCGAGTGCGCTGACGGGACGTACCTGTCGAGGGGCGGACCGAACTGCGAGTTCCCCGAGTGCCCTGTGAAGATTCCCGCCTGCGCCCCGAAGGGGACGACCCTTTACCACGATGCGAAAACCTGTCAGATCGTCAACTTCTTTTGCGAGGAGGGGTTCGAGCACTGGAGCAACCCGTACTGTGGGTGTGGTTGCAAGCCGAAGGCGGTGGTGGAGGAGGGCTGCCCCAAGGGCCAGTGCGCCGACTGCGACGGGAAGTGCATCGACCAGGTGTTCTGCATCCACAACCCTTGCTTGACGGACAACGGTGGGTGTGCTGCTGATGAGGAGTGTGTGGGTTCGTGTGGGTGCTTCAAGTGCGGGTGCAAGAAGAGGGTGTGCACCGAGGACGCCTTCATCTGCCCCGACGGTACCTCTCTGTCGAGGGACCCCGCCAACAACTGTGAGTTCCCTGAGTGCCCCACGAGGGTCTGCACCCAGGAGGTGAAGACCTGTCCCGATGGATCGTTCGTCTCCAGGGACTCGAAGAACGGCTGTGCCTTCCCCGAGTGCCCCCCTGTCCCCGCCTGTGTCCCGAAGGGCTACACCTTCAAGGGTGTCCCCGAGATTTGCAAGAGGATTAAGTACGCTTGCCCCAAGGGGATGGTTCACTGGAGCGACGAGAAGTGTGGCTGTGGCTGCAAGCCGGAACCGGTGATCTGCACCACCGACGTGTTCGAGTGCGCTGACGGGACGTACCTGTCGAGGGGCGGACCGAACTGCGAGTTCCCCGAGTGCCCTGTGAAGATCCCCGCCTGCGCCCCGAAGGGGACGACCCTTTACCACGATGCGAAAACCTGTCAGATCGTCAACTTCTTTTGCGAGGAGGGGTTCGAACACTGGAGCAACCCGTTCTGTGGGTGTGGTTGCAAGCCGAAGGCGGTGGTGGAGGAGGGCTGCCCCAAGGGCCAGTGCGCCGACTGCGAAGGGAAGTGCATCGACCAGGTGTTCTGCATCCACAACCCTTGCTTGACGGACAACGGTGGGTGTGCTGCTGACGAGGAGTGCGTGGGTTCGTGCGGGTGCTTCAAGTGCGGGTGCAAGAAGAGGGTGTGCACCGAGGACGCCTTCATCTGCCCCGACGGTACCTCTCTGTCGAGGGACCCCGCCAACAACTGTGAGTTCCCGAAATGCCCCGTTCCCGCCTGCGCCCCGGAGGGCGCGACCTTCATGGGGGACCACAAGACCTGCATGGTGATCGATTTTGTTTGCGAAGATGGGTTCGAACACTGGAACGACGTGAAGTGTGGCTGTGGTTGCAAGCCGAAGAAGGAGGTCTGCCCCAAGGGTCAGTGCGCCGACTGCGACGGGAAGTGTGTCGACCAGGTGTTCTGCATCCACAACCCTTGCTTGACGGACAACGGTGGGTGTGCTGCTGACGAGGAGTGTGTGGGTTCGTGCGGGTGCTTCAAGTGCGGGTGCAAGAAGAGGGTGTGCACCAAGGACGCCTTCATCTGCCCCGACGGTACCTCTCTGTCGAGGGACCCCGCCAACAAGTGCGAGTTCCCTGAGTGCCCCACGAGGGTCTGCACCCAGGAGGTGAAGACCTGTCCCGATGGATCGTTCGTTTCTAGGGACTCGAAGAACGGCTGTGCCTTCCCCGAGTGCCCTGTCCCCGCCTGTGTCCCGAAGGGCTACACCTTCAAGGGTGTCCCCGAGATTTGCAAGAGGATTAAGTACGCATGCCCCAAGGGGATGGTTCACTGGAGCAACGAGAAGTGCGGCTGCGGCTGCAAGCCGGAACCGGTGATCTGCACCACCGACGTGTTCGAGTGCGCTGACGGGACGTACCTGTCGAGGGGCGGACCGAACTGCGAGTTCCCCGAGTGCCCTGTGAAGATCCCCGCCTGCGCCCCGAAGGGGACAACCGCTTTCTTTGCACCCAAAACCTGTCAGATAATCAACTTCTTTTGCGAGGAAGGGTTCGAGCACTGGGGCAACCCGGACTGTGGTTGTGGTTGCAAGCCGAAGGCGGTGGTGGAGGAGGGCTGCCCCAAGGGCCAGTGCGCCGACTGCGACGGGAAGTGCATCGACCAGGTGTTCTGCATCCACAACCCTTGCTTGACGGACAACGGTGGGTGTGCTGCTGATGAGGAGTGTGTGGGTTCGTGTGGGTGCTTCAAGTGCGGGTGCAAGAAGAGGGTGTGTACCGAGGACGCCTTCATCTGCCCCGACGGTACCTCTCTGTCGAGGGACCCCGCCAACAACTGTGAGTTCCCCGAGTGCCCCACGAGGGTCTGCACCCAGGAGGTGAAGACCTGTCCCGATGGATCGTTCGTTTCTAGGGACTCGACAAGGGGCTGCACCTTCCCCGAGTGCCCTGTCCCCAAGTGTGTGTCGAAGGGCCACACCTTCGTCGGGACCCCTGAGAGCGACAAGTGCCAGACAAGGAAGTACAACTGCGACATCGGGATGGAGCGCTGGAGCGACGCCGAGTGCGGCTGCGGTTGCAGGCCGAACTCTTGCCCCGATGGCGAGTGCATGGGATGCGACGGGAAGTGCGCGCCAAGAATCTTCTGCAAGGCGAACCCCTGCTCGCTCCCTAGCGGGATGTGCGCGAACCCTGACGAGGAGTGTGTGACGGACGGCTGTGGCTGCACGAAGTGTGGGTGTGAAAAGAGGGTGTGCGACAAGACAACCCACATCTGCCCTGATGGCACTCTCATCAACAGGGACCCCACCAACAACTGCGAGTACCCCAAGTGCCCTTCCCCTGTGTGCCCTCTGGACGCGAAGCTCTGCCCCAACGGGAAGTACGTGTCTAGGAACCCGAAGAACAACTGCGAGTTCGACCCGTGCGTGGGCGATGCCTGCACGGGCTGCAACAAGTGGCTGAAGTGTGCTTCGCTGGACTGCCCCAAGGCCCCTGGGAGCTGCTTCGGGTGCTGCCAGAAGTGCGTGATCGGGAACGACGGGACCTGCACTGGGGTGACCCCTGTGGAGGCCTGCCCGGTGAACACTCATTGATCACAAAAGATTTAGAAAAGAAAAAGAAAAAAAAAAAAAAAAAAGAAGAAAAGAGAACAACGCAACGAAAAAACCTGAAGGTTTTTATTATAGTAATTTCCCCCCCTTTTTTTTTTCTTTTTCTGAAAATAATTTTATTCGATTTTATTCACCTCCCTCCTTTTAGTATTACCCCTCCCGTTTTTTTTTTTTTTTTTTTTTTTTTTATTTGGTAGGGCACACGCCACAACGGTGGGTCGTCGGCTTTTTACCACTTTTTCGTTCCCCCCCCCCCCCCTTTCCTATCATAGTGAATTTCCGCTTTCATTTTTCGTTTGTTTGTCTTGTGGGTCTATTTAAGACTCCCAGGCATATCAGGGGAAAAAAAGAAAGAGAAACAAACTGAATTTATTCTAGTTTACCCAACTTGTATGAAGAAAATACCGTTTTGCTTCTTTCTTTTCCAAATGGAAACTTTTATACCGGTAAAATGTGATTGCTTTTATCTTCAAAAGCCAAGGGGGTTCGTTTTCGTTTTTGCTGGCACCAGAAAAAAAAAAAAGAAATATGAGTTGAAACGGGAAACCGTTTTTTCTGGACAGTGGTTTTCAAGGAACAAACACACAAAGAAATATTTCTGACTTTGTACTCGCTTTTTTTTTTTTTTTTTTTTTTTTTCTTATTTTATTTTATTTTTTCTGGGCTTTTTCTTTTTTTTTTTCTCTCTCGAAATGAAGTTGAGAATAACCATTCCCACCTAAGAAAATAGAGAAGGAGTAAATAAAATGGAGTGCTGGCTTGTGCATGACTTCTCACTGTCACCCGGTTACAGTGGATTGACTGCAATCTTGTATGCAGTGCTCGCTTTGAGTGCAAAACAGGTGAAGAGTCTTTCCCCCCCCCCCCCCCCCATAATCCACACTCTGATTTTATCGTAGCCACTTCATACTCTTGTTCTATTTGGGATTTTTTCTTTGCTGCCTAAACGTACAAGCCCATTATCTCGGGAATTCTGCAGAACTGTTGTCCCTTGCACAACAGGAGAGAAAGAAAAGGACAAAGTGGGAATGATCCATTGGGTCGTGTATCTTCGGGTAACCTACTTCCCAATGTGTGATCGGTTCTGTGGACCGCGGAGTGGAATGAAAAGGAGGTTACCAGAGGAGTAAGGAAGCTTTCCTTCTTCTCTCTCTTAATATCTTTATTTGTTGAACCTTCTACCGGTCCCAAAACGACCTCCACTCATCACTTTTCCCCTTTTTTCATCAGTTCTCAATTATTCCCTTTTTTTTTTTTTTTTCCTTTTTTTCTTATTGTTTTTGTTTTTCTTCTTTTTTTTTTTATTCTGTTTTTACCTCCCTTTTCTTCTCTTCGATACCCTTTCATTCACCCAGAAATATTTCAAAAGAGGTGTCGATCTCAGACCCTCAAAGGAGATATTCTCGGGGTTTTAGGGTGCAACCTCAATTCTTTTTCAACTGTTCTTTTTTGTTTTTCTTTCAACACGCACCGCCACCTCTGTTCAGGTTAATTAGAAGAAGAAAAAAGAAAAAAGAAATGAAGCTATTGCTCCTTGTTTGCATCATAGCCCTCACCGAAGGGCGTCGCCCTCCAACTCTGTGGAAGCTTGAGAAGCCCTGCTGGAACGAGAAGAAGTGCAGGAACTGCGATGGGAGGTGCGTGAAGGAGGAGAAGGTGCAGTGCCTGAGGGACCCCTGCGAGGACTCGCCTTGCGGTGACGAGGAGATGTGCGTTGCGAACTACTGTGGGGAGTGCAGCGCTTGCTGCCTGGAGCCGAAGGAGTGCAACAAGCAGTCGAGGGTGTGCGAGGACGGGAGCGAGGTCTTCAGGGACCCCTTCAACAACTGCAGGTTCCCGAAATGCCCCGAACCGGTGATCTGCACCACCGACGTGTTCGAGTGCGCTGACGGGACGTACCTGTCGAGGGGTGGACCGAACTGCGAGTTCCCCGAGTGCCCTGTCCCCGCCTGTGTCCCGAAGGGCTACACCTTCAAGGGTGTCCCCGAGATTTGCAAGAGGATGAAGTACGCTTGCCCCAAGGGGATGGTTCACTGGAGCGACGAGAAGTGTGGCTGTGGCTGCAAGCCGGAACCGGTGATCTGCACCACCGACGTGTTCGAGTGCGCTGACGGGACGTACCTGTCGAGGGGCGGACCGAACTGCGAGTTCCCCGAGTGCCCTGTGAAGATTCCCGCCTGCGCCCCGAAGGGGACGACCCTTTACCACGATGCGAAAACCTGTCAGATCGTCAACTTCTTTTGCGAGGAGGGGTTCGAGCACTGGAGCAACCCGTACTGTGGGTGTGGTTGCAAGCCGAAGGCGGTGGTGGAGGAGGGCTGCCCCAAGGGCCAGTGCGCCGACTGCGACGGGAAGTGCATCGACCAGGTGTTCTGCATCCACAACCCTTGCTTGACGGACAACGGTGGGTGTGCTGCTGATGAGGAGTGTGTGGGTTCGTGTGGGTGCTTCAAGTGCGGGTGCAAGAAGAGGGTGTGCACCGAGGACGCCTTCATCTGCCCCGACGGTACCTCTCTGTCGAGGGACCCCGCCAACAACTGTGAGTTCCCTGAGTGCCCCACGAGGGTCTGCACCCAGGAGGTGAAGACCTGTCCCGATGGATCGTTCGTCTCCAGGGACTCGAAGAACGGCTGTGCCTTCCCCGAGTGCCCCCCTGTCCCCGCCTGTGTCCCGAAGGGCTACACCTTCAAGGGTGTCCCCGAGATTTGCAAGAGGATTAAGTACGCTTGCCCCAAGGGGATGGTTCACTGGAGCGACGAGAAGTGTGGCTGTGGCTGCAAGCCGGAACCGGTGATCTGCACCACCGACGTGTTCGAGTGCGCTGACGGGACGTACCTGTCGAGGGGCGGACCGAACTGCGAGTTCCCCGAGTGCCCTGTGAAGATCCCCGCCTGCGCCCCGAAGGGGACGACCCTTTACCACGATGCGAAAACCTGTCAGATCGTCAACTTCTTTTGCGAGGAGGGGTTCGAACACTGGAGCAACCCGTTCTGTGGGTGTGGTTGCAAGCCGAAGGCGGTGGTGGAGGAGGGCTGCCCCAAGGGCCAGTGCGCCGACTGCGAAGGGAAGTGCATCGACCAGGTGTTCTGCATCCACAACCCTTGCTTGACGGACAACGGTGGGTGTGCTGCTGACGAGGAGTGCGTGGGTTCGTGCGGGTGCTTCAAGTGCGGGTGCAAGAAGAGGGTGTGCACCGAGGACGCCTTCATCTGCCCCGACGGTACCTCTCTGTCGAGGGACCCCGCCAACAACTGTGAGTTCCCGAAATGCCCCGTTCCCGCCTGCGCCCCGGAGGGCGCGACCTTCATGGGGGACCACAAGACCTGCATGGTGATCGATTTTGTTTGCGAAGATGGGTTCGAACACTGGAACGACGTGAAGTGTGGCTGTGGTTGCAAGCCGAAGAAGGAGGTCTGCCCCAAGGGTCAGTGCGCCGACTGCGACGGGAAGTGTGTCGACCAGGTGTTCTGCATCCACAACCCTTGCTTGACGGACAACGGTGGGTGTGCTGCTGACGAGGAGTGTGTGGGTTCGTGCGGGTGCTTCAAGTGCGGGTGCAAGAAGAGGGTGTGCACCAAGGACGCCTTCATCTGCCCCGACGGTACCTCTCTGTCGAGGGACCCCGCCAACAAGTGCGAGTTCCCTGAGTGCCCCACGAGGGTCTGCACCCAGGAGGTGAAGACCTGTCCCGATGGATCGTTCGTTTCTAGGGACTCGAAGAACGGCTGTGCCTTCCCCGAGTGCCCTGTCCCCGCCTGTGTCCCGAAGGGCTACACCTTCAAGGGTGTCCCCGAGATTTGCAAGAGGATTAAGTACGCATGCCCCAAGGGGATGGTTCACTGGAGCAACGAGAAGTGCGGCTGCGGCTGCAAGCCGGAACCGGTGATCTGCACCACCGACGTGTTCGAGTGCGCTGACGGGACGTACCTGTCGAGGGGCGGACCGAACTGCGAGTTCCCCGAGTGCCCTGTGAAGATCCCCGCCTGCGCCCCGAAGGGGACAACCGCTTTCTTTGCACCCAAAACCTGTCAGATAATCAACTTCTTTTGCGAGGAAGGGTTCGAGCACTGGGGCAACCCGGACTGTGGTTGTGGTTGCAAGCCGAAGGCGGTGGTGGAGGAGGGCTGCCCCAAGGGCCAGTGCGCCGACTGCGACGGGAAGTGCATCGACCAGGTGTTCTGCATCCACAACCCTTGCTTGACGGACAACGGTGGGTGTGCTGCTGATGAGGAGTGTGTGGGTTCGTGTGGGTGCTTCAAGTGCGGGTGCAAGAAGAGGGTGTGTACCGAGGACGCCTTCATCTGCCCCGACGGTACCTCTCTGTCGAGGGACCCCGCCAACAACTGTGAGTTCCCCGAGTGCCCCACGAGGGTCTGCACCCAGGAGGTGAAGACCTGTCCCGATGGATCGTTCGTTTCTAGGGACTCGACAAGGGGCTGCACCTTCCCCGAGTGCCCTGTCCCCAAGTGTGTGTCGAAGGGCCACACCTTCGTCGGGACCCCTGAGAGCGACAAGTGCCAGACAAGGAAGTACAACTGCGACATCGGGATGGAGCGCTGGAGCGACGCCGAGTGCGGCTGCGGTTGCAGGCCGAACTCTTGCCCCGATGGCGAGTGCATGGGATGCGACGGGAAGTGCGCGCCAAGAATCTTCTGCAAGGCGAACCCCTGCTCGCTCCCTAGCGGGATGTGCGCGAACCCTGACGAGGAGTGTGTGACGGACGGCTGTGGCTGCACGAAGTGTGGGTGTGAAAAGAGGGTGTGCGACAAGACAACCCACATCTGCCCTGATGGCACTCTCATCAACAGGGACCCCACCAACAACTGCGAGTACCCCAAGTGCCCTTCCCCTGTGTGCCCTCTGGACGCGAAGCTCTGCCCCAACGGGAAGTACGTGTCTAGGAACCCGAAGAACAACTGCGAGTTCGACCCGTGCGTGGGCGATGCCTGCACGGGCTGCAACAAGTGGCTGAAGTGTGCTTCGCTGGACTGCCCCAAGGCCCCTGGGAGCTGCTTCGGGTGCTGCCAGAAGTGCGTGATCGGGAACGACGGGACCTGCACTGGGGTGACCCCTGTGGAGGCCTGCCCGGTGAACACTCATTGATCACAAAAGATTTAGAAAAGAAAAAGAAAAAAAAAAAAAAAAAAGAAGAAAAGAGAACAACGCAACGAAAAAACCTGAAGGTTTTTATTATAGTAATTTCCCCCCCTTTTTTTTTTCTTTTTCTGAAAATAATTTTATTCGATTTTATTCACCTCCCTCCTTTTAGTATTACCCCTCCCGTTTTTTTTTTTTTTTTTTTTTTTTTTATTTGGTAGGGCACACGCCACAACGGTGGGTCGTCGGCTTTTTACCACTTTTTCGTTCCCCCCCCCCCCCCTTTCCTATCATAGTGAATTTCCGCTTTCATTTTTCGTTTGTTTGTCTTGTGGGTCTATTTAAGACTCCCAGGCATATCAGGGGAAAAAAAGAAAGAGAAACAAACTGAATTTATTCTAGTTTACCCAACTTGTATGAAGAAAATACCGTTTTGCTTCTTTCTTTTCCAAATGGAAACTTTTATACCGGTAAAATGTGATTGCTTTTATCTTCAAAAGCCAAGGGGGTTCGTTTTCGTTTTTGCTGGCACCAGAAAAAAAAAAAAGAAATATGAGTTGAAACGGGAAACCGTTTTTTCTGGACAGTGGTTTTCAAGGAACAAACACACAAAGAAATATTTCTGACTTTGTACTCGCTTTTTTTTTTTTTTTTTTTTTTTTTCTTATTTTATTTTATTTTTTCTGGGCTTTTTCTTTTTTTTTTTCTCTCTCGAAATGAAGTTGAGAATAACCATTCCCACCTAAGAAAATAGAGAAGGAGTAAATAAAATGGAGTGCTGGCTTGTGCATGACTTCTCACTGTCACCCGGTTACAGTGGATTGACTGCAATCTTGTATGCAGTGCTCGCTTTGAGTGCAAAACAGGTGAAGAGTCTTTCCCCCCCCCCCCCCCCCATAATCCACACTCTGATTTTATCGTAGCCACTTCATACTCTTGTTCTATTTGGGATTTTTTCTTTGCTGCCTAAACGTACAAGCCCATTATCTCGGGAATTCTGCAGAACTGTTGTCCCTTGCACAACAGGAGAGAAAGAAAAGGACAAAGTGGGAATGATCCATTGGGTCGTGTATCTTCGGGTAACCTACTTCCCAATGTGTGATCGGTTCTGTGGACCGCGGAGTGGAATGAAAAGGAGGTTACCAGAGGAGTAAGGAAGCTTTCCTTCTTCTCTCTCTTAATATCTTTATTTGTTGAACCTTCTACCGGTCCCAAAACGACCTCCACTCATCACTTTTCCCCTTTTTTCATCAGTTCTCAATTATTCCCTTTTTTTTTTTTTTTTCCTTTTTTTCTTATTGTTTTTGTTTTTCTTCTTTTTTTTTTTATTCTGTTTTTACCTCCCTTTTCTTCTCTTCGATACCCTTTCATTCACCCAGAAATATTTCAAAAGAGGTGTCGATCTCAGACCCTCAAAGGAGATATTCTCGGGGTTTTAGGGTGCAACCTCAATTCTTTTTCAACTGTTCTTTTTTGTTTTTCTTTCAACACGCACCGCCACCTCTGTTCAGGTTAATTAGAAGAAGAAAAAAGAAAAAAGAAATGAAGCTATTGCTCCTTGTTTGCATCATAGCCCTCACCGAAGGGCGTCGCCCTCCAACTCTGTGGAAGCTTGAGAAGCCCTGCTGGAACGAGAAGAAGTGCAGGAACTGCGATGGGAGGTGCGTGAAGGAGGAGAAGGTGCAGTGCCTGAGGGACCCCTGCGAGGACTCGCCTTGCGGTGACGAGGAGATGTGCGTTGCGAACTACTGTGGGGAGTGCAGCGCTTGCTGCCTGGAGCCGAAGGAGTGCAACAAGCAGTCGAGGGTGTGCGAGGACGGGAGCGAGGTCTTCAGGGACCCCTTCAACAACTGCAGGTTCCCGAAATGCCCCGAACCGGTGATCTGCACCACCGACGTGTTCGAGTGCGCTGACGGGACGTACCTGTCGAGGGGTGGACCGAACTGCGAGTTCCCCGAGTGCCCTGTCCCCGCCTGTGTCCCGAAGGGCTACACCTTCAAGGGTGTCCCCGAGATTTGCAAGAGGATGAAGTACGCTTGCCCCAAGGGGATGGTTCACTGGAGCGACGAGAAGTGTGGCTGTGGCTGCAAGCCGGAACCGGTGATCTGCACCACCGACGTGTTCGAGTGCGCTGACGGGACGTACCTGTCGAGGGGCGGACCGAACTGCGAGTTCCCCGAGTGCCCTGTGAAGATTCCCGCCTGCGCCCCGAAGGGGACGACCCTTTACCACGATGCGAAAACCTGTCAGATCGTCAACTTCTTTTGCGAGGAGGGGTTCGAGCACTGGAGCAACCCGTACTGTGGGTGTGGTTGCAAGCCGAAGGCGGTGGTGGAGGAGGGCTGCCCCAAGGGCCAGTGCGCCGACTGCGACGGGAAGTGCATCGACCAGGTGTTCTGCATCCACAACCCTTGCTTGACGGACAACGGTGGGTGTGCTGCTGATGAGGAGTGTGTGGGTTCGTGTGGGTGCTTCAAGTGCGGGTGCAAGAAGAGGGTGTGCACCGAGGACGCCTTCATCTGCCCCGACGGTACCTCTCTGTCGAGGGACCCCGCCAACAACTGTGAGTTCCCTGAGTGCCCCACGAGGGTCTGCACCCAGGAGGTGAAGACCTGTCCCGATGGATCGTTCGTCTCCAGGGACTCGAAGAACGGCTGTGCCTTCCCCGAGTGCCCCCCTGTCCCCGCCTGTGTCCCGAAGGGCTACACCTTCAAGGGTGTCCCCGAGATTTGCAAGAGGATTAAGTACGCTTGCCCCAAGGGGATGGTTCACTGGAGCGACGAGAAGTGTGGCTGTGGCTGCAAGCCGGAACCGGTGATCTGCACCACCGACGTGTTCGAGTGCGCTGACGGGACGTACCTGTCGAGGGGCGGACCGAACTGCGAGTTCCCCGAGTGCCCTGTGAAGATCCCCGCCTGCGCCCCGAAGGGGACGACCCTTTACCACGATGCGAAAACCTGTCAGATCGTCAACTTCTTTTGCGAGGAGGGGTTCGAACACTGGAGCAACCCGTTCTGTGGGTGTGGTTGCAAGCCGAAGGCGGTGGTGGAGGAGGGCTGCCCCAAGGGCCAGTGCGCCGACTGCGAAGGGAAGTGCATCGACCAGGTGTTCTGCATCCACAACCCTTGCTTGACGGACAACGGTGGGTGTGCTGCTGACGAGGAGTGCGTGGGTTCGTGCGGGTGCTTCAAGTGCGGGTGCAAGAAGAGGGTGTGCACCGAGGACGCCTTCATCTGCCCCGACGGTACCTCTCTGTCGAGGGACCCCGCCAACAACTGTGAGTTCCCGAAATGCCCCGTTCCCGCCTGCGCCCCGGAGGGCGCGACCTTCATGGGGGACCACAAGACCTGCATGGTGATCGATTTTGTTTGCGAAGATGGGTTCGAACACTGGAACGACGTGAAGTGTGGCTGTGGTTGCAAGCCGAAGAAGGAGGTCTGCCCCAAGGGTCAGTGCGCCGACTGCGACGGGAAGTGTGTCGACCAGGTGTTCTGCATCCACAACCCTTGCTTGACGGACAACGGTGGGTGTGCTGCTGACGAGGAGTGTGTGGGTTCGTGCGGGTGCTTCAAGTGCGGGTGCAAGAAGAGGGTGTGCACCAAGGACGCCTTCATCTGCCCCGACGGTACCTCTCTGTCGAGGGACCCCGCCAACAAGTGCGAGTTCCCTGAGTGCCCCACGAGGGTCTGCACCCAGGAGGTGAAGACCTGTCCCGATGGATCGTTCGTTTCTAGGGACTCGAAGAACGGCTGTGCCTTCCCCGAGTGCCCTGTCCCCGCCTGTGTCCCGAAGGGCTACACCTTCAAGGGTGTCCCCGAGATTTGCAAGAGGATTAAGTACGCATGCCCCAAGGGGATGGTTCACTGGAGCAACGAGAAGTGCGGCTGCGGCTGCAAGCCGGAACCGGTGATCTGCACCACCGACGTGTTCGAGTGCGCTGACGGGACGTACCTGTCGAGGGGCGGACCGAACTGCGAGTTCCCCGAGTGCCCTGTGAAGATCCCCGCCTGCGCCCCGAAGGGGACAACCGCTTTCTTTGCACCCAAAACCTGTCAGATAATCAACTTCTTTTGCGAGGAAGGGTTCGAGCACTGGGGCAACCCGGACTGTGGTTGTGGTTGCAAGCCGAAGGCGGTGGTGGAGGAGGGCTGCCCCAAGGGCCAGTGCGCCGACTGCGACGGGAAGTGCATCGACCAGGTGTTCTGCATCCACAACCCTTGCTTGACGGACAACGGTGGGTGTGCTGCTGATGAGGAGTGTGTGGGTTCGTGTGGGTGCTTCAAGTGCGGGTGCAAGAAGAGGGTGTGTACCGAGGACGCCTTCATCTGCCCCGACGGTACCTCTCTGTCGAGGGACCCCGCCAACAACTGTGAGTTCCCCGAGTGCCCCACGAGGGTCTGCACCCAGGAGGTGAAGACCTGTCCCGATGGATCGTTCGTTTCTAGGGACTCGACAAGGGGCTGCACCTTCCCCGAGTGCCCTGTCCCCAAGTGTGTGTCGAAGGGCCACACCTTCGTCGGGACCCCTGAGAGCGACAAGTGCCAGACAAGGAAGTACAACTGCGACATCGGGATGGAGCGCTGGAGCGACGCCGAGTGCGGCTGCGGTTGCAGGCCGAACTCTTGCCCCGATGGCGAGTGCATGGGATGCGACGGGAAGTGCGCGCCAAGAATCTTCTGCAAGGCGAACCCCTGCTCGCTCCCTAGCGGGATGTGCGCGAACCCTGACGAGGAGTGTGTGACGGACGGCTGTGGCTGCACGAAGTGTGGGTGTGAAAAGAGGGTGTGCGACAAGACAACCCACATCTGCCCTGATGGCACTCTCATCAACAGGGACCCCACCAACAACTGCGAGTACCCCAAGTGCCCTTCCCCTGTGTGCCCTCTGGACGCGAAGCTCTGCCCCAACGGGAAGTACGTGTCTAGGAACCCGAAGAACAACTGCGAGTTCGACCCGTGCGTGGGCGATGCCTGCACGGGCTGCAACAAGTGGCTGAAGTGTGCTTCGCTGGACTGCCCCAAGGCCCCTGGGAGCTGCTTCGGGTGCTGCCAGAAGTGCGTGATCGGGAACGACGGGACCTGCACTGGGGTGACCCCTGTGGAGGCCTGCCCGGTGAACACTCATTGATCACAAAAGATTTAGAAAAGAAAAAGAAAAAAAAAAAAAAAAAAGAAGAAAAGAGAACAACGCAACGAAAAAACCTGAAGGTTTTTATTATAGTAATTTCCCCCCCTTTTTTTTTTCTTTTTCTGAAAATAATTTTATTCGATTTTATTCACCTCCCTCCTTTTAGTATTACCCCTCCCGTTTTTTTTTTTTTTTTTTTTTTTTTTATTTGGTAGGGCACACGCCACAACGGTGGGTCGTCGGCTTTTTACCACTTTTTCGTTCCCCCCCCCCCCCCTTTCCTATCATAGTGAATTTCCGCTTTCATTTTTCGTTTGTTTGTCTTGTGGGTCTATTTAAGACTCCCAGGCATATCAGGGGAAAAAAAGAAAGAGAAACAAACTGAATTTATTCTAGTTTACCCAACTTGTATGAAGAAAATACCGTTTTGCTTCTTTCTTTTCCAAATGGAAACTTTTATACCGGTAAAATGTGATTGCTTTTATCTTCAAAAGCCAAGGGGGTTCGTTTTCGTTTTTGCTGGCACCAGAAAAAAAAAAAAGAAATATGAGTTGAAACGGGAAACCGTTTTTTCTGGACAGTGGTTTTCAAGGAACAAACACACAAAGAAATATTTCTGACTTTGTACTCGCTTTTTTTTTTTTTTTTTTTTTTTTTCTTATTTTATTTTATTTTTTCTGGGCTTTTTCTTTTTTTTTTTCTCTCTCGAAATGAAGTTGAGAATAACCATTCCCACCTAAGAAAATAGAGAAGGAGTAAATAAAATGGAGTGCTGGCTTGTGCATGACTTCTCACTGTCACCCGGTTACAGTGGATTGACTGCAATCTTGTATGCAGTGCTCGCTTTGAGTGCAAAACAGGTGAAGAGTCTTTCCCCCCCCCCCCCCCCCATAATCCACACTCTGATTTTATCGTAGCCACTTCATACTCTTGTTCTATTTGGGATTTTTTCTTTGCTGCCTAAACGTACAAGCCCATTATCTCGGGAATTCTGCAGAACTGTTGTCCCTTGCACAACAGGAGAGAAAGAAAAGGACAAAGTGGGAATGATCCATTGGGTCGTGTATCTTCGGGTAACCTACTTCCCAATGTGTGATCGGTTCTGTGGACCGCGGAGTGGAATGAAAAGGAGGTTACCAGAGGAGTAAGGAAGCTTTCCTTCTTCTCTCTCTTAATATCTTTATTTGTTGAACCTTCTACCGGTCCCAAAACGACCTCCACTCATCACTTTTCCCCTTTTTTCATCAGTTCTCAATTATTCCCTTTTTTTTTTTTTTTTCCTTTTTTTCTTATTGTTTTTGTTTTTCTTCTTTTTTTTTTTATTCTGTTTTTACCTCCCTTTTCTTCTCTTCGATACCCTTTCATTCACCCAGAAATATTTCAAAAGAGGTGTCGATCTCAGACCCTCAAAGGAGATATTCTCGGGGTTTTAGGGTGCAACCTCAATTCTTTTTCAACTGTTCTTTTTTGTTTTTCTTTCAACACGCACCGCCACCTCTGTTCAGGTTAATTAGAAGAAGAAAAAAGAAAAAAGAAATGAAGCTATTGCTCCTTGTTTGCATCATAGCCCTCACCGAAGGGCGTCGCCCTCCAACTCTGTGGAAGCTTGAGAAGCCCTGCTGGAACGAGAAGAAGTGCAGGAACTGCGATGGGAGGTGCGTGAAGGAGGAGAAGGTGCAGTGCCTGAGGGACCCCTGCGAGGACTCGCCTTGCGGTGACGAGGAGATGTGCGTTGCGAACTACTGTGGGGAGTGCAGCGCTTGCTGCCTGGAGCCGAAGGAGTGCAACAAGCAGTCGAGGGTGTGCGAGGACGGGAGCGAGGTCTTCAGGGACCCCTTCAACAACTGCAGGTTCCCGAAATGCCCTAGTTTCCCTGCTTGCACAGAAGAAGCGAAGCTCTGCCCCAACGGGAAGTCCGTGACTAGAAACCCGAAGAACAACTGTGAGTTCGACCCGTGCGTGGGCGATGCTTGCAAGGGCTGTGAGTCGGCCTTGAAATGTCCCAGCTTGGACTGCCCGAATGCCCCTGGGAGCTGCTACGGGTGCTGCCAGACATGTGTAATTGGAAACGACGGGACCTGCACCGGTGTGACCCCTGTGGAGGCCTGCCCTTCTTTCCCTGCTTGCACAGAAGAAGCGAAGCTCTGCCCCAATGGGAAGTCCGTGACAAGGAACCCGAAAAACAACTGTGAGTTCGACCCGTGCGTGGGCGATGCCTGCACGGACTGTGAGTCGGCTTTGAAATGTGCCAGCTTGGACTGCCCGAATGCCCCTGGGAGCTGCTACGGGTGCTGCCAGAAGTGTGTAATTGGAAACGACGGGACCTGCACTGGGGTGACCCCTGTGGAGGCCTGTCCTTCTTTCCCTGCTTGCACAGAAGAAGCGAAGCTCTGCCCCAACGGGAAGTCCGTGACTAGAAACCCGAAGAACAACTGTGAGTTCGACCCGTGCGTGGGCGATGCCTGCAAGGGCTGTGAGTCGGCTTTGAAATGTCCCAGCTTGGACTGCCCGAATGCCCCTGGGAGCTGCTACGGGTGCTGCCAGAAGTGTGTAATTGGAAACGACGGGACCTGCACTGGGGTGACCCCTGTGGAGGCCTGTCCTTCTTTCCCTGCTTGCACAGAAGAAGCGAAGCTCTGCCCCAACGGGAAGTCCGTGACTAGAAACCCGAAGAACAACTGTGAGTTCGACCCGTGCGTGGGCGATGCCTGCAAGGGCTGTGAGTCGGCTTTGAAATGTCCCAGCTTGGACTGCCCGAATGCCCCTGGGAGCTGCTACGGGTGCTGCCAGAAGTGTGTAATTGGAAACGACGGGACCTGCACTGGGGTGACCCCTGTGGAGGCCTGCCCTTCTTTCCCTGCTTGCACAGAAGAAGCGAAGCTCTGCCCCAACGGGAAGTACGTGTCTAGGAACCCGAAGAACAACTGTGAGTTCGACCCGTGCGTGGGCGATGCTTGCAAGGGCTGTGAGTCGGCTTTGAAGTGTCCCAGCTTGGACTGCCCGAATGCCCCTGGGAGCTGCTACGGGTGCTGCCAGAAGTGTGTAATTGGAAACGACGGGACCTGCACTGGGGTGACCCCTGTGGAGGCCTGCCCTTCTTTCCCTGCTTGCACAGAAGAAGCGAAGCTCTGCCCCAACGGGAAGTACGTGTCTAGGAACCCGAAGAACAACTGTGAGTTCGACCCGTGCGTGGGCGATGCTTGCAAGGGCTGTGAGTCGGCTTTGAAGTGTCCCAGCTTGGACTGCCCGAATGCCCCTGGGAGCTGCTACGGGTGCTGCCAGAAGTGCGTGATCGGGAACGACGGAACCTGCACTGGGGTGACCCCTGTGGAGGCCTGCCCCGTTGACACCCACTGAAACAAAGCAGATTTAAAAGAATATGACTGAAGCTACTTTTGTACAATATGATGAAAGTGTCTTGCTCTCTGTGACAATGAACAATCTATTACTGTGTTCTAGGGTTCTAAACACTCAAGATAGTTCTTTATTGTGACAGTTTTACGATTTTTTTTTATTCCACTCATCTTCCATTCCAGATTGTGATTATCTAGTAATGTTTCTTCTTCTCGTGTATTGGAGTGAAATTAAATCACTCTTCTATAGACAACATTACACCCACTCGCACTTGTGGAATCAAAAATGAGTTCTTCTTACATCTACGTCCTACCTTTCGTTTCGCCACCCCCACCCAAAAAATGAAAAGGAAGACGCAAAATGTGTCTGAACTTTTCTTCTAGGGATTGGCTACTATTTGGCACTTTTTCTATTTTTTTTTTAAAGGTGGTGGGGATAGCATGGAAAGATATTATTGGAAAGATCATAACCTGAGTCCTCGGGTTATCTTTTGTTACTTTTTTGCTGCTTTTTCCTCCACAGAACGAAGCAAGAAAATACTGTCCTTTTGTTTTCCTTTACCAAAAAAAGAATTCTCCTTTTTTTTTTTTTTAAAGGTGGTGTATAGTAGTTTGCTCTATAATAGTACCTCTTTGAATTAAGATGTTCCAAAAATGTTCTATAGAGCAGTGGCTCGGTCATTTTTTGAAGCATATCGAAGAGGAGGAAAGGACGGGCTCTCTCAATTTATCAAAATAGCCGGTGCTTGCCGCCACCAAGTACCGGCCTCCTTTGCTCCCTTATTTTTGTTTTCTCGTATTTTTTACTTACCTATTTACTTTGAAAAGAGGAAGGGGGGAAAAAAAAAAAAAAAAAAAAAAAAACACAAAAACAAAAATGTCGATCAGGATGCTCCTCGTTGTTTGCCTTGCTGCTGTTGCCCTTGCTGACACGTTCCAGATCCAACAGTGCACGAACAAGAAGGCGACCGGTAAAAAGATGAACATCAAGACAACAGGGTGCAACGCACTCACCTTCGGGAAGGCGAAGTTCAACCTTGCCCTCTCAGGGGTGAAGGGACGCACGTCAAACTCGACCCTCGTTGCTGTGGTGAAGGACTACCCGAGCAACAAGTGCACGGGGACCGTGAAGTCCACAGGCGCCGTTGCCTGTACTTGCGTGGGCAGCAATGCCTTCTCCTTCGTGTGCAACGGGAGTCCTGCCATCGCCATCCCCTCCCTCTTCCTCCTCGCCGCCTCCCTCGTGGTCTACTTGTTGTAGGTTGGCGACGAACAAAGACAACAAGTTCTTTGTTTACTAAGATAACGGTTCACTTTACACCTCTTCCCCCCTCCCTTCGTTGCTGCTTCATTCTTTTGAATTCAAACTTGTTTAATTCTATTTCTGAAACAAATTGAAACATTCTTGTGTTTTTCAGTTTATTCGCTAGCTTCTTCTGTTTTTCTTCTCTTTATCTTCTCACTGTCCACCTCTGCCCTCCCAAAGGCAAAGGGGAAGTGGGCAAAGGTGAAGCGGAGAAGGGGGGTGGTGACAATCTCACCGTGAAAAGGCCGTCCACTGCAGCGGTAGAATGGCAAGGAAGGCTCTTCTTTGCTGTTTTTGCGTGTGGATGTCATCCACTCCCCCTCGGCCCAAAATATACATCTTTTTTCTTTTTTCTTCCCTTTCTTTTTTACTCTTGCAAGAACGAGTCTTTGACTTGTCCAAACAAAAGGGGAACGTTGGCAACGTGTTTACGGGTTATAAACTTCTCCAGGTTTGCACCCCGACACATTACTAACAACGGCAATTTTTTTCCTTTTTCTGTCTTTCATGCTGTACTTCTTTTCCTGTTTTTTTTATTTTTTTTTTATTATTGTTTGACTTTCAGCTTGTTGCCTTTGGGTTCACACCACTCACCACAGATTTCTTACCGTCTCTCCAATCCCAACCTTCAAAAACACAAAACAAATCCGGGAAAAATGTCGATCAGGATGCTCCTCGTTGTTTGCCTTGCTGCCGTTGCCCTTGCTGACTCGTTCCAGATCCAACAGTGCACGAACAAGAAGGCGACCGGTGTAAGGTTGAACATCACAACAACAGGGTGCAACATAGTCACCTTCGGGAAGACGGAGTTCAACCTTGTCCTCTCAGTGATAAGGGGACACACTTCAAACTCAACCCTCCTTGGTCTGTTGAAGGAGTACCCGAGCAACAAGTGCACGGGGGCCGTGAAGTCCACAGACGCCATTGCCTGTGGTTGCGTGGGCAGCAATGCCTTCTCCTTCGTGTGCAATGGGGGTCCTGCCATCGCCATCCCCTCCCTCTTCCTCCTCGCCGCCTCCCTCGTGGTCTACTTGTTGTAGGTTGGCGACGAACAAAGACAACAAGTTCTTTGTTTACTAAGATAACGGTTCACTTTACAACTCTTCCCCCCTCCCTTCGTTGCTGCTTCATTCTTTTGAATTGAAACTTGCTTACTTCTATTTCTGATAACAAATTAAAACATTCTTTTTTTTGTTGTGTTTTTCAATTTATTCGCTAGCTTCTTCTGTTTTTCTTCTCTTTATCTTCCCACTGTCCACCTCTGCCCTCCCAAAGGCAAAGGGGAAGTGGGCAAAGGTGAAGCGGAGAAGGGGGGTGGTGACAATCTCACCGTGAAAAGGCCGTCCACTGCAGCGGTAGAATGGCAAGGAAGGCTCTTCTTTGCTGTTTTTGCGTGTGGATGTCACCCACTCCCCTCGGCCCAAAATATACATCTTCTTCTTTTTTCCCTTTCTTTTTATTCTTCTTCTTACAACAACGAGTCTTTGACTTGTCCAAACAAAAGGGGAACGTTGGCAACGTGTTTACGTTACCTTACGTTACCTTTTTTTTATTCGACTCCAAGCAATGTTTCTCGCCCAGATGCCGTCCATCTCATCGCGACAAACAGCCACCGCAGGCACCAGACAGCAACCGCAGAACGGTGACCGATTAGTGTGAATTTCTCCCTGAACGGTGAGCACCCACCCGCACACCGAAATTTATCAAATTTATTGTTTGACTTTCAGCTTGTTGCCTTTGGGTTCACACCACTCACCACAGATTTCTTACCTTCTCTCCAATCCCAACCTTCAAAAACACAAAAAACAAATCCGAAAAAATGTCGATCAGGATGCTCCTCGTTGCCTGCCTCGTTGCCGCCTCTCTTGCGGACTCGTTCCAGATCCAGCAGTGCACGAGTGGGAACGCGACGGGCCCCAAGCTGAGCATCGAGCTTGCGGGGTGCAGCCTGCTGACGTTCGGTGATAAGCCGTACAACCTCAGCCTGACTGGGGTTAAGGGGTCCAACCTCTACCAGAACCTCACTGCTGTGGGGAACTCCTTCACCGACAACAAGTGCAAGAATGCGAACCCCGCCACAACCGATATTTCGTGCACCTGCGCCTCCGACAGCCAGTTCACCTTTGTGTGCGATGGGGCCTCCTTCGCCGTCCCCTCCCTCCTTGTCCTCGTGGCCTCTGTCATGGTTTACATGATGTGAAAGTGAGGGTTGTGCGGGAAAAAACACGGACCGCGAAGTCCCTTAAGGTTTAATTAAGTTTTAACATAAAAATAGACATTAACAGAGAAGGTTTTTTTACGGGATCTGGGGGGGGAAACAAGGGAAACATTTCTCCGGTATTCGCCTCTGCGATGACCTCTTTCCATTCGCTGCTTTTCTATTCTCTCTTCTCGTTGTTCCGTGTCTTTGAAGATGGCAGCTCGATAGCCGTTCTGCTGTCACCCATAGTAAGTATGCACTTCTAGCATGCTGGGGGGAGCTCCTTCTTCGCTTAAACGGTTCCTCTATGTATTCCTCTTTCGTTTTTTTTTTTTTTTCCATTTCTATATGAGAATAAAAACGTATCACCTTTGCAGATAACTTATCTTTAATCACACAACTTTCAAACAAGATGTTCACCAGGATGCTCCTCGTTGCCTGCCTCACTGCCGTTGCCCTTGCTGACAACTACCAGTTCCAGGTGTGCACAGCTGGGAACGTGACGGGGTCGAAGTTCGACATTGAGAACGACAAGTGCACGGTGATCACGAGCACGAACACGAACTTCACCCTGACGGGTGTTACGGGTCTTGCTGAGAACCAGACCCTCGCTGGTGTGCTGAACGTGTTCAGCGATGACGTGTGCACGGCTCCCGCCAGCATGTCCACAGATGTTGCCTGCGACTGTGGCAGCAACGCCTACGCCCTGGTGTGCGATGGGGCTTCCTTCGCCGTCCCCTCCCTCCTTGTCCTCGTGGCCTCTGTCATGGTTTACATGATGTGAGCATGCGATACAGGGAATGAACAGTAGAATAGAAATCAAAATGAACCTTCATAACTATACCTATTTCCGTTGCTGCACATATGCCTTTGTGATCGTACGTATAACATGTAGGATCGCTGATGCTATGTGCGGCCATACCCGTTTATTGATTGATTCTCGTTCACTTTTTTCTTAGTTTTTCTTTTATTTTTTTTTAGTTTCCCGGGCGTGTAATCATCCGTTTCACCCACCTTTCCTGAATGGATGGACACGGCTTTTTCATGTGTCTCCCGGCTCCAACACCCCAGCCCAAATGCTCCACTCGCTCAAACTGTTTCACTTTATCTTTAGTTTTTTTTACTTCCCCCACTCCCCTCCAGTTTGAAAAGAACCTAAAGAAAAAGAAAACAACGTCACGCAGTTTATATTACACAAGAAGATGGGAAATACTCAGAACGGCCACCACGATTTGTGTGGGGACCCTTGTTCCTCTGTCATTCAGAAAGTAGGCCCAGGTGCGTGTGGACTGACGTGGGAGGACGGCTGTAAAGGGAAGTCACCGCCGTCTGGATTCACATCAACAACACCAATCTCTCAGCTGTGCCCTGCGGAGTGCCATGCCGAGAAAGGAAACCTTACAACTGGGAGTGTCGGGGTGAAGGTAAAGGGGCCCAAGCTTATGCGGGACTTAACTAAGGAATAGTAACCAGCCTTATTTTTTTTTTTTTCTTTATTCAGAAAAAAAAAAAGAAAATCTTAGATGTGGTACACAGATGCCATTACCATGCGGGTCATCACTGTCGACTCTCCCGCAAGAATTCATACATGAGGTCGAGTACAAAGCGAAACAGATGCTCAAAGAGCTGCTGTATCCCTTGTGCGTGTTGTATATTAGAAAAAAACGAAGAGAGCGAATGACGAGGTTCAGAGACCAACAGCATCCGCTGGAACACCTGCTTCGGGGCGCAACCCCAATGTTTTTTAAGTGGAGCGCCAGTGAGATGAAGGCTGTGATGGACCAGATGACGGCAGTGAGCTACGCCCCGGGTGAGATAATTGTGTACCACAAGCAGCCGTGTGGATCAGGATTGCTTTTCGTTCAGTCTGGAAGCGTTTCGCTGCAAAGTTGCGGAAATGTCATAAACTGCGATGCTCCTTTATTCGCAATAGGTGCTGCTGCCATCGTAACAGATGAAGAATCCCCTGTCCGTGTCACTGCAGAGTCCGAAGTGGACTGTTGGGTGCTGTCGAAAAACACATTTGCCAAGCTCATTCCCCCACATCTTGAAGACTCCCTTGTCTCCGACGCGTTCCAATGGCGGACAGACATAATGCACCGGAACTTCTCGATGAACCCCTCCCTCATGAGGAAGTCCGTCCTTCTCAAAACGTGGCCGGAACACCTTCTCAACTACCTTGTCTCGCGATTGAAGCCCCTCGTACTCCGGAAAGGTTACGTTCTCGCACCGCAAGGACAACGAATCACCGCAATCCTTTTCATCATGCGCGGGACCTGTGAGACGGTCTGCACAACGAAGGACGGAATCAGCATCGCCACTGAAACCACCGACAGCGTCATAGGGGACATCGACATCATCATCGGCGACAAGCGAACGAGCAGCCTGCGGTGCAAGACAACGTGCGATTGCTGGTCGCTGTCGGAGGTGGACCTTAAGTACGTGATGAACGATGAACTCTCGAAGGGGTCGCATCAGGTAGCCTTCGTTCACAGATCCGTTTGGATGCAGAAGGAAGGTTACAAGCTGCTGCCGTTCTTCCTTCTGAACGTGCCGTTCTTCGCGAAGCTGCTCACGTCCCGCGCCATCGTCGAGGACGTGACGAAGATCTTCACGCCGCAGATGTACCACAGCAAGCAGGTCGTCGCTTCGGTGTCGTCTTTATGCACACGCGTAATCCTCGTCTTCAGGGGCTGTGCTGCAGCTGTGTCCCTCTCTGACGATGTTATAGTACGAAAACTGCACGAAGGCGAATGCATGGGGGACACAGGGCTCATTCAACAGCGGTGGCGGCACCTTATCATCGCAACCACCATCACCGACTGCTGGGAGTGCAAGGTTTCCGACCTCCGGGATGTCCTGTTGCGGCACAACATGCTCGACGTCGCTACGGGCTTCGCTCTGGACTTAATCCGTCAGGACGAGAAACTTCGGTGTGAAGAACGACCCTCTTGGTTCACCCCACCCCCTCACACAATGCGGCACACGGCAGGGTGCAGAGTCAAACTATGGGAACTTCTGTCGCGGGACTCCATCGGCGGCTCCTTGGGGGTGATCATGAAGAATCTCGACGGAACGCCCAGCCCCTCGTTGACAATTTTGTGGCCGACGCCTCCTTCGAAGCCAGAGGAAGGCAAGAAGAGTTCCTTCTGCCAAATGGTCACGTCCAATATTTGTGTACTGAGAACCAAAAGGCCAAATGAGGATGTAAACCGACGACCGATGGCGAAGCAGGACTGGACAAAGTACTTGAAAGACATTGCGGATGACACGTCCACAGCAGGAAGGGCACAGCATGAGAGGGAGATGTGCAACGAAACGGCGGCGTTACAAATGAAAGTGGAAAAGGCCGTGTCGGGGATGGTCCGAAGGTACGACGAGGGGAAGAAGAAGTTCATGCCGCGACCGAAGGAAAGGGCGAAATCAAAATCAAGCATTTCTGCATTCCATAACATTCCGATGCTGAACCTCACGAAACCGAAGAAGAGGTTGAAGATGACGCTTACCCCGTCCAAGCCTCGCACAGTGGCACAGCAAGCACGTAAGCGAAATGTCAGGGTATCTAATACAAGCGACTCGCCTTTTGTATTCAGCACCACTTTTGCTCCTCCGCCGCCCGTTGCGTCCTATGCTTCTGAATGGCTTTCGCGCACGGCAGCGGGGCCCATACCAGAGGGCTACAACCCATATAGATTGGAGTGGAACCGTGCAAGAGACATCAACCCCGAACAGGCCAAGGCAAGAACAATGGGTGTTTTATAACACCCCCTCCTTCCCCTCCCTCCCCCCTCTTTTTATTCGCTTTCATTTGCACTACGAATACTGCAAAAGAAAACCCGTGTGGTCTCGCCAGATGGTGACATGTATGCACGTAGACAGTCTAAGAAACTGAGCGTGTTTGGTGACAGTTGTAATGCGAACCGAGCAGGAAAATTGAACAAAACAGTTGGGATAGAAAAGACACTGTTTAAGAGATTTCTGTGGAGGGCTCGATGCGGCGAGGGTGGTGGAACTGTTCCGGAGAGTTGTGAGATGGTACTCAAGGAGCTTCCTGAAAGTGTTAAGGGGGCTGTCGTTGCTGCCTTGCTAGACGCAGCACGCGAGACACCACCTTCCTGGGCACCCCCACTCGTTGCTGTGCTCTGTGTAGTGGCAATGGCCTGCCCTTTGGATGCCTCGTGCAGAAAGCCTGTTATAAAATCCAGAAGAAGGCGCAAAAAGCAATGTCTAAAGAGCCCACCGCAGCGATACTTCCCGCGCCTTGCAACCCTTGCTTTGCACCCCACACATTGGTCCCCACAACCCATAGTCCACTCCCAACCACGTGAACCCCCTGATCTCTTCCCTCTCCGTCCTTTTCTACACTTGTCTGGAATTGGGTGATGTGGTTTACACTACTCACTGACCCCCGGCTTCATTGCATTTTTAGTTTTTTTTCTTTCTTTTCTTTTTTCTTTTTGCGATCTCAACACGACGCACACAAACACACACCAAGGGGGAAGGGGTTTTTTTCTTTTTCCGAGTTTCCCCCACCCCCTTTTAAAAAGGGGGGATAGAAGAGAGAAAAGAATGTCGGAAGAATTGAGTGTCGAGCAGACAAAAAAAGCCCTGCTAGAGAAACGGCTGAGAGAACGACAGTATTTCTCGTCATGTAGCATTGGGGCAAGCGTGTCGAGGGGACAACAGGTTGTGGAAGAGAAGAAGAGGGGGAAGCAACCATATAGGGACCCTGCTACGAACCCGATTAGCACACCGCTGTACCACTTTCAGATGCATGAAGTCTTCGAACACGACATACCAGACATGAAGGCCCCCACTGTGGGGACGACTACGAAAACGCCTATTTCAGAGGTCCCGATAACAAGGAAAGTGAAAACCTTGCAGAGTCTAGAGGGTACTGTCACAACGTCAATGGCGCTGACAGACCCGGACGAAGCGCTTATGAGTAGCATACAGGTAGCAGCTTCAAGACGGCCAAAAGCTGAACGGCAGATGGTCGTTGCGCCGGACGACATTGCTGACATCCTTACGCTCCATACCGCTGAAGATGTGATTGCTTTCTTCTCTAAAACCGGCAACACCAGTGCTGTTAAGTTCGTCTATCTTAACAGAGCTCAACAAGGGTTGCTCTTTCGCCCTTACGATCTCCAGGTCGTCATGCGTGGCAGACAAGAACCCGAGCATTTCTGCATTTCTGCGTCCGGCTGTGTTCACGTCAAGCCCGGTCACCCATCAGAGGTGGTCTCCCTCGCAGAATGGATGCGAGAATGCACCCTCTTCAACGTCCTTACACGCATCCACTTCTTCAAGAACTACCTTGTCGGCAAGTCCTTCACCCAGTGGCGCCGCAATGTTCGGTTCCACCTGTACTGTCAAACAAGAAAACGGTTGTGCAAATCGTTTTTCCTCTCGAAACAGACATTCGCATCTACCCTGTCGGAGCTGCACAAAGCTGCTTATGAGCTTAGTACTATCCCGCTTGTGTACTACCCTGAAATTAAAGAGACGTATACCCATGATAAGTTCAAAGAGGAGCAGAACACATTGTGCAGGATACCCGCGGAGCAGGAGTTCAGGGGCGCCATGGATAAAATGGAGCACACGTTGCTGAAGCTTTGCGAAAGCGTGACGCAGCGTGCGAATGTGCCGGATCTTACGACACAGGAGTCTCTTGAGCAGTACTTGCTGGCGAACGCAGCGGTGAACGGGAAGGAAAAGGGTAAAGGCGGGAAGAGGATGAAGAGCATGGTCGACGCACAGGCCGAGCAACAAGAAAGAATGCGGATGCTGAAGCGTGCGATGGTGGAGCACAGCATGCTGGACTCCTTTATCCGGCTTGTCGACTACATCGCAGCTGAGAACCTCTTCAAGAACGCGCTCATCGCCGTCAACAAGTTCCACAACGTATTATCCCTCCCCGACAGCGAGAAGATCATCATGTTCCAGATCACCATCACCTTCCAAGGCGAAGAGGACCTCGTGTTTGTCCCCTCCGAGCGGGAGATCCTCGACACCTACAGCTTAGTCATGGACGAGATCATACACTTGGTGGGCCAGGTCACCAGACTTATTTACATAAGAGACGTGAAGATACACTTTGCAACACCGCCCAAGACGTTCAGCGTAGGCACCGCCATTCGCAATGACCACCGGTACAATTTCATGAAGAAGCAGACGTGCCAGTTGATATCGACGGACTTCGCAGCTGCCTTCGAGCAGGCGAAGCTGTACGAGAGCTACAGAAAGTGGTTCATTTTCGTCGATGTCGAGTGGAAGGAAGTGGAAGCGAGGTGGGAAGCCATGCCAGACGAGCTCACACCCGAGGAGTTCGAAAAATACATCCACGATCCGAAGCACACCACAGCCAAGGATCATAAGGACCCGACACAGGCGAACAAGCCTATGGGCAAGGTGAAGCAAGCACTCGGTGACCTTGATGCGCTGTTCAACCGCCCGCAGGGCATCCTACTTGTGAACTCGAACAAGCTGCGCACGACGCTGCAGGAGAAGCTCGACGACATAATGGAAAAGGTGAGGGCAAAGTTGCTAGAGGTTGCGAAGAAGCGCACCACCGAGTTGGTCGGCGACATCCAAAACAAGATGCGCCAGCTCATGGCACGCCCCACGACCCTGCAGGCCTTCGCAGCATTCGTGCAGTCATTGAACGAGATCCGCGACGAGTCACAGACAGTGATGATGCGGTGCGACGACATTCAGAGGCTGTACGAGATTGCAGAGGTTAACGGGATAAAGCCGCAACTCGCAGAGCAGGGTAGGAAGGACCTTTTGATCGGTGGACCAAATGTGCATACCGTGCCCTTGAGGGACCAGTTTGTGGAGTACATTCAGCAGGCGGGCGATTTCAAGATCAACAACCTCAAGGTCATGTCCGCGAACTTGGAAAACTACATCGACATTGCGAACGAGGAACTCCTTGCAACGATGGCCATCCTCGAGCACGGGGACTACGTTTCTTGCCATGCTGAGACACGGGATGTGCTGGCACAGCTAGCTGGCGTGGACGACACGATCAAGACCATTGAGGCAAAGGTGAAGATGTACACCGACTACCAAAAGCTGTTCGACACAACACCTTCCGAGTGGACCAACCTCACAGCAATCAAGGAGACATACCAAAAGCGGTACGACCTGTGGTCCACATATGACAAGTTCATGGAGCAGCGCCACGTGTGGGAGTCGGAGGAGATCAAAGACGTGGAGGAAGCACAGCTCAAGGAACAGATCGAGGACTTCTTTAGAAAAGCGCACAAACTACACAAAGACATTGGGGACGAGGTCTCCGACCTCCTGCTGGAGTCCGTGACTGAAGAGAGGAAGAACCTCCCTGTGATGATCGACCTGTGCAACAAAGATATGCAGATGGAACACTGGGAGGAAGTATTCCGCGGGATGGGGAAGGCTTATGGACCTGAAAAGGACCACTTCACACTTTCTAGTTTGAGGGCTTACAAGGTATTTGAACACAAGGATCTTGTAGCTGAGATATCAGGGAAGGCAAGAGGACAGGCAGGAGTGAAAAAGTGCATAAACGAGATCAAAGAGACATGGGATGCGTCAAAGCTGCTCACAAAGCAGCACAGGGACTCGAAAGATGTTTACATCCTGGGCGATCTGGCGGAGTTGTTGGAGAAACTAGAGGAGAACCAGCTGACCGTGCAAACGCAGATGGCGAGTCGGTACGCGAGCGGCGACGATGCCTCTGCGAAGAACATCAGGAAGCTTGTCGAGGAATGGGACAGGAACCTTGCGGTGGTGGCCGATGTTCTTGATGAATGGGTGAACCTGCAGAAGTCCTGGATGTACCTGGAATTCATCTTCTCGTCAGACGATATCAAGAAGCAGCTACATGAGGAGAGCAAGATGTTTGCTGGTGTCGACAAAGACTACAAAGACCTCATGTCCCGTGCGCGGTCAAAGAGGAATGCCATCGTGGTGTGCTGCGAAGCAGGCACCCTTGAGATGCTGAAGAACGACAACCGGATACTCGATGAGGTGCAGAAGAAGCTTGAGGACTATCTCGAGACGAAGAGGGCGGCCTTCCCTCGGTTCTACTTCTTGTCGAATGACGAGCTGCTCGAGATCCTGTCCGATGTCAGGAACCCCCACAAGGTGCAGCCGCACTTGCACAAGTGCTTCGACAACATGAAAAAGATCGTTTTTAACAACGAGGAGGCGACAGAGGTGTGCGCAATGGCCTCCAATGAAGGCGAGGAGGTGAAGTTCTCGGACATTGTGGAGACGAAGGGCAACGTTGAGTCGTGGTTAGGGAAGATCGAAGCGATGATGAAGGAGTCACTGATGAATCACATGGGGCAATGCCACCAGGGGTACTTCAAGTGGCCGCGAGGGGAGTGGTTCTTTCAGTTCCCGGCACAGTGCATTCTCTGCGTGGACATGATCATGTGGACCTTCGAGACGGAAGAGGCGATCTCGAAGCGAGCAGAGGACCCCCAGGCAATCGAGAAGTACCTTGTGTCGTACAACGCACAGATCCACAGCACCGTGGAGGTGGTAAAACAGGACCTCGACAGGCTGAAGCGGACCATTGTGAACACGATCATCGTGATGGACGTTCACAACAGGGACATGATCAAGGGTCTAATCGACGAAGACGTCACAAAGATCAACGAGTTCGCGTGGTCCATGCAGCTGCGGTACTACTGGGTGAACTCCAACGTCAGCATCTGGCATTGTGCGGGGCAATTCTCGTATGGTTACGAGTACCTCGGCAACCAAATGAGGCTTGTGATCACTCCGTTAACCGACAGAGCCTTCCTCACCTGCACAAGTGCATTGGACATGAACTTAGGAGCTGCCCCGCAAGGACCCGCAGGTACCGGTAAGACCGAGAGTGTCAAGGACTTGGGCAAAGGCCTTGCCAGGCAGGTTGTCGTATTCAACTGTTCCGACGGAATCAACGTGTCGACGATGGCGCAGTTCTTTGCAGGGCTTGCGCAGGCGGGGGCGTGGGCGTGCTTCGATGAGTTCAACAGAATCGACTTAGAAGTGCTTTCCGTGGTGGCCATGCAAATGCTCACTATCACCACCAACCTGGCTCAAAAGAATGAGACGTGCGAGTTCGATGGGCACACCATCAAGCTCAACCCCGACTTCGGTGTCTACATCACCATGAACCCTGGATACGCAGGGAGAACCGAGCTACCGGACAACTTGAAGACGCTGTTCCGCCCCATCTGCATGATGATCCCTGACTACAGGCTTATCGCCCAGATCATGTTCTACTCGGAAGGGTTCTCCGAGGCAGAGAGCTTGGCGCAGAAAATGGTGCAGCTTTACAAGCTGTCATCCGAGCAGCTCTCCAAGCAGTATCACTACGACTTCGGTATGCGTGCCGTGAAGTCCATCCTTGTCATGGCGGGGCAGCTCAAGCGCGGGTCGCCCGACGACGATGAGGACATGCTCCTCATCAGAGCCATGCGCGATTCGAACATTCCAAAATTCCTTCGAGACGACACAGTGCTGTTCCAGGCGCTCATCAGGGACCTGTTCCCCAATGTGCAGATCCATGAAGTCTCCAACGCTGTGCTGGAAGAATACATCAACAAGGAGATGATTGACTCGGGTCTGCAGATTGTCGACACTTTCACAAACAAGGTGGTGCAGATCTACGACACGATCGTTGTGCGTCACGGTATGATGACCGTAGGGCTCACAGAGACTGGCAAGACAGAGTGTCTCAATGCACTGAAGAAGGCTTTGACGACGATGAAGGAAAGTGGTGCCGACCCGACCGGTGACAACCCGTTGATCAACACTGTGCACACGCATTGGGTGAATCCGAAGAGCATCACCAGCGAAGAACTGTACGGGGAGGTGAACTCTGTGACAAGGGAGTGGACGGACGGTGTGCTATCGTACCTCGCGAAGCAGGTGGCGAAAGAAGGGAACGAAGGCGTCGTCGACAGGAACTGGCTGGTGTTTGACGGTCCGGTAGACGCCGTCTGGATCGAGAACCTGAACACCGTCCTCGACGACAACAGGATGCTGTGTTTGGTGAGCGGCGAGCGTATTAAGATCCCACGCACCGTTCTCTTCGTTTTCGAAGTTCAAGACTTAGCCGTCGCCTCTCCTGCCACCGTGTCCCGTTGCGGTATGGTGTACTTAGAACCGTTCTACCTAGAAGGGTCTGGATGGAAGCCTATTGCAAGGTCCCTCAACGCCAGGTTGCAAACAAGATACAGCGACAAATGGCTAGGCGACCGCATCGCGGAGCACACGAAGAACGTCGTCGAGCGTGCGCTGAATGTCGTGCGGAAGGAGGGCAAAGAGTGGATTGCCACGGTTGACCAGCAGCTTGTGAAGTCCATGCTGCATCTTATCGAGGCATACATCGTGGTGCATGACAACGACGACGACGAAGCACCAAACTCCGAAATGAAAAAGCAAGACGAGAACGACGAAGAGGATAAAGAAGCCGAGGCTGAAGATGAACCTGACGTAAACCCATACAGCCTGCCGAAGGAACAGCCGGCGTCCACAGACACAAAGGACGCAGGCTACTACCCGAAGATAATTGACATGTACTTCGTGATGGCAATCGTATGGGCGATAGGGGGGAACATCAACGACACTGCGAGGGACAAGTTCTCGGAGCTGATCAGACCGCTGTTGCTGGAGATCTGCCCCCATTTCCCAAAGGAAGGGTCTGTGTACAACTATTGCGTGCATAAGAAGTCAGCCTCGTTCGTCCCATGGGAGTACAAAGTCCCCAACTTCGTGTATGACAGAAGCGCATCATTCTTCGACTTGTTCGTTCCCACATCAGACACTGTGTGTATGCTTTCCATGCAGAAGTTGCTGACCAACGTAGGACGGCACGTGCTCCTCAACGGAGTGACGGGGGTGGGGAAGAGCGCTATCACAATGGACTTCATCTTCAGCGACTTGAACGCAGCCGACCCGCAAGCCGACTGGCAGTTCTTCGCGGCGGTGATGAGCGCGCAAACTTCCTCCAAAAACGTGCAGGAGCGAATGGAGTCTAAACTTCACAAGAAGAAGAACAACCTCTTTGGTGCCTCGCCAGGCAAACGCCTCGTCTTCTTCGTCGACGACATCAACATGCCCAAACAGGAGATCTACGGGGCGTCACCACCCATCGAGCTCCTCCGCCAAGTCATGTCTCACGGTGGTTTCTACGACAGGAAGAAAGTATCCCTCTTCAAAAACATCGAGGACCTTGTCCTTGTGGCCGCATGCGGTCCCCCAGGAGGGGGGAAGAATCCCATCACACAAAGGTTTACCTCTCGCTTCCACATGTTGTGCACCCCGTCGCTGTCTACGTTCTCGATGAAAAAGGTGTTCTTCTCCATCCTGCAAGGCTTCCTTTCCATTTTCGAATCGAGCATCAAGCAGCTGTGCGGACCGATTGTGGATGCCACACTTGAATGTTACGAGAGAATGGCAAAAGAGATGAAGCCAACACCTGCGAAGTCGCATTACACATTCAACTTGCGTGACTTATCCAAGGTGGTGCAGGGGGTGCTGCAGGTCGACGCTAAAGCACTAACAGACAGACTAACGCTCATCAGGCTGTGGTCACACGAGGCGTCGAGGGTGTTCCACGACAGGTTGGTGGACGATAAGGACAAATCGTGGTGGTGGAGACTCAGCGAGGAGCTGTTTAGGACTATGTTCAACGAGCCGTGGGACCCGCATTACAAGGAGGTTTTGTTCGGGGACTACATGCTCAGGGAAGACAAGAAGTACGAAGAGATATTAGACATCCAGAAGTTCCACGACATGGTTGCAAACGACTATCAGATAGACTTCAACATCCAAGAAGGCTCAGAGCGTGACCTTGTCTTCTTCAAGGACGCCCTGCACCATCTGTCAAGGATCTGCAGAGTTATCCGCCAACCTCGAGGCAATGCATTACTCGTCGGTGTCGGTGGGTCTGGTCGACAGTCCCTTGCAGCGCTGGCCACATTCATGTGCAACATGAAGCGGTTCACCATCACCATCACCAGGAGCTACGGGATGAACGAGTTCCATGAGGACTTGCGCGGGGCAATGCTTGAAGCCGGTTGTGAAAACTCTTCCTGCGTGTTCCTCCTGTCGGACAGTCAGATCATCCACGAACAGATGCTTGAGGACATCAACAACATCCTCAACACAGGTGAAGTGCCCAACCTGCTCGAGAACGAGGACATCGACCGCATCCTTCGCGACTGCAGGAAATACGTGAAGGCCGCCAACAAACAAGAGACTCGAAATGTGATCCTTGCATTCTTCACAACGCTTGTCAGGCAGAACCTGAAGATCGTGCTCACAATGTCGCCCATCGGTGACGCTTTTAGGAACAGGCTGCGAATGTTCCCGTCGCTTGTGAACTGCATGACGATCGATTGGTACACGAAGTGGCCGAGGGATGCGTTGTTGTCCGTTGCAGAGAAAGCCTTTACGAAGACAAACCTCGGGACATCCGACCAGAAGGCAGGTATCTGCAGGATGTGCGTCGACATCCACAGCAGCGTGATCGACACCTCTGAGGAGTTCTACGACGCACTGCGCAGGCGGAACTACACAACACCGACGTCGTACTTGTCGCTGATCTCCAGCTACCAGGACATCCTGGCGTCGCAAACAAAGCATGTGCAAGGAAACATCTCAAGGTTCCAAGGCGGTCTGGACAAGCTCATGAACACCAGCAGAGAAGTAGACGACATGAAGGAGCTCCTCACTAAGAAACAACCAGAACTGGTCACCGCGCAGAAGAACACCGATACGCTCATGCTTGAAATCGAAGTGGAGCAGAAAGACGCTGCTGTTATCAGAGAGAATTGCCAAAAAGAAGAAGCCGACACATCTGTGATAGCAGCAGAAGCACAGTCGATATCTGATGAATGCAAAGCACAGGTTGATCTCGCGATGCCCGCCTACCACTCAGCCGTAGGTGCCCTTGACTCGTTGAGTAAGGACGACATCACGCTGCTCAAGACCATGGGCTCCCCTCCCGAGAGGGTGAAAACCACTCTTGAAGCTGTCCTGCTTCTGCTGGGCGAGAAGAATCTTGCGTGGGACAATGCGAAAAAGTTCCTTGGGCAGATGACCTTCATGAAAATGCTGAAAGAGATCGACGCCGAGGGCATCCCCGACTCGGTCATCAAGAAGATGAACAAGAACTACATGAACAACCCCGAATTCGAGCCGGACAAGGTGAAGTCCTCGTCAGTGGCAGCCATGTCCCTGTGCATGTGGGCACGGGCTGTGGTGAACTTCAACCAGGTTACGAAAAACATGGCACCGTTAAAAGCAAAACATGCAGTAGCGGAGGCGAGCCTGAAGGAGGCGCAGAGCAAGCTGCAAAAGGCTAGGGAGACGCTGGCCGAGGTAGAGAACAAAGTAGCTAAGCTGCAGGCAAACATGCAAGCGGCTGTGGATAAAAAGAAAATGCTTGAAGACGACATCGCCATGACGGAAGCGAGACTTGTAAGGGCTGACAAGCTCGTGTCAGGGCTTTCTTCAGAGAAGGAACGATGGGAGGAACAGCTGGCACAGCTCAGGGAAGAGTCTGCCACAATTGTGGGTACCATGCTTCTGGCTGCCGGCTCTGTAGCTTACACAGGCCCCTTCACCGCTCAGTTCCGAACCTCCCTCATCAAGACATGGACGGAGAAAATGCAGACCGACGGCATCCCCGTCAGCAAACACTTCAGCTTTGACACCACCGCCGACCCTGTCCGCGTCCGCACATGGGGCATCAAGGGATTGCCGCTCGACAAGTTCTCAATCGAAAACGCCACAATCGCTGAGAAATCGCACAGGTGGTGCCTTTGCATCGACCCGCAGGGGCAGGCCAACAACTGGATCAAAGCGATGGAACGTGACAATGGGCTAATGGTGTTGAAGCAGTCCGAGCAGAAATTCATGCAAAAGATGGAGAATTGCATCAGGGTAGGGATCCCTGTGCTGCTAGAGAACGTCGGCGAGGAGTTGGATGCGTCCTTAGACCCAATCCTCTTAAAGCAAACCGTAAAGAAGCAGGGGCGGTTGTTCATCAGGCTGGGCGACCAAGATGTGGAGTACGAGCCCAACTTCAGGTTCTACATCACGACGAAGATGCCCAACCCACATTACATGCCGGAGTTGCAAATCAAAGTGACGATTATCAACTTCACGGTGACTCAGAAAGGACTTGAGGACCAGCTGCTAGCGGATGTCGTGAGGTGTGAGAAGGCAGAGCTTGAGGAGCAGCTCGACCAGGTCATCGTGCAAATCTCAGACGGGAAGGCGCAGCTAAAGGACATCCAGGATCGTATCCTGGTGCAGCTCGCTGAGGCGACGGGGAACATTCTCGACAACGAGGAGCTCATTAACGCGCTGGGCGAGTCCAAGATCACCTCCGAGGCCATCGGCATCGATGTCGCAAAAGGTGAAAAGGCAAAGATCGAGATCGCCGCCACACGTGAACGGTACCGTAATGTCGCCACGCGGGGCTCCCTTCTGTACACAGTCGTCGCCGAGATAGGTGGGATGGACCACATGTACCAGTATTCTCTTGACTTCTTCAAAGGGCAGTTCCAGCAGACACTGCAAAGGACAGAGAAGTCGGACGACATCGACAAGCGGACGGGGATCTTAATCCCAGCCGTGACCTCAGACACATACAACACAGTCTGCAGGGGGTTGTTCGAGAAAGACAAACAGCTGTTTGCATTCTTGATGGTTGCACATATCTTCCGTGAGAACGGGCAGATCAGCGACGACGAATGGGCGTTCATGCTGAGAGGGGGCGGGGGGCTGCGACCGCAAGACCCTGTGTCCAAACCCGACTATCTAGCTGACATTGTATGGAGCGAGGTGCAGATGCTCGGTGAGTTAGACGGCTTTGACGGATTAGTGGGGTCGATGGTCAGCGACGCTGCCGAGTGGCGTGTATGGGTGATGAACGACGAGCCGCACGAAGTAGAAATGCCTGGAGGGTTTGGCAACATGTCGCAAATGCGGCAACTCTTGATCCTGAGATGCCTGCGGGAAGACAAGGTCATGTACGGGATCACGCAAGTGGTGGGCGCGTACCTCGGCAAGATGTTCACGGAGTCCCCACAGTTCGACCTCGCGGCATCCTTCAACGACTCAACAAATGTGTCGCCTGTCATCTTCATCCTCACGGAGGGGACCGACCCAACCACCGTCTTCTACGAGTTCGCAGCACACCACGGGTACAGTGACAGATTGCTTGTTCGATCCTTGGGTCAAGACCAAGGCACTTTCGCTCAACAATACATCCAAGAAGGCATGCGCACAGGAGACTGGGTGTATCTCCAGAACTGCCACGTGTACTCGTCATGGATGCCGACTCTGGAAAGACTGTGCGAAGAACTTCTTATCAAAGAAGTACACCCTGACTTCAGACTGTGGCTGACATCAAGACCGGATAAACACTTCCCCGTGGCAATCCTGCAGAGCGGGATAAAGGTGACAAAAGAACCTCCACAAGGGTTGAAGGCCAACCTGCGCGACAGTTTCTCAGGCCCGATAACAGAAGACGTGTGGGGATCTTGCAAGAACGCGAGACCTTGGAAGCGTCTACTATTCGCGCTTACCTTCTTCCATGGCATCATCCAAGAGAGAAGGAAGTACGGTGCCTTGGGGTGGAACATAAGGTACGCATGGAACCAGTCAGACATGGACGCGTCGATGGTGACGTTGAAGCAGTACCTTGAAGACGCTCCGGAAGATCAGCTTCCTTTCCAAGCCTTGACATACCTGACAGGTGTTATCAACTATGGAGGCAGGGTAACCGATTTCTTAGACACACGATGCTTGCGACAAATGCTAGCGAAGTTCTTCCTCCCGGACACTGTAGCTGGGAAGTTCGACATCACCCCTGATGGGGTTTACCACATCCCGGAAGAAATCGACACAGTAGATATGTGCAGGGAATACCTAGCGGAGCTACCGCCGTATGAGAAGCCTGAGGTCTTTGGGCTTCATGGGAACGCCGACATCACCCGAGAGAAGAACGAGTCTCAAAGAATGATATTCACGTTGGTGGAAGTGCAGCCCCGTGCAGGGTCGGGCGGCGGGTCACGGTCTGCTGATGACATGGCCAGCGAGATCGCGCAGGATTTCATCAGCAGGCTCCCAACGCCCATTAATAAAACAGATGGGCACGAGGACACATACCGTATAACGGATACCGGCGACATGATCTCTCTGGGGACATTCCTCTTGCAGGAGGTGGATGTGTTCAACTTCCTGTTGGACGTTATTAAGAAATCGCTCCGGGACTTGATGGCGGCCATCAAGGGAGAGGTGGTCATGAGCAGCTTGCTTGAAAAGATGTTCAACGATTTCCTTGTAAACAAGTATGGAAATTATTTCCCGGAAAAAAAAAAAAAAAAAAAAAAAGAGTTCCCGAAAACTGGGGCGGCATGAAGCTGTCGTACCTTAGTAAAAAGCCTCTTGCGTCGTGGTTCATGGACACGTTGAACAGGGTGAACTTTTTGAAGGAATGGAACGACAACGGGCCACCAATGTCCTTTTGGGTCCCGGGGTTTTATTTCCCGCAGGTATATACTTAGAAAAAACGAACAAGGGTAAAAAAATAATTTTTTTTTATCTCGCAGGGGTTTGTTACGGCAGTGCTTCAGACACACAGTAGGAGGTTTTCTATCCCGATCGACGAATTGAGGTTCAGGACGCATGTGATGCACTGGAACGATGCCGACAAGGTAGAGGAGGAGCCAGAGACGGGGGTTTATGTTCATGGGTTTTACTTGGAAGGGGCGAGATGGAAGGAAGACACTGAGTGCTTGGGCGAAATGAACAAAGGCGAGCTCTACACAGCCTTCCCCGTCACATGGCTAGAACCCATCCTTATGACGGAAAGCATCGGTGAGCCAAGCACCACTTATGAGATACCGCTGTACAAGACCACCACAAGGGCAGGGACATTGTCCACTACTGGTATGGTTGGGGAAAGAGAAATTTAAAAAAAAAAAAAAAATCCAATTCAGGCCTCTCGACAAACCTTGTCACCACGATGCATCTGCCATCCGGATCTAAACCACCCGATCACTGGATAATGCGGTCGGCTGCCATGCTTTGCATGTTAGATTCGTGATATCTCCTTTTCTTAAGTGATTTTTTTTCTTCTTCTTTTTTCTTTTTAGTTCGTATTTTCTTTTTTATTTATTTATGTGTATAGACACGAATAACAAAAAGGGTGTGTGGAATGGGGAACGGGAAAAAAGAAGAAAAAAAAAAAGAAAAAGAGGGAAAATAAGAAAATCACACCCTGTTACCCCTCCTTCCCCTCCCTCTTCAATATCTGAATAAGTTTTTTTTTTTTTGTCATCGCTTTTTAGAATTTCAAACAAAAAAAAAAAAAGAAATACCAAACAACAACAACAACAAGGGGGAAGAAAAAAAAAATGCTGTTCCGTCGCTTACCATTGCGTGCGGCGGCAAGGTGGTACGGAACAAGCGAAGCGCCTTCGACAAGCCCCGCAGCGCCGAAGAAGAAAAAGATGAAAAATAGGATTCTGCGAAGGCCCAGGGACCAAAAGCCCATTCTACGCAACCCTGGCACGCTCTCTGTACAAGGGATACGAGAAGAGGCAGAAGCCCTACCCGAGGTGGACCTGCCCCCTGTCGAAACCAGGATAGAAGCATTAATGGAAGACGACTCGATAGGCAGCATAGATATCTTGGAAATATTGACAACTGACGGAGACAATCTAACAGATTCACAGCTTAGTAGACTAGTGACGCATTGCTTGGCTCAGAAGAACGAGATGCATGGTTCGGTATCTATCACAATGCATGACGCAGCGTGTGAGGAAGCGTTGGCGATGGTTGAAGCAGCGTCTCGAATGGGCCACACTGTGGGCCCTGAGACACTGTGTGTTTTGATATCGATGCACGCCAACCCAACACCGGGACCCGCGCGTAACATCCAAACATCTCTCCAGCTCCTCTCCGACCACAGGGATGACATCATCAACAGCATCCCCGACCCTGTGGTTCCTTTCTGGGTCTACGAGCACATATTATTAGGCTGCGCTTACGACGATGACGAAGACGCTGCCTTACAACTAATATCCGACCCAACAACACCCGAACTGACCCCCGAGGCGTGGAGCTACGCCATCAGCAGCTGCAACGCAATACCCGCCATGGAGAACATGCAGACGATCCTGCATGAAAAACAGGCAGACATGAACCTACAGACTATTCACTACAACGCGATGCTGAAGGTGTGCTCGAAGAGTAAGATGTCTGGGGAGGACGTCATCTGTGAGATGAAGGAGAAGGATATTGAAATGGACGCCGACACCTATGTCATGTGGATGGCGTGCACTGCAGGTCTCCGTAAGAAAGACTCCGGCGACAAGGTAAGGAATATCTACCACTCGCTCCTCACGTGCATTGACGACAGCGAAGTCACACTAGGGCTCATTTCTGCCGTACTACAGATTTGCCTAATCCATGCTCAGAAGCCGTCTGATGCCTACGTCGCCCTTGCCCGAGAGGTCTATGACGGGGCATCGCGTGTAGGGTTGAACAAAAGCTACTACATCCTCACCAAGACCATGCACGTGTTCACCAAGGTGGGTCACACAGCATACACCGAAGAGCTTTACAACGAATGCAAACAAAAAGGCACCGGTTTGTCAGGACATATGTGGGAACTGAATAGGTATGGTGTAACAAGCAGAAGGGGGAAGAAAATAAAAAAGTACAGGGACGCCCACCGAACACGAGGATCCCGGAAGAGCGCCGCCGTGATGTACGAGGAGGCTCTTGTCAAGCACAATGTACCACATGAGATCCACACCTATCATGGGGGGTACAATGCAGTTCCGACTTCAAGGGTCCGCCCCCATGGCAACGCACGATTCACGGATTCCTTTATTAAGGTATTTTTAGAAGTTAAAGAAAAAAAAAGAAAATACTTTCACAGCCGACGGAGCTTCTCTCGAAACCCCTTCCCTCGACACCTAAAGGTTATTAAGCCATCAAGTAACAGCTCTTTTTTTCCCCTGCAATTTAGAATTTAAAAAATAAAAATAAAAAAAGCCCTTTCTCAGGCATCCTTTTCATTACACATGTCGGATGAACCGGTGAAGGTCGAGGTGAACGAGGAACAGGTAAAGGAAGAGCCAGCTGTCGATGTAAAGGTGAACGAAAAGGAGGACCTCCCCTTTGCGATAGGTGAGGAGGTCGAGGCTTACGGGTTAAAGGGTTTGGCGGAATTGAACGAACATGTAGGAAAGGTCATAAAAATGCAGGGTGACAGAGTGGTGGTTGAGTTTGGTGGGAAATGGGGGGAGAAAGCCCTGAAGATTGCAAATCTAAAACCGCCCGGGCTCACTTTGGAAGAAACTTCTGTGGGCGCCGCTGTGATCGCTGCATTGGCTGTCGGCATCCACGAGTGCGTGGACGAGGAAGATGGAGACACTGAGGCAAAGATCTCTGAAGATGCCGCCTACATTTCCTCACTGCTGCGAAAAGCCACATTCACGACCACTTTAGAAACACGGATCATTGAGCAAAAGGAGCACGGCGCCACGCAATGTCTCGCTCATGTCTTAGATTTCTCGCACATTGTCTTTGAATGCCCGTTTTGCGAGGTGCAGATGGGCGTGAGGTACGCAAGCCAGACAGAGTGGCTTCGATGCAACTCTTGTAAAAGTGACAGACAGCTCGATATCTGCCTGTCATGCGCAGCTCTTAAGAAGGATCTGGAAGTCTCCTACCACCCTAATGACCACACATTCACGAACCTCAGCAAGCTATGCCAAGACAACCGCGAAGCCGTTGTCTGCTCGTTCAAGCAAAACCTCCGTGATCGCCTTCGTGCATACCCAATCAAGACAAAATGCAGAAGCCGCGAGCCCATTTTAACCCGCCAGACCGAGACAAACGCACTGAACCACAAGGCAACGCTGAACAAGCTGTCAGACGGTCGGGAGTGTGACTGGTGCGGGACGGCAGTCGGGGCGAGGTACAGAAACAACCAATGGTTCAAATGCAACCAATGCACGGCGAAGGACTTCGACATGTGCGGGTGGTGCTTCGAGGCGCAGTACGACTTGTCCGTCCCGCAAAGCGACCTGCATCGCGAGGATCATACCTTTAGCAATTTGTTGGAACTGTTGCCCGAGGCGGTCCCTGCCACACCACCTACCTCCCCTGAAAGGCGGCGAGCCAAGGCTATCTACATCAGTGAGGCTGCTCTCAGGGAGACATTCGCGCCCCTGCATTATTGCCCGCAGTGCGGGGCACCTTATGATGTGGCCAACCCGTACAACCCAAGAAAGCATCCGAACAAACACTTCGGTGCGTGCGACCTGGAGGTGCGCATCGAGGGTGCCAAACCGCAGCACATTTGCGGGATCTGCAATGACGTAGTGAAGTGGAAACCAGGTGCTGTTGCACTGTCGCACCGTCAGGAAGTGATCTACTGCGGGGACTGCCTCATTGCTCACGTGTCTAAGTCGCGCACAGTGCCCGGCAGTGGCGATCCCATTCCAGAAGATGCATCCTTTGTCTGCTTCCAGTCCATTGCGATTGAACTAGCGGCAATGTACGTCCCTTGCTTATACTGCTCCGAGCCGTGCCCCTTGCATGCGTATGAGCAGCACGTCAGCACCTGTGCTAAGAGAACCCAGGCCTGCAAGTACCGAACCTTAGCTTGTCCGTACACAGCACGCCTTGGGGACTCCGAAGCTCTGCAGCAGCACGAGGAGGGGTGCATACACGGTGCTTTCAAGCACTACATTACACGGAATGAGCTGCAGAAGCGTGAGATGGAAGCGAACATTGAAGATTTGAAGGAGATGCTCGAAGTGCAGAGGCAGCAGATCAGCCTGCTGGTGAGGGAGAAGAATTTTGTGTACTCTGCAGACGCGTTCGAAGAAGTGACAGACGAGGAGGAAGGGGAGGAGGAGGGGCTTGAGATTCTGCATTGCAAGAACCGTGCGGCGATCGCAGCGGAGAAGGTTATGGGCGCACCGAGGCAGACTTGGTCAGAAGCCTTTAAGGGGAGTACGCTATCGCTGTCTGCCGACAAACTGACCTGCAAGGGAGGAGGCAAAGTTCAAACAGTACTCGGTACTCTTCCCATGGCGAAGCCGGGGGTCTACTACTGGGAAGTGCTGATAAGTGGGATGCCATCTTGCGGGTCTGTGCGTGTGGGCTTGGCTAGGAACCCCCCCACGACGTCGCACACGGTGGGGCTGGACCTCAGCAAGCCACTTGGTGCGACGCTGTTGTCGTGGGGGTGGTACAGCAGTGGGACATTCGTGCACGACCAAGAGCCGCGCCTCGACGCTTTAGGAGAACCGACAGGGAACCGGACACCGCTGCTGCACAACGAAGACACAATGCGCTTCACCTCCAAAGACTTCATCGGCTTCCTCCTCGACTGCAATTCAGGCGAGCTTTTCATGTACCGCAACCGCATCTGCGTCGGGAAGCACGTCGGGATGGAAAAGAAGATCGTCGACCCCCACTCAAAGAAGAAGTCCGACCCTGTTTACTTCGCAGCAGCGTCGCCCGGGTTCGGGCACCACAGCGTGACGCTGCGTCCCAATGCACCGATGCAGAAGAAACCGAAGCAGAAGAAGTAACCCCGCTTTTTTTCTTTACACGTTCGTTATTTGTTATTTTATCCCCATTCATTCATGCTTCCAACCACCACAGGGTGTGGTGCACATGTATCGCACTAGCGATGACTCCGGTGCACGGCAGTGGACGACGAGGTTGGTGTACCTGATAGGCGGGGCACTGTATATCATAGGAGCACAGGAGGTGTACTACACAGGAGCGGGGAGTATGAAGACGTTCCTCCCGCCGCTGCCGTACTTCACGGGGATGATGATGGCTGTGCTGCTGCCGCCTGCGGACGGACGCCGTCCCTCAAGCAACGGGAACCAGAACACAGCGAGGTCGTCGAAGCTGATCATGAGGATCGCAGCCTTGGAGGCCATCGGGTACCTCATGACGTACCTCGGCATTGCTTATGCAGGGTCCACAATATATACAATTGTTTACGGGAGCATGTCGCTGGTGGTGGCGTTCATGAGGTGGGTGATAACGAAGAAAACTGTGAGCAGAGGACAGCTATGCGGCATGATGGTCGCTGTGCTGGGCATTGCAAGCACTGCACTTGAGGGCCTCAACGCTGCGAACTCCGAGTCTATAGAGCTGGGCGTCTTCTTCACGCTGGTAGGTTGTTTCGCCTACGCGACAGAGTACGTCTTCCTCGAAGAGGCCCTCGCTATCCTTCCCACCACAACCGTCCTCTTCTCCATGGGTAAGTACTGCACAATGTTGTTCTTCACGCTCTTCATCACCATCGGGCTCCCTCACCACCGTGCTTGGATCGAAGACCAGGTCAAGGCGCACCACGGGAGGATGGAGGTCGTGGTGCTGCTCTACACTTTACTCATCCCGTGTTCTTTCCTCAAAAACTACGCCTGGATGGGGGTCATAAGGGGCGACGGTGCAGTGGCCACTGGGCTTATGCAAGGGTTTCGGTCCTGCCTCACTTTCGCACTGTCATCGATGCTCTTCTGCAGCCCTACCACTTCCAACCAGTGCTTCACGATAGGGAAGGTTTGTAGGGGATAGGGTGGGAAGGGGGACTTCAAACAAAATAAAAGAAATTTAAAAAAAAAAAAAAAAAAAAAAACAGGGGTTTGCCACAGTTCTTGTAGTCACGGGGACACTTATCTACTCATTTGCGCAGCCAGCCAAACCCACCACACCTCCGTTGAGCCCATCGTCAAGCAGCGGGCTTGTTTGAGCTTTTTGAAGAAGAATTAAAAAAGAAAAAAAAGGATGAACAGAAACAATATATTAAAAAGTGTGTATTCTTAAGTAGTAATACCCGTCCTCCTGTTTTAGGTGTTTGCAAGTCCAAATTTTGATTCTCCGACGATGTATCCGCAAAACTCTGCTTACGGTGTAACTATGATTTTGAATTTAATGTCTATGTGCTCTTTTCGCTCTTGTGTCCGTATTCTGGATCTTTGTCGATTCATGATTTTGCTAACGCGTGTCGATATGCTATCAAGTCATTGTGTGCATAAAGGAAAAGGGGAAAAAAAGAAAAGAAGGGAAAAACAAGAAAAATGATGCTCGGATTCGGAATGGCACTGCTGGCCATGTCGGCACTGCCCAACGACACGCTGTGCAACTATCACGGAAGCAAGCACGCGGATTGGGTGCACAACCTCACGCTGAGGGAAGCATCGCAGTACCAACAGAGAAAACCCGTGGCCTCGCCACACATAGTGCTGGACCTTGACCTCCCCGCATCTCAGAGATGGGTAGAACCGTTGAAGAGGCTCCCCCCCAACACAAAACAGATCATCGACAACTACCTGTACTCGCTTGTCCCAAAGTGGGCAATCGAACTGTTGGAAACGGTAGTGGGCCCTCTTGCAGACTACCGCGGCTTTGGTGAGGAGTACACAGAGGAAATGCTGTCGATCGCTTCGACCCTCGACCTCCCAAGAGGCCAGGTGGTGGCTTTAAACCTAATGTACGTCCTGGAACACGTGGGCATCAACTGCTCCAACTGGAACGACACAGGCCCGACAGGCGAGTGTGTCAACAACACTGAAGTGATCTACCCCTTCAAGGTGAAGCACGGCGGTGGTATCACAGGCCCACCTGGCGTCTGCACGTCGATCGTAGCTGAGCGTCCAGACGGGACAGTCGTGCATGGTAGGAACTTTGACTGGAACATCCCAGAAGTGCTCCGCCCGCTCATGTGGGAGGTGGAATTTCAAAAAGGCGGGAAAACCTTGTGGACAGGCACATCGATCGCAACGTACATCGGTGTTCAAAACGCAATGAAAGGCGGCCCCAACGGGTTCGCGATCACAATGGACGCAAGGTGCCAAGGAGGCATCTTGTGGAAAAACGCTGCGGAGATGCTTCTCGCCGGCGGGTTGACACCGTCGCTCATCGCACGTAACGCCATGCTGAACGCAACGGGTTATGAGGACCTTGTTACTATCCTGTCGGATGCGCCTATGATCGCCCCGATGTACTTCATTGTGTCCGGCGGCGGGAAGGGGCAAGGTGCAATCATCACCAGGGGCAGGGAGAAGGAGATTGACCTCTGGCGTATTAACGCCACGCAGCCCAACGGGTGGTGGCGTCTTGAGACTAATTACGACCACTGGAGCCCTGTCCCTGTAGGCGATAACAGACGTCAGCCTGGCAATGCCCATGTCCAAGCAGTAGGAAGAGCCGGGATGAACTACTCTAGCATGTACGGCATTATGGTTGAGTGGCCTACCTTCAACACTCACACCGACCACACTGCCGTCTTTGTGGTTGCGGATGATTATTACAATGCTACTGTGTGGTTTGGGTGAGAGGGAGGAGTGATTTATCTCGTCCGTTTTTTTTTCTTTTTTTTTTTTCTTTCTTTCTTTCTTTCCCCCCCTTTTTTTTTTCCTTTTTTTTTCCTTGCATTTTTTTTTTTTTTGCTGATTATCGCGAAACCACTATTTAATGCAAGAGGAAAAAAGTTTTTTTTGAGTGCCCACCCTCTTCGTTACTTCGAGCGGGGGTGTTTTTTTTTTTCTTTCTTTCTTTTCTCTTGTTCTCCAGATTATGCGGGGAAGACAAGAGAAAAAAAAAATGTCTGGCGACACTGTTACTTAGCGGTAAGAGGTTTCGTCCCAAAAAAAAAAAAAAAAAAGAAATAATTAAAATAAAGTTACTTATTTCGTCGTTCCTTCTTTTCCTTCTCTCTTTTTTGGTTTTTTTTTCTTCTTCTTCTTTCTTCTAACTTACTTACTTCCCCCCCCCTTTTTTTATTCTTCATTTTTACGCTTACAATTTTTCCTGCCCCTCATAACATCACCAGTCGGGATGCTACTCTATGATGAGCAAAGTAACTTGCCGAATGCAAGATAAACGGTTTTTCCGGTTTCTGCCCCAAGGTGGTGATTCTGAGACAACAAAAAATAGGACACACCTATAAATCACCCAAGCCCTGTGCCCCCTGTGATGAACAAAATAACTTATCAGACTCGTTATCTGACCTTTCTTTCTCAAAGCAAGGCGTGCAAGATAAACGGTTTTCCGGTTGCTGCTGTAAGGTGGTGATCCTGAGGGACAACAAAAAGCCTTTCGCCGTGCCCCCCTTTGATGAGCAAAATAACTTATCAGACTCGTTATCTGACCTTTCTTTCTCAAAGCAAGGCGTGCAAGATAAACGGTTTTTCCGGTTGCTGCTGTAAGGTGGTGATCCTGAGGGACAACAACACAGGCACCTAGCCCAACTTCGTGTCGTATATCGCAGTGTGTCCCCTTTTATGAGCAAAATAAAAAGAAAAAAACGGAGTTTTGTCCTCCTGTCGATGTCGGTTAATATTCTGTGATGAACAAAATAACTTATCAGACTCGTTATCTGACCTTTCTTTCTCAAAGCAAGGCGTGCAAGATAAACGGTTTTCCGGTCGCTGCTGTAAGGTGGTGATCCTGAGACTACATGGATTTTCCCCAAAACCCCGCATCCAGTCTTTGTTGTACCCCCTGTGATGAACAAAATAACTTATCAGACTCGTTATCTGACCTTCTTAGAAAGAAGGCATGCAAGATAAACGGTTTTCCGATTGCCATTTAACAGTGGTGATCCTGAAGGGAAAAAAAAAAAAGAAAAGTTTTTTTTTTTTAAAAATCCAAATCACAAGGTTACACTGGGTGGGGAGAGGTGGAGAGGAAATGGAAACAAGCAGCAAGAATGGTTGGTTTGCTGCGACCAAGGTGAAGAAGAAGAAAACAAAGCAACCCTTCGTGCGAGAGGTTATCACAGCAGCATCCCAACCAGGGGCCGCGTTCAAACCCGTCTTCAAAGTGACAGGACAGGTGGCTGCCACAAATGTCAATTTTATGATTGGAATAAACAATAGATTGTAATGGATCTTCTTGTATTTCCCCCCACCCCACCCCCTTTTTTTTTTGCGATAAAATTAAATTTTTTACACAGGTAAAGGGGTTAAAAACGAAGAAAAGAAAGAGAATAGAGAACTGGGGGGAAGAAAAAAGAAAAAAAAAAGGGACATAGTTTAAAAAAAGGGGGAGGGGAGGCTTATACAAAACAAAACAAGTAAAAGGGAAAAGGAAAGCGGTGTTCTGGTTGTTCTGGTGGGGAATTTTAACATATGACGTCCATTTCACGGAAGTCGCGGAGGGTGAGGGAACCACCTCTCCGGCAAAGAGAGTTATGGAAGGGGTTGAAACAGTGTAGGGCCGAAGAGGTACCGGTGGTCCTGAAGGAACATTTTAGACATGAAATATTTTCATCGAGTTCGAAAGGTGAACTGGGCGCATGGTCAGAAGGCATTAACAAATGCGACGGGTGGCTACGGAAGTGGTTGGAAGGACACGGAAGAAAACTGGACTTCACAAAAGCATTTGTGGAAGAAACTACCAAAAATCTAACCATCCCGGCTGCCGATGACGACTCTGATGTGCTCCTCGCTCTCTCCTTTTTGTCTTGCCTCTTGGAACACTCCCGGAACAAGGCTCTCTTCAATGCTGTGCACACCATCTCCTTGTTCCTCAACTCCCCCTCCGTCGATATCGTACAAGAAGCCTTGATGGTGCTGCACTGGTTCGCAGGCTCGCATCGGCAACGACATCAGCTTGTCCCCTTTGACAAGTCAGCCCAGCATAAGCTAGTTTCCATCGCTTCTGGTTGGGGCCCTGTGCCTAGCCTCCTGCGCTCCGTTGGCCTCTCACCATCCGCTGACCCTTCGGAGACCAAATCCCTGGACACATTGGAATACAAGTTCTTCACTAGCACCTACCACGCCAGCACCAAGCGAGACCCCCCTCCAGCATCCACCCCGTCCACCGCACCCCTCCGAAAAGCCCGCGACTTCTGCTCCGCCATTATATCCCCCTCCGGTCAGGTCACCGTGTCCGTCAAGCTACAAGAAGCCCTTGCAAACGCCGACGACGCAGAGGCAGGTCCAGTCAATGACAGGCCCCGCGAGATCCTCGAATACATCGTCTCTTCCCAAGCACTCCCCTTCCACTACACCTACCCCCTGTGGACAAGACTCCGGATGGCTGCCAACATACACAATCCCGAGAAGCTCTGCAAATGGGCGACTTGCAGAATGCTTGCACTGGCCGTGCTGGCGAGCACCAACGATGATCTGCTCCGGACCTTCCTTGAGCACTGCTCGGACTGGTTCCAAGAGGTCACCTCTGTCCTGTCAGACGACCGTGCGCCCTACTCTGTCGTGACCGCAGTGTTGCAACTTCTGTCTGTGCTGCTCTCCAGTTCTAATGCGCGTGACGCGCTCAATACGTCAGATCTGAGAGGCTCTGCTCTGAGTCCAAGCACTCTCGCAGCCTCGCAAGGACGGCTCCTTGATATGCTGAGGTCAGCACCCCAGGGTATGACAGAGGAGAAGCAGCGTACACCTGATGGTGCTCTGAGACCGGACGCGCAGAGCATGTACACCGCTCTGTTTGGGTTTGCGTCAGTCTTTGCTGTGAACCAAGGGCAGACAAACATACGGACGCTCAACACTGTGATCATAGTACCGTTCTTGCAAGTTCCTAGGTTGCGGGTGCCAGGGACGGAAAAGGTTGCAGCGAAGTGCTTGAACGTCATGGAGTCACTGCTGGCACAGGACAACCTCAAAGAGCAGGTGATAGAGGCAGGGTGCACAGACCTTCTTATCGAGCTACTCCAAGAAGAGGTGAACATGGTCGATGTGGTTGCGGAGATCAAGGATGACGACGAGCTCGTGGTCCCTACCGACGAAATCCCCACTGAGTTGAGGGCACGGCTGGACAAGAAGAGAAGGCTAGCACACGAAAGAGAAGTGGTGCTGACCCATGTGCTTAGGGCGCTGGCATTGTGCATCGGGAGCACTCAAGGACAGCCTGTTGCACTCTTTGACAACCTCAGCTTCCGGGAGTCGTTGCGGAAAATGATCACGTACCCGCAGTTCTTCGGACAGCCGTCCTATAAGTTTGCGGTGCACATCTTGATACAGCTCATCAACACGGACCACACAGTGTGTCCTGCGGTGGTTGATGCAGGGTTCCTGGAGCTCGTGATAAACATGATAAAGAAGCCGCCATCCAACGATCTGAGATTCATGCTGGTGCTGCCGCAATTGCTCGTCGCCTTCTGCTTGTGTGGTAAGGGTGTTGATGTTATCAGGAAGTCCGACATTTTCAAATACATCTTCGAGCCGCTGCGAGGGGAGAAGACATGGTTCATGATTACACCAAGCGACGCCATCACTCTTGGGACGGAGCTTACCGACTTGGCGAGGCATGTGAAGCCGCTTCTCGATGAGTGCGTGACGGCACTGTTCACAGGCCTCTCAGCTGCTGTGGATGACATTATGGACTGGGAACCAAACAACCAAGTGAGCATGAGGCCCCTACATATCTTACAGCACCACGTACTGGTCCTTGATGCCTTGCAGCGAATGGCCTCTGATAAGATGTCTTCCAGGAAATCGAATATCGTGGCGTCCCTCCTTGCAGCTACCGAGAGAATATGCCATATATTCCAAAGACCTAACCTATCACTGACCCCATCTGGCCTTTCACCGAAAGTGCTTCCCCTTTACACGGAGCTGAAGCTCGACTTGCAAAGTATCCTCGGCAGCTCGGCCGTTAACGCCACGTGGGAGATATACTCCGAACTTGAGAAGGCCGCTAATGACCTCACCGACGGTGCGTTCGACGTCACGCAATGGGAAACCCAATGCACTGCTTCTGCTCTGGCGAAATCGAAAATGCCAGTTTCCCCTTGGCCCTTGGGGGCAGATGAATCGCCACTGGTCCTTCACAAGGTGGCAACGCTGTCCCACTTGCTGCACATCTTCATTACACTCGAAGGAAAGCGCACAGACTCGAGGTTGCCGAACTTCTTGTCGGAGTGGCAAAAGTTCCGCCCAGCTGAGTGCCTGAAGACGATCATGAAGGTTGCGATGGGTGTGAAAAAGTGGCAAGTGGTGAGGAACATCGAGAAGCAGCGACAGTTCAAGCAGGCTGAAGTGCCCAGCGTCGCAGGCCCGACTTCGGACTGCACGCCCGACGAAAAGAAGCGTGCAGCCTTGCCGTCCTCCGTCGTCGCTGCCCTAACATGCCTTGTACACGCAGACATGGTGAAAGAGATTGACGATCCCGTGTACATCAGGAGGGACAGAATCGCAGGCATGTTCACTGATTCCTGCCTTGCCCTCATGGACCTGCTGTGCAGGGCTATCGTGCCCAACTCCCGCGACATCACTCAACCTGCCATCAAGGAAGTGTCGGGGCAGCTCAGCAGCGTGGCCTTCATGCTCATCTCGTACGTGAAGGAACACATTGAGAACGATGAAGTGGATTTCGAGACTTCCAGAACCATGTTCCAGGAAATCGTGCTGGGTCCGTGGTGCACCAGGATCATCGGCGTTCTGTATGACCCGACGAACAGGAGATTCAAAGAGCTGTGCTCACTGTTGGTACTCAAGGCGTTTGATGGCCTCGGTGGCATCGCGCTTCTCTGTGACACATGTGTCTCGCTTGTATCGCGCTCATTGGAGTGTTCTGATATCAAAGACATTGAACCTGTGGTCGGAGCCCTGAAGCTGCTCACTAAGTACTCAAAGAAGCACTTTATCGAAGAAGCACCGCATGCACGGGCACTTGAGAGTGCCAACCGCAACTCCTTCGACGCAGCAGCCTTTGCTAAAACTGTGCGCAGCATAATCGCAGAAAAGATCTTGCCTATATGGAAGCACCCCAAGCTGGACAGCCGCCCTGAAGTCGCGATGAAGCTGCTTGAGCTTGTGGGTGTGCTCGTGAAGCAAGGCGACTGGCTGGGTGACCGTTCAGTCCGCAGGACTAAGCCTGTCAAGCAGGAGTTCAAGCCTGACGAAGTGCTGGTGGCACAGTTGGCAGAGATGGGCTTCACAAGGAACAGGGCCCGCCATGCTTTGGTAGAGCTTGGACAAAACTCAGCCGAAATGGCTACGGAATGGTTGTTGACGCACATGTCCGAACAAGATGAGGACGAGGAGGAAGAGGAAGGCGACACCGACGAGGTAGCAAAGGCCATCGCCATGAGTCTTGAAGGGGAGGCAAAGGAAGCAGAGAAAGAAGAGGAAAAAGAAGAACAAAAGAGTGCGGTGCGAATTCTAGCAGACGAGAGCCTTTCTGTGGCGATCACTCTCGGCGACGGCAACCCTGCTCTGGCGTTCTGTGCAACAGACATTTTATGTCTGCTTGCAGATGTACTCAACATGCAGCAAGCAGTGATGGGCGCTGTCCTGGAGAAGGCGCAGGCCGAGCTGTCAAAGGACATATCCATTGACAACAAGGCGCTTGTGAGGTCCCTAACACAGCTGTCGCTGCTGATCCCCCACAATGTGATGCAGCACCAGAAGCAGTCGCTGGCGCAGTCGGAAGCATTCACAAAAAGCATGATCAGAATTCTGGAGTTTGTCGAAGAGAAGATGCCTGCCAAGAGCGACGAGGAGGCGTTCAACAAACACGTGGAGTTCACTAAGGTAGCACTGAGTGTGGTTGACGCTCTGATCATACCCGTGGGTTCCTCTCAGAAGGTCGAAGAGGGCAAGAAAAGCGATGCTGGTTCGAAGGACGCGACTAGCACTGTGCACCACGACGCCTCACCTAAACCTGAGGAGGAATGGAGTATATTGTTGAAGTCCCCTAATGAACCCGTGGCCCTTCCCCAGCCCATCGCAGTGTCACTTCTTGCCACGCTAGCGAACCTGCTAGACAAAGACCTCCCAACGACACCTGTGCACCAGATCATCGCCATCCTGGACAGGCTTGCCATGAAGGATCACGCGCACGCAACACAGCTGTACTCATCGGGAGTTCTAAAGAAGCTCCTAACTACAAAGTTCGAAGGTACCTGGCCATCGCACACTGTGGCGGGTCATGTCGCCAGTATCATTAAGCACACGATTGAGGACCCCGACTACATTCAGTCGGTGCAAGAAGCAGCTATCCGGAAGTCTTTCAGCAAACTTCTATCAGAAACGCCGGTAGGCGTCCCCAACGGGACTGTGGAGTGGTTCACACCCGCACAGCTGCAGCAAGAGAAAGACAAGGAAGTTGTGTTAGACACCAAGGATAAGAAGAAGAAGCGATCTGGGAAAAAGAAAGACGACACGGAGATAAGTGAGACCAAAAAGGTCCCCCTTGTGAAGCTGCAACCCTTTTTGACAGAGCTCGACCGTGCGAAGAAGAAGAGCCCCGCGCTGTTCCTGACGACGTTCACTTCGTGCTGCCGTCTTGTGCAGTACACTAAAGCAGGGGAAGCAAAGCCTATGCGATACATCGAGCTGCGGCCCTCGAAAGACGCTCAGCCGCGAGGCAGGAGGATGTCCATCAGGAGGAAACCTGCCAACCTGATGGCAGAGGAGATAATTAACCTGGTCCTCTCATGCATCTACAGCAGATTGAACGATGAGGCTTCAGAAACGCTGTCGTCCGCGCTGCATCTGCACCAACTGGTACACCTCACGGGAGAGCTGGCTGTGCAGTACCCAAGCACTCTGCCTGCCGTACTCGCATCGCATGGCGAAGATTCGTTCGTGCACCGCCTCCTCAACCACTTCCTCCCGTACAAGACCTCACCCTCCGACCGTGACGGCCACAAAACGATGCTCGCGTCGAATGCAGCAAAGTTCGTTTTACAGCAGCTCGTTGTCCGCCAACCCGAGCAAATCACACCAGAAATCGTGCAGGCCCTGTCTAAGTCTGTTGACGGGAGCAACGGCATGGGCTCCATGCATGCGTTGTCCGACGTTGTCATGACACTGCTGACCAGACCAACAAAAGAGAAGGCTACTGTAGTGGACAACCTGCCGCCCACTGCTGTTACAAAAGAGCTCCTTAAAGCCGGTCTCATCAACGTTGCATGCGGTGTTATGAAAGGCCTCGATCTGAAGCATCCTAATGCAGACGAGGCGGTGTGCTCGTTGATGCGAACGATTAACGCGGCAGTACAGCAAGCGCAGAACATGCCCGACGAGGGTGAGGGCGACGCGGCGAAAGAGGACCAGGACCAGATGGACTGCGACCTGGAGGGTGAGAACACCGCCGACGACGTACAGCTGGATGTAGGAGGCGGTGTGCTACAGGTGGAGGTGGTGGAGAACATGGAGGGCACAGGCGAGGACGACGTGTTCGAGGAAGACGACGATGAGGAGGAGGAAGAGGAAGAGGAAGATGGACAAGATGGGTTGGACGAGTTCGTGATGCACCACGTGAACGCGCCTAGGGATGACGAGGACGAGGACTACGATATGATGGACGATGATTGGGGACTGGCAAGGGATGACAGCTGGGGTTTCCCAAGGGCGCCACAGAGCGATGACTGGGCCTCCCGTATTGCTGACTACTATAGAGAGCGCCACCAGATGACAGGCAATGTGACGTACAACCTCATGCGCCACATCATGCTTGACGCAAACGACGTGTCCCCCATCACCATCTCCGATAACGGTCACCAGCTGCCCTTCGAGTTCACACACGGACACCGCACACCCAACAACCAAGCAGAGCGTCGCTACTACAACGGAAACTTGCTGACAATGGCAGTCCCCACAGGTCCTGCTGTAACGAGCACCGCCCCTACTTCGTACTCCGCTCTCTCCCTTGTCGAGCCCACACAGCAAAACAATGTGCCGCAGCATGGGGCAGACAACTTCAGGGACTTCCTCCGTCTGAGCACGCAGAATGAGGAGCTTGTGACGATGACGCAGCTTTCGTACTCCGCCGATGCAGTAGAGGATGCCCTTGGTGCTTACCTGCATTCGACAGCACCGGAAAGTGTGCTTGTTGTTGAAGAGAGCCAGTCTGATACGCCTGCAGTTTCACCATTGGCAGATGAACCGGTTGATGTAAGTGCAGCAGCCGTGCCTAACCCCGAAAGCGATGTTCCTGCAGTAGCAGAGCTGGAAGCAGAGCACGCTGAACCTGTGCAGCAGGAGATGCATGTGCAGCAGGAGATCGTGCCTGAACCTCAGCCGGAGCCAGAGGCGGTGCAAATTGACGAAGGCAGCGGGGGAGTGAATGTGGAAGATATGGACCTCGAGGAGCAGCTGCGACTAGCTCTTGGCATGTCCTTGGAGGCCTCCGCTCCAGCTGAACCGGAAGCCTCGGAACCTGCTGCTACGGCAGGAAGTTCAGCGGAACAGGAAGCTGACCTTCTGGCAAGTGAGCTGAATAGAGCACTGGCTCTTTCTATGGAGACGTCGTCACCGACTGAAGATGCCCAGCCCGCGGTTGTGGCTGATGCAACAGCTGTTCCTGAACCGGCAAGTGACCCGCAGATGCCAGAGGGAGCGTCACCACAGCCTGCAGAGACAGCCCCTGCTCCTGTAACGGAACCCGCGCTTGACCCTACGTTCGTCGCCGCCCTCCCAGAGGACCTCCGTCGTGACGTTCTCCGCGAAAATGTGCACCTGCTCATGACGCAGACGGAACCTGGTGAGAACGGGTCTACGGTTGATCCCTTGTTCCTTGCTGCACTGCCCACTGCCATTCAGGAGGAGGTCATCGGACATGAACGAAGAATCCTCGCGCAGAGGCAATCATCACAGGCGCAGACAGGTACAACACAAGAGGAAATCGACCCAGCATCCTTCATTGTGAGCTTGCTGCCTGAGCTGCGTCAGGAGATCTTATCGACTTCGGACGACAGCTTCATTGCGCAACTGCCACCCGATCTTGCTGCCGAGGCACACTCACTGCGAGAGGCGCGTTGGATGCGTCACGACCAGCATGACTACAACTATGGGATCCGCCATCTGGATGAGGACCATAGAGGGAGCCAAGGGAGGCAAAGAGTTGGTGCTGTGACAGAAACTGTTGTGGAGAAGGGATCTAAGAAGCCTGCTGTGAAGAAACCAGTGAAGCAAGCGATTGACTTATCTGTGTTGGCATCGTTTGTAAGAGTGCTTTACCTCACAACCGGCTCGGTGCAGCACCTCAGCTTGGAACACCGACTGAAGCAGCTGCTTACGACTGTCACTGCACACCCCCAGACCTGCAGAGCGGTCTTTGCACTGCTGCTCTACATCTTGTCCAATGGTGATGCTGAACCGCCTGCGGAGGTGCCTGGTGCTAAGATGTGCATCATGTCGGACATGTACAACGTGCCCACGTATCTCGCAGGGACAACACCCGCTCACCCGCTAGTCGTACCACCGCTTGTTATGCTGCACGCTATCGATCTCATGTCCAACTTGGCAGACGTCCGATCTCAGTTCATCACTTCTCTTGACGATAATGACAGCAAGACCCTTACCAATGCTGAGTGCGTTCCTGAGGCTTGCATCGCTGTTGTTAAGAAAACCGTTCTCTTCAAACTGCTTGAGCTCCACGGCTCCCCCTCCTTCATCAGCAGCCCCAAGTTGAGTGAGGCTCTGACTAAGCTGATTCAAGGGGTCTGCGAACACTTGTGCTCCGTGGTAGGAGAGGATACTGACGCGCAGGAACTTCGGGTTGTTAAAAAGCTGAACAAGGAACGTGTGCAGCACCTCCGCAAGTGGCATGAAGCGCATGCATGCAGCTTCATGGAGTGCTTCGATTTTGATGCCGGGACAAGTGACAACAGTGCGTTCGAGGCGGCTTTCACGAAGCGTGCGGAGCTGGTCATCACCATGAACCAGGAGATTGCAAAGAGGTACAAGGAGTTCAGAAAGAAAAAGGCGGAGTTGACGGACATAGCAGAGCCTTCTGCTATGCAGAGGCTGGCGGCTTTCCTGTTTGCACACCCGTCCACGCTCACTGCTTTGGTGAAAGTTTTGGAGATGTCGGACACAACAAGCGCTGCTGTGAGCAACTGCCTCTCGACGCTGAACAGCATGTGCGGGCTGAGGCTTTCGACTGCAGCGCAAGGAGGGAGTGGAAAGGAGTCTGTTGCACACCGTTTGCTGCGAGAGCTCCTTGTGGTGGCAGAGAGGATAGCTACCAGCACTGCTGAGTACTTGAACCAGCGCTCAGTGCAGATAAAACAGTCACTGGCAGATCACCTGAAAGACTCGTCGGAAGAAGAGCACAGCGCATCATCCGCAATGCATTTCTTTATCAACGACGACCCGCCCACCCATGAAGTGCAGCTCCAGAGGCTCACCAAGACCCTGTCCAGCGTGTCGCACCACGAGCTGGTGGACCACACACGGGATTACGACAGCATAGTTGTGACGAGTAAGCCTAGTCTGAAGCAGCTCCAGGGTAAGTGGAGAACGAATGCGGGGAACATTGTGCATGTGAGACACAATTATGTGGTGTTCGAGCGTGCGAGTGGGAGCTTCTCTAACGCGCATGAATTTGAGGAGAAAGATGGAGTCATCAAGTTGATGGGGTGCAGACTGGAACAGTACGGGGGCACGTGGTGCGAGTGGGACGACCGCGACGTGTGGCGCATCGAGGACGGCTCGCAGCAGGCTGGGATGTATCCTAAGTTCAAGGAGATACTGTCGGGGCTGTGGGCATCAGGGGATAGGTACCTGAAAGAGATGGGCGAGGTGCAGCAAGCGATCGGAGAAGGGTTCCAACCGCCGCCTAGGGTGCTGCCGTTGGTGGAAGCATTCTTCTCGTTCCACGAGATCGACCCGCTGAGCAAACAAGCACATCAACCGTTGCTACCGATAGCATCCAGCGCACCGCTGTTGGCAGAACCGAGAGAACTGCTGGACGAGGGTGCGATGCTCCCACGACAGACGTCGGGGTTGATGCCGAAAACAGCGTCGACAGCATCGCTGGACGAACATGAGAACCACGACCCTGTGAAGCGGTTTGTTGTGAAGCATAAAAAACTTCTGAACGCGTTGATCAGGACAAACCCGTCACTGCTGTCGACCTCACTGCGGGCGATGCTAGGCTACAGCGGCATGATAGACTTCGTCAACAAGAGGACATGGTTCCGGGAGAAGATACGAAAAGACCAAGAGTCCCACGCGAGACAGCAAACGGGAATCAAGGTTTCAAGAAGCAACGTATTCCACGACTCGTACCTGCACCTCCGACGCCCACCAGACAGCTTGAAGGGCAAGCTAAGAGTCTCGTTCAAGGGCGAAGACGGTGTTGATGGCGGCGGCCTCAAGAGAGAGTGGTTCCAGGTTCTTGCGAAGGAGATGTTCAACCCGATGTACGCCTTGTTCGTTCCTTCTGAGGAGGGGAACACGTTCCAGCCGAACCAAAACTCGTCCATCGCAAACCAGTTGGAGCACCTCTCATACTTCAACTTCGTAGGTAGGGTGGTGGGGCTGGCGGTCTACAACGATGTTATGCTAGACGCTTACTTCACACGCTCCCTCTACAAACATATGCTGGGCATCCCTCCAGACTACAGGGACGTGCAATCCATCAACCAAGAGTACTACAAGAACCTTCTCTGGATGCTGGACAACGATATCACTGATGTGTTGGACTACAACTTCACTATCGATGTTGACAAGTTTGGAGTGCATGAGACCATTGAGCTTTATGAAGGCGGGAAGGATATCCAGGTCACGAACGCGAACAAGCACGAGTACGTGCAGCTCATCGCTGAGTACAAGATGACGACGAACATTAAGGAGCAGATCACGGAGTTCCTTCGTGGGTTCTCAGAGGTCGTCCCCCGACACCTTATCCAAATTTTCACTCCTGAGGAGCTTGAGCTTCTGATTTGCGGTACGCCTGAAGTTGATGTTGCTGATTGGAAGGTATTTTTTTATTTTATTTTTTAAAAAATATATAAAAAAAAGGCGAACACGGACTATGTTGGATACACTTCGTCCAGTCCGCAGATTTCTTGGTTCTGGAAGGTTGTTGATGCCATGTCACATGAGGAGAAATTGCAGCTTCTGCAGTTTATCACCGGTACAAGCAAGGTTCCACTGACCGGGTTCAGAGATTTGGAGGGTATTTAATAAAAAAAAAAAAAAAAAAAAAAAAAAAAAAAAAAACAGGCATGACTGGAAAACAAAAGTTCAACATACACAAAATTGGAAATCCGACCCACCTGCCGTCTTCCCACACCTGCTTCAACCAGGTATGGTTTTTTTTTTTTTTTTTTTTTTTTTTTTTTTTTTTTTTTTAGAGACAAACACGACAAGCGAATTTGGATTTTCCACCAAACTCTGTAACCTGTTTTTTGCCCTTTGTCATTGTTCACGGAAACTTGCAATTTCATATCCACCAAACACGTTTTCAAAATATTTTGTCCACCATCCACGGCAATCACTTTTGAAATCCACCAACCACGGCATATTTCCACCATCCACGGTAACCTCGAAAATTATTTCCCATCATCCACGGTAACCTTGAAAATTTATTTCCATCATCCACGGTAACCTCGAAAATGTTTCCCACCTTCCACGGTAACTTCGAAAATTATTTCCACCACCACGGTATCCTCGAACAACATGCGGATTTGCGCCGCTGTCTCCACCAAGAATGACGCAAGCCACAGTTTCGAAAGTGGCAAGCACACAACGTAGGTGTGCCTTGGGTTCTGCTCAAAGGGCCACAGTCTCTTTCTCTGAGTGGTGCCCAGGGGGGGGGGGGGGGGGGGGTTGAGTGTGCTGCAGGGTTGGATGTGTTGAATACACCCTGCGTCCACGTTTGTGCTGTGGCCCGCGGGGCACAAGAACCACTTGGATCTCCTTCCCAAGTGTTCGCGGGTAGCCGCTTGGCGTTCAATGTATTTCGCCACCCCCCGCCAGGGTCCTGTGTGAAGATAACCTCAAGCCCCCCGTTGTAACTCAAGAACGGGGAGACCCTCGTTGGGGGATAAGAGGAAACTGAGCGAAGGAGAGGGGACACACCTGCGGCAACTGCAAGAAAGTGGGGCACAATGCCCGTTCTTGCAAGAACCCCCACCACTCGACTGCTGCGTCACAGCCGCAGACTCCTAGAAGTGCTCTTCTGAGCTGAAGCAGACCCAGCTAATGTAGTGTCATAGTGTAGAGTCATCCCCCCCCCTTTTTTTTCCTTTTGCCTAATCATTTATTCCTATTGTTGTAGTGCGTTCTATATTTCGCCAAATACTGTAAAACAAAAATCCACCGGAAGATAAAATATCCGGACCGCCGAAACATCCGGTGATTTTTTCTTCCGGACATTTTTTTTGGGCACTTTTCTAAGGGGGGTACCTAGCCTGTCCTACGTCCTATATTTCTGTTGCAAGAGTCTTAAGAACGGCAAAAATAAGATTCAAATCCGACGAAAGCTGCATGCTCTAAAAAGGGGAAGGATATATCTCGCGACTCCTCCAGATGCTGACCTCTTCAGGTGACTGAAATGATATTGCAAGTGGGAATATCTTCAGGTGAGAGGCGCCCTTCAATGGCTGCGTCCCAGCAGGTTGGAGAGTACTTTTCCCGACCAATAAAACTAAAAAAGGGGCGAGGAAAGGGCTACCTGTCCGCACGTCTGGCCGTCTTGTTTGCTGCTTAACTTACAATCATTTCAGCTGCCTTCGCAGTCTTGGCAGTGCGCCTGGCCTCGGCCTCAGCAAGTCTTGGGCTGGCACAAATAGGTGAAGTCTGGGGGACAAACGCTAAGTGAACGTTTGTTTCTGAAAACAAGTTCACAAAAGCCTGCGTAGTGTGGACATTGTAGTCATCAAGGATGAGTAGGATGGGCTCGGTGGGTGCTCAGCCCGATGACTCGATGAGGTTGTAGCAAAGGGGAGAAACAAATATTTTACCCAGAGCCGAAGCGTTTCCTGGGTGGCCCAGTGAGATTTCGAAGCTGTTAAACTCCAGCCTTTTGGTGTGCAACACGAGGGACGGACCCGGGGTATTTCCTGCCGCGAGCTGGTTCTGTTTTTCCCGTGTAAATTAACTGCGGGTGCAGTTTGCCACCAGACAGGGAAACGCAAAACTGTCCGGTGACGGCATGCTTGTCCCAAATCCCTAACCGTGACAACCTTGGGACCCCTTTTCGTCTTCTTCCCAGTGGCAGCAGCTGGTCCATGTTCCAGGTCAACCGGCCTGATCCCTGTGAACCTCCTCGCTGCTTGGGTGTCTTTGGGGCTGCTAGACTCCCCTATTGTTGGGCGGCGGCTTGTGATGCCATGCTTGGAGCACAGCTGGTTGGCCCTCTGCATACAGGCAGATGCCCGACGCTGCTACCGGCACCCCCTTCCGTTCTGCACCTGGATCCAAACAAAGAGCTTTGTTGTTTCATCCTTGTTCAGAAGAGGCTTGCGACGCAGTAACGGGTGCGGCAGGGGGATCGACCTTGGAGCTACCAAAGCGGTGCTTCCAGTCTGATATACTGGACATTGGCTCCATGACGCAAACCCGCAAAGCATAAGAACAACCCTAAAGCAAGCACAGTGGTTCGGTTCAACAAGCTTGTGGTAGAAGCGAACAATCAGGATCTGGAAAAGTACGTAATTCAATTCTCTGATTTTCGTTTGATTTTCCCTTGCTACAGACACTAGTTTCATCTGTTTTCGGGTCCAGCCCTTTAAAAAAAAAAGGGGGGGTCCCAGGAAAAAAATGTCCGGAAGAAAAAATATCCGGACCGCCAGAGCTTCCGGACATTTTATCTTCCGGACAATTTTTCTTCCGGACATTTTATCTTCCGGTGATTTTTGTTTTACAGTAGTCGAAAAAACGAAAATGCGAAAGGTTCCGTGTTTGGTGGAAATTCGAAATTAGGTTTCCTAAAGGAAAATTTTGATGGTTTACAGGGAAACGGTGGAAAATTGAAATTGGGTTTCCGTGTTTGGTGGAAATCGAAATTAGGGTATCATTTTTGGTGGAAAAACGAAATTGGGTTTCCGTGTTTGGTGGAAAATGAAATTCGGGTTGGCTTGAACGGTGGAAAATTTTCATTTGGTTGTCATGTTTGTAGTTTCTCTCTTTTTTTTTTTTTTTTTTTTAATTTTGTAATTTTTTTTTTTTCCTCTTCAGCTCGATCTTCCAGAATACGAAAGTTACGAATCGTTGCATTCCCACATCAGAAAGGTATATCAAAAAAAGAGAAAAAAAAAATTCACACACAAACAGGCTGTATTGTTTGGACATGTTGGTTTTGGTTTTATCTAGAAAGGAGGGGGATGGGAAAGTGTGCTTTAAGAAAAGAAAAAAGAAAAGAAAAAAAAAGATGCCCCCCAATGTACTACTTACCACTTACTCTTTCTTCTCCCTTCCCAAAAAGAAAAATATTTTTTGTATTTAACAAGTCCTGCTCAGTTTCTTGTAAGAGCAAAAAAAAAAAAAAAAAAAAAAAAAAAAAAAGGAATAGGGGTAGCATGCAGTATTTATCCCAGGATTTATGCCGTGTGCACGAACAGACTGCTAAAAACCTACTCTTTTAAAAAAGATCTTTTTTTTAAACACCGACACATTTCTTTTTTTTCTTTTTCTTCTTGTTTTCCCCTTTTGGTTCTTACCCCTTTTTTTTTTCATTATACTTTTTTTCTTTCTTTTTTTTTCAATTTCTTTTTAACAAGCTTACTTTTGTTTCTTTTTGACCTGTTACAAAAATGGGAGGGGGGAGGGGGGGGGTTAGAAGAGCAAGGATGAAGGAGAAGGAAAAAAAAGAAGAAGAAAAGAAAAACAGAAAGAAGAAGAGGAAAGGAATGAAAAAAAGAAACTTTTTAACTTATTTTTTAAAGGTGCTCCTGTAGCGGGTTTTTTTTTCAATGGGGGAGGGGGGGGGGGGGAGAAAGGCAACTGAAGAAAAAAAAGCCCCCCCAAAAAAAAGAAAAAAATGTGCCTAACCTATGTTTTCCTCTCTGAATTGTGACAATAATTTTGAGTTTTTTATTTCTCCTCTCTACCCTCTATTGTCGTTTTAATAAAAAAAAGCCGTTTTTTTTTTTTACCCCCTCTTCTTCTTTTTTTTTACCCCTCCCCGTTTTCTTCCTTATATTAAAAAAAAAAAAAGCATAACCCAATACCACCCAAACGCTCACCCCCCCCCGTTTTTGCTTTTTTTCTTCTTTTTTTTTTTCTTCTTCTCTCCTTAATTATTCAACAGAAACCCCTCCCCTCCAAAAAAAAATGTACTTAAAGCCGATCATCGTGCTAATTGGCCTCAGCACAGTAATTGTAGGTGAAACTGGTAGTGGGGCATCAGAGGGACCACCAGCATGGGGGAAACCGGTGGCGCCTAAGCCAAAGCCATTCAGAATGGGGAAGGTGAAAGTAAAAAAACCCGGCCCGATAAGGGAGCCGAAAGAAGAACCCCCGCTTAAATTATTCCCGGTAGCAGATGGGAGGAAACGGGCAAACAGCATCAGATGGGTCTCAGGGCTGATCAATGACACCTCTACCTTGGTGTACAGCGCCCGCAGGCTGAAGAACGGATGCCGCATGACCCGGAGAGACTGGAGGAGGAAGCAATCCAATGGGATGGCTGATTCCCCTCTGCTCCTCCCTATGCGGCCGGTAAACGGGTCAAAGGAGACCATGGTCACCCTGCCGATAGAAAAAATGGGGAAGTTGAAAACCTACAACCGCACAATTTTCAGGGCTTACGTTGATGAGGATGCTTGGAAAGCGGAGAATTGGGTATGTTGGATTTAGAAAAAAAAAAAAAAAAAAAAAAAAACCCAGCATTTTTTCGATCTCGGAGCGAGATTTTTCTTGAAAAGCGGGAAGGGCAACATCAACTATGGCTCAACGTTTCAGGTAAAAAAAATTTTTTTTTTTCTTTCTTTTTTTTTCCAAAAAAAAAAAAGAAAAAAAATAAACAGTTCATGTGCGGCTACCCAGGGGCGGAGAGGTTTAAGTACCACGCATTTGACATCAACGACCTGCAAGAAGGGTACCCGAAGTTTGTGAAGTGGAAAACAGGTGGGATTTGGAACGAGTCCGGGATGATACAGATCAAGGGCATGCTCGGCGCAGGCAGCCATGTAGTCTTCCACAAAGGAGGCCAGCAAGAGAACAATGAAGGTCAGTCTGGGTCGGGGTCGGGGGCGTCCGAGGCCAGCGAGGCCAGATCAGGGTCGGGGTCTGGAGACGAGAAGCCAAAGATCATTGAAGCTATCGATTTCGCATCTGTGCTCATGGCCACTGTGAAGCTCGAGGACTACGTTGTTGTCAAAATAGATATCGAGAACGCTGAGTTCCGTGTTCTCGACAAGATGTTCGCAACAGGGGCCATCAACTTGGTAGACGAAATGTTCATAGAATGTCATGGAGAGCTTACAAGGGAGGCGTACACCTTTGCAGGGCTACGCGAAGGAGTATGGGTACCTGAGGCATGGGTAAGGTCGGTCGCTTGTCGTGACCTCGAAAAGAAATTGAGAAAATATGGAATTTTCCTACACGAATGGGATTAAAAAAAAAAAAGAAAAAAAAAAAGAAAAAGAAAAGAAAGAACAAATCCATTTTTTTTTTTTTTTGAAACAAAGAGAAATCCGTTATGGCAGAGATTGCAGTAAGGGGGAGGGGGAGGGGGAAAAAGAAGAATAATTTAAAGTGCAAACTAGAGTTTTTTTTTTTAAAAATCCTAAAACGGAACCCCCTCCCCTTCCCCCTTACCCTAGTCTTCTTTCTTCTTTTTTTTTACAAAATTTATTTTGTTCCGTCCCCTATGCGTCTTTGATCTGATCTTATTCTAATTTATTCCCCCTTTTTTTTCACACATACCATCATTAGAACCGGTTTTATAAAAAAAAAAAAAAAAAAAAAAAAAAAAAAAAAAAAAAAGTGTGGCGAAGAGAGGAGCAGAATAACAACAATAAGAAAAAAAAAATGAAATGGGCCCACTTGTCGTTTCAGAATATAACAGATATTGTAAAACAAACCGATGAGGTATAAGAGAAGAATAAAAAAAAAAAAAAAAAAAAAAAAAAAAAAAAAAAAAAAAAAAAGGTAGTTGGGATAATGAAGTCTCTTATCGCACAGATAAAGGAGGACCCAACAGGGGGTCCGAAGGGTTCTGACCCTAGGGCGGTGCTGCTTAATTTAATGAATAGTTGTTCCGGAAGGTATCCCTTGCGTTTAAAAAAAAAAAAAAAAAAAAAAAAAAAAAACAGAATAGTGCAGTATGAACGATTTTACTCTGACAACGATCTTCACGAACGTGCGCCTGTAATAGAACAGCAAAGGTTGAAGCTGAAAAGATGCTTATGCGAAGCAAACGAGCTCCCACCCCCACCACCACCTCCTCGGGAAGGTTCTTCCATGGGCCCCAAGCCGGGCTTCACGCAACTAAAAATCCGTCTGACTCCAAAGGAGTTTAAAGAACTCCAAACACGACGGAAGGCACTACGCGAGCTGTCACGTACACAGCAAAGCCACTATTTGGAAAAAGGTCAAGGATCACTGTCATGGGAGGGTTCCACCATCAACAAAGGCCATTCTCAAGCTATGGTTGACGGTTCTGCGGGTCTTTACTCCGAGGGACCATGGGTCGATCCAAATGTTCAGCCGCAGCAAAGCCCTTCCTCTTGGGTCTCAAAACAGAATTTCGCCACGCAACTTAAGCATCCTCAACCTGATCCCGGGTACGTGGCGTCGCAGGTTACAGGCTCCTCTGCTGGGCCATTTACCACTTCCCGTGCTGAGGTTGTCCTTTCCCGACCACGAGAACCGCGTGCTCCAATCGACCCTTCACACCGCTTCACGCATGTTGCCACCTCCAGGTGATCATATTTTTATGTGGTCGTGTTTCCCTTCCCCTCCTTTAGATTGTCCTTCCCCCCCCCCCCCCCCCCCCCACCCTTTTTTTTACTTCTGTATCGGTTGGTATGGTAAATGAGAAGGGAACGAAAAGTTTTTTTTTACATAGAATGGAAGTTTATTGAGGCGATCCTGTCACACTGCAGGTTCCCTTCAAAGACATCTTTATTTTATTGTGGCTACGAACACTTTGAATACCTGCTTTACTATTACAGGCTTTTTTTTGAGGGGGGCCTGTGTGGCTGAGGATGGAGGGCGTGCTGCGGGTGTGCTTTCTTTTATGTGCGCTTGTGCATGGTACCGAGGGGCAGGGCTACGGGTACTTTCAGATCATCACCAACGGCTACTGCGTGGGGGCTGCCGGGACGGAGACGGCGTTGGCGAGTCACGCCAACAAAGATGACTGTAGAAAAGAGTGCTCAGAAACGTACCAGCGTGCAGTAAACCCTTTTTGGTGTCCCGCTGCTCGCTATAACACTGTTACAGGAGAATGCATAGCGCTGAAGTCTGGGTGTAAGGATCCCTATATTGCACAAAACAACTATATTTTGTATCTTGCTTCTTGTGGCGAGCATTACCGAGCCAACGACCCCTCAGTAGGGTCCACCAGCTCCACCACCGCGTGTGACTGTTCGCAGAAATGTGATGCTGACCCAGCCTGCAAGTTCTGGAACCTCGAACATGCGACCACCACTTGCTACTTCTATGACACGACTGTGAACGGGGCTTACGTGCTAGACGGTTGGGACTATGGTTCTGGTGGCTGTGAGGGTTGCCAATTCCCAACACCAGCACCGCCCACTGACGCCCCCGACACCAACCCCCCGGACACTGCAGCCCCGACAACTGCACCTGACACCAACGCCCCCGACACTGATGCACCTGACACTGACGCGCCCAACACTGATGCACCTGACACTGATGCACCTGACACTGACGCGCCCAACACTGATGCACCTGACACTGATGCACCTGACACTGACGCGCCCAACACTGATGCACCTGACACTGATGCACCTGACACTGACGCGCCCAACACTGATGCACCTGACACTGATGCACCTGACACTGACGCGCCCAACACTGACGCGCCCAACACTGATGCGCCCAACACTGATGCGCCCAACACTGATGCACCCAACACTGACGCGCCCAACACTGACACACCTGACACTGATGCACCAGACACAACTCCACCTGACACCCCTTCGCCTAATACACCTGCACCTGTCACACTAGCTCCTAAAAGCGATGCTCCTGCAACTCCCGCACCAGATACCGCTGCACCTGATACATCTGTTCCCGCAACATCCTCACCTGATACTGATGCGCCAATGACACCTGCTCCTGACACGGCAGCGCCACATACAGCTGTTCCGACGTCGGCACCAGTGACACCTAAGCCGCTCACAACCGCTCCGGACACGGCCGTCCCCACGTCAGCCCCCGATACACTATCACCGAAGACTTCGCCACCGGACACACTTGCCCCTGACACGCCTAAGCCGGATACAGCCATCCCAACGGCGGTTCCCGCCACACCTGCTCCTGATACCAACGCACCAAACACAGCGGTCCCTACTTCAGCCCCCGACACCCCAGCACCCCTTTCGCTGGCACCAGATACGGCTGTCCCCACTGCAGCACCTGCGACACCCGCTCCTGACACTAGCTCACCAGACACAGCGGAGCCAACTGCAACACCTACGGTTGCTCCACCAACTACGGCTCCACTTTTTCCACCCACTGCGCAACCGACTGCATCACCAACGACAGCCCCAGCAACAGCTGTTCCTACAACATCCCCAGCAACAGTAACACCGACCGTTGTTCCCACAACATCCCCAGCAACAGCAACACCGACTGCTGGACCCACAGCGTTTCCAGCAACAGCGGCACCGACGGCCGTGCCTACGGATGCCCCCAACACAACCCCTCCTACTGCTGTACCAACATCGCCACCATTCACTTCAGCCCCTGACACTCCTGCACCTTCCACGACTGTTCCTGACACTGCCGCTCCTGATACACTTGTCCCTACAGCTGTACCCACGAGCGCTCCCGACACGCCAGTCCCGCCGGTGATGGAGGAGAAGCGTCTCGTGGCTGGCAGCGGTGTGGCCACTGGCGTGGGTGGTGCTGCCATTATGACAATGTCGGTGGGTGCGGCGCTGGGAGCTCAACGGCTGCTGCTCGCGATGGGCACGGGCTGCGGGATGTCCGACGAAGACAACGATGTCCTCCCCTTCAACCTGCACCCCACTGGCTGGTCCCTGGGATCAGGCGGCATCTACATCGGTTGCATCACAGGCAACATAGCCATAATCGCTGGGGTCTCTTTGCTGCATTTCATTGCTGTGAACCTGCTGTCGGTAGTGTACAAGGGTGCGTCGGATGCCATGGAGGCGCAAGGGTTGCTGAGGTTCCCAGCAGCAACGATGTTTTGCTTTTTCTTTTTACTGCAGGGCATCAGCCTGTCAGGGGCGAGGGTGTTCTTCCACCCGAAGGAGTGGTGGCACGGTTTAGTGGGCGCGATGACGCTAGTGGTCTGCACCTTTGTAATGGTGGCTGTGTTCTGGTTTTTCCGAAACATCGAGAACAAAGCTGTGTATTACAAGGATTCTAAAACGGGCAAAGTGGCAGCGTATTTTGTAGGAGACGGCGAATGGCTGCCTTTGAAACACTCCTTTGTGGACAGATTCGGTGTGGGGTTCAGAAGATACCTCCCGCACGCCGCAAGATTCGTAACAGTCGACTGCGCCCTATCCTTAGGCATGGCATTGGCCGCAGCGGTACAGGTGAAAACGATGAAAGAATGCGGGCATAAGAGAATTGCAATGGCGTGCATGACAATAGTATATGGGATCACGATTGCGTTGAAACGTCCCTATGCACACCAGAGAAACAACCACACAGAGCTAGTGGGGCAGAGCCTGCAAACGATAGGACTAATACTCATAGCAGCCGGGTTCTACTCAGAGGACAGGACATCTGCTTGCTTCACTGCCGGAATGTACGCTATCCTAGTGGCTATGGTGTGCTTACTAATCCGTACCTTAGGCGATGGTGCGGTGCTCCTATGGGTGGTCATTTCGGGGAGGATCCCGAGGCTGCTGAAGGAACGAGAAATATTGCGTGATGATATGCTGGAAAACCATGAAACGGAGTCGCTTAAATCCCTTGACCCTAAAGATGAGCGCGAACTGACCACCAGCGAGGAAGGCCATGACTGGAATGGTTTGCTTCGTGATGTTGGTCAGGACGCGAATCCTAATAAATCCCTTACGTGGGATGAGCTCCTTCTCGATACCACGCCTTCGCAATCTACACAGCCACCTTTAAACACAAGGAGTTCATCTAATAATCTTATACCTCCCAGACGACGGTTAAATCAGCAAAAAGGTACATCTCCTCTGTCGCATTCTTCACTCCCATCAAGTTTCTCGGTTTGAAGAGTTTTTTTTTTTTTCTTAACGTTTTGTTCTTTGTGTGCGAAAAGAAAAAAAAATAGAGTTTTTTTGTGAACTCGGAGAAGCATCACATACCCCCCCCCCCCCCCCCGCTAAGAAGGAAAAAAAAAGAAGAAGACCAAAGAGAGGAAGGTGCCCTGGTGTCCTTTAGCAATTTTAATGCAGTTGAGTGCATTTGCTGGAGGATAAATGAAGGAGTTTTCTTCTCTCTCTGTCTCTCTCTACTCTCCTTTTTTTTTTTTTCCCAGAGCTCCACCAACACCGGGCTCCCTTTAACTCTAATGTTTGCAACGGAAGCGGGTCGTTGCTAACCACTTCGTTCCTATCATAGTGAATTTCTTTTTTTGGCGGGTCCCTAACACTGATTTTTTTTTTGTTCGGGTCGTCGGTGGTTTTCAGAAGTCCCTCTACAAACATTTTTTTTTAAAAAAAAAAGGGGGAGGAAGAAGGCGATTTTTATTTAGATGTTGCTTCTTTTTTTGTTTTGTTTTTTATCATGCAACAAACTGAAAACGGGATTTGATCTTTTAAAAAAAAAAAAGAGGGTGAAGAAAAAAAAAGAAAAAAAAAAAGGGAACAGTATCTACTACCTGTCTGCCACGCCTTTTGATATTGCTGCGCAGATATAGGTGTAGATATCATTTTTAAAGGTAACATTTTTTTTTTTTTTTAAACAGTTCCCCCTCCCTCTCCCCGTAGTAAGTACTTTTTTTCTTTCTCTGTTTCTGATTTGGAAGATTAGTTTTGAGGTGGTATGCCTGCTAACAGTGGAAGGGGAATACCAGTGTTTACTGCACAGACCGTCAATGTCTTTAGAGTCAAAGGCTGTGGATTTTTTTTTCTTTTTTTTTCTTTTTTTTTAAGGGGTAAAATTTGGAGGGAAACTTTTGCCAAACCCCTGCAAACCCAGCCTCTCCTGAACGACTGCGGATTGTGTTACCTTTCTTTTTTTTTTCTTCCCCTCTTTGGAAGCAAGGCTCCCTTGATATTTGTAAAACAACCCCCCCCCCCCCCCTTACTATTTTTCGTGTCACAAAAAAGCGTGAAGTTATTGATAAACTTTTTTTTAAAAAGAAAAGAAGGAAAAAAAAAAAAGAACAATAACGAAAAGTAGGGGGGAACAAATGAAGTATTATAACCCCAATCCCCCTCCCCTGCACTCTTTGCTGTCTTTTGGAGGGGAGGAGATATTTAACTAAAAAAACTAATATCTATTTTTTTTTTTTTTTAACCCAGCATAACACATTCATAATCTAGTCTGCGCGCGCATGCGTCAAAAAAGAATCAAAAAAAAAAAATATTTGTTCTCCCTTCCCTTTTTATTTGAATATAAATTGCCGTCTTTTCTGGCTGCAAACAAAAGTAAAATGGGGGAGGGGGGAAAAAGAAGAAGAAGAAAAGAAACGAAAAAAGAGGATGATTCTCTGATCTGTACATTATTACAAAGGAACCATGGTACCTGTGCACCCCATGACTTAAAAAGTTTAGTTTTTTTTTTTTTTTTTTGGTGCTGTCTTGAAATAACATTTCTTAATTTTTATTTTGAACGAGTCTTTGCTTGTCTACGTTTACGGGTTATAAGCTTCTCCAGGTTTCTACCCTATTTGTACGCACGTGTCAGTTCCTCTACATTTCTCACTTTCGCTTATTTCACTACCTTTTTTTTTTTTTTTTTACAACAGTGAGCACCCCCATGCACGCTGAAACTTTATCGATTTTTTTCTTTTTTTTTTTTTTTTTTTTTTTTTTGCCTACAGGCACTTCGAACAGGTTGACAAGGTGTCGCCTTGGCTAACAAAAAGTTTAAGGGTAATGGGGTGTCTCTTATTTTTTTTTTAAGGTAGCATTCAAAGATAGACACCTCCCTTAAACAGCCCCTCGTTGCACCTCAACTTAGAATTGGTACCCCTTCCATGCTTCTTCCCCCCCCCCTTTTTTTTTCCTTGTTTTGTTTTCTTCTTTCTCCCCTTCTCTGTTCTGCTGCTTCTGAACTCACGCCTCGTCTTAGTTTCCTTCTTTTTGTCTGTTTATTCGTTTTTATTTCCCCCCCCTTCCTGCCCGTTCTTTGTCTTCCACCACTCACAGATTTCATTCAAAACAAAATACAAAACAAACCCCGGGAAAGAAAATGTCGATCAGGATGCTCCTCGTTGTTTGCCTTGCTGCCGTTGCCCTTGCTGACACGTTCCAGATCCAGCAGTGCACGAACAAGAAGGCGACCGGTAAAAAGATGAACATCAAGACAACAGGGTGCAACGCACTCACCTTCGGGAAGGCGAAGTTCAACCTTGCCCTCTCAGGGGTGAAGGGACGCACGTCGAACTCGACCCTCGTTGCTGTGGTGAAGGACTACCCGAGCAACAAGTGCACGGGGACCGTGAAGTCCACAGGCGCCGTTGCCTGTACTTGCGTGGGCAGCAATGCCTTCTCCTTCGTGTGCAATGGGGGTCCTGCCATCGCCATCCCCTCCCTCTTCCTCCTCGCCGCCTCCCTCGTGGTCTACTTGTTGTAGGTTGGCGACAAGTTCTTTGTTTACTAAGATAACGGTTCACTTTACACCTCTTCCCCCCTCCCTTCCTTGCTGCTTCATTCTTTTGAATCCAAACTTGTTTACTTCTATTTCTGAAACAAATTGAAACATTCTTGTGTTCTTCAATTTATTCGCTAGCTTCTTTTGTTTTTCTTCTCTTTATCTTCCCACTGTCCACCTCTGCCCTCCCAAAGGCAAGGGGAAGTGGGCAAAGGTGAAGCGGAGAAGGGGGGGTGGTGACAATCTCACCGTGAAAAGGCCGTCCACTGCAGCGGTAGAATGGCAAGGAAGGCTCTTCTTTGCTGTTTTTGCGTGTGGATGTCATCCACTCCCCCTCGGCCCAAAATATATATTTTTTCTTCTCTTTTTTTCTTGCAAGAACGAGTCTTTGACTTGTCCAAACAAAAGGGGAACGTTGGCAACGTGTTTACGGGTTATAAACTTCTCCAGGTTTGCACCCCGACACATTACTAACAACGGCAATTTTTTTCCTTTTTCTGTCTTTCATGCTGTACTTCTTTTCCTGCAGCGCGGCCGGTGAGCGCAAAAACGCATACCTTAAAAGAATAGTTTTTTTTGTTGTTTGACTTTCAGCCTGTTGCCTTTGGGCTCACCTGCAGTAAGCATGCCCCGTAGCATGCTGGGTGGGGTTGATCACCAATTCCTGTTTTTTTTTTTTTTTTTGTTTGACTTTCAGCTTGTTGCCTTTGGGTTCACAACACTCACCACAGATTTCTTACCTTCTCTCCAATCCCAACCTTCAAAAACACAAAACAAAACCGGAAAAATGTCGATCAGGATGCTCCTCGTTGCCTGCCTCGTTGCCGCCTCCCTTGCGGACTCGTTCCGGATCCAGCAGTGCACGAGTGGGAACGCGACGGGCCCCAAGTTGAGCATCGAGCTTGCGGGGTGCAGCCTGCTGACGTTCGGTGATAAGCCGTACAACCTCAGCCTGACTGGGGTTAAGGGGTCCAACCTCTACCAGAACCTCACTGCTGTGGGGAACTCCTTCACCGACAACAAGTGCAAGAATGCGAACCCCGCCACAACCGATATTTCGTGCACCTGCGCCTCCGACAGCCAGTTCACCTTTGTGTGCGATGGGGCCTCCTTCGCCGTCCCCTCCCTCCTTGTCCTCGTGGCCTCTGTCATGGTTTACATGATGTGAAAGTGAGGGCTGTGTGGGAAAGAACACGACCGCAAAGTCCCTTCCTTAAAGTTTAATTAATAGGACTAAGAATTATTTTTTATGGGATCTGGGGGGATGTTATTCGTTCCAATGCGAACGACGACCCGACTTTCCGATCAATGAGGGAAAACAAGGGAAAAAGGAAACATTTCCCCGGTATTCGCCTCTGCGATGACCTCTTCCCATTCGCTGCTTTTCTATTCTCTCTTCGTTGTTCCGTATCTTTGAAGATGGCAGCTCGATAGCCGTTCTGCTGTCACCCATAGTAAGTATGCACTTCTAGCATGCTGGGGGGAGCTCCTTCTTCGCTTAAACGGTTCCTCTATGTATTCCTCTTTCATTTTTTTTTATTTCTATATGAGAATAAAGAAGTATCACCTTTGCAGATAACTTTTCTTCATCACACAACTTTCAAACAAGATGTTCACCAGGATGCTCCTCGTTGCCTGCCTCACTGCCGTTGCCCTTGCTGACAACTACCAGTTCCAGGTGTGCACAGCTGGGAACGTGACGGGGTCGAAGTTCGACATTGAGAACGACAAGTGCACGGTGATCACGAGCACGAACACGAACTTCACCCTGACGGGTGTTACGGGTCTTGCTGAGAACCAGACCCTCACTGGTGTGCTGAACGTGTTCAGCGATGACGTGTGCACGGCTCCCGCCAGCATGTCCACAGATGTTGCCTGTACCTGTGGCAGCAACGCCTACGCCCTGGTGTGCGATGGGGCCGCCTTCGCTGTCCCCTCCCTCCTTGTCCTCGTGGCCTCTGTCATGGTTTACATGATGTGAGTAGTGGAACGTACCCAATAGAAATATTTTAAAATAGAACATTTTTTTTTCCCCTTCCACCCGTGGTGTGGCTTAAGAGCAGCAAGCCTAATGCGCTCAGAACCCTTCATTATGATGCCTCAAAACAGCACAGCCACACCGCAGACACCCACTTATCAAGCACTTTTATTTTTTATTCCCGTCCCTCACAAGAAATTGGGTTGTTTCTCCCATGGATTGATTCACAACGAGGCAAAAAGGCTTCTTCTTATTTTTTCGGTCCTGATCTTGGCACACGAGGTAGCCCGTCTGGCCTCGGCCATTGCGGCATCGAAGAAGAGGGAGATCCAGTGCCTCTCGGACTCTCAATTTTGTAGTTATTTTTTTTTTTATTTCCACTCTTCGTTTTTATTTCATTCTTTCTTTTTTTAATATGAATTGGTGCATGTGAAAAAGAAGGGAAAACAAAAACACTCAAAATGTCGGTCAGGATGCTCCTCGTTGTTTGTCTTGCTGCCGTTGCCCATGTATTCTTCTTTCTTTTTTTATTATTTCTATATGAGAATAAAAAGTATCACCTTTGCAGATAGCTTTTCTTCATCGCATAACTAACAGATGTTCACCAGGATGCTCCTCGTTGCCTGCCTCGTTGCCGCCGCCCTTGCTGACACGTTCCAGATCCAGCAGTGCACGAACAAGAAGGCGACCGGTAAAAAGATGAACATCAAGACAACAGGGTGCAACGCACTCACCTTCGGGAAGGCGAAGTTCAACCTTGCCCTCTCAGGGGTGAAGGGACGCACGTCGAACTCGACCCTCGTTGCTGTGGTGAAGGACTACCCGAGCAACAAGTGCACGGGGACCGTGAAGTCCACAGGCGCCGTTGCCTGTACTTGCGTGGGCAGCAATGCCTTCTCCTTCGTGTGCAATGGGGGTCCTGCCATCGCCATCCCCTCCCTCTTCCTCCTCGCCGCCTCCCTCGTGGTCTACTTGTTGTAGGTTGGCGACGAACAAAGACAACAAGTTCTTTGTTTACTAAGATAACGGTTCACCTTTACACCTCTTCCCCCCTCCCTTCGTTGCTGCTTCATTCTTTTGAATTCAAACTTGTTTACTTCTATTTCTGAAACAAATTGAAACATTCTTGTGTTCTTCAATTTATTCGCTAGCTTCTTCTGTTTTTCTTCTCTTTATCTTCCCACTGTCCACCTCTGCCCTCCCAAAGGCAAGGGAAGTGGGCAAAGGTAAGGGGGGAAGGGGGGGGTGGTGGCAGTCCCACCGTGAAAAGGCCGTCCACTGCAGCGGTAGAATGGCAAGGAAGGCTCTTCTTTGCTGTTTTTTTTGCTTATGGATGTCACCCACCCCCTCGGCCCAAAATATACACCTTTTTTCTTTTTTTTCTGTTTTACCTTTCTTGCAAGAACGAGTCTTTGAGTTGTCAAACAAAAGGGGAACGTTGGCACACAAACAACGGCCAATTTTTCCCCTTTTCTGTCTTTCATGCGGAAGTTATTTTACTGTTTATTTTTATTTACTTTCAGCTTTTTGCAACACTCACCACATATTTCCTCCCTCTCTAGTCTCAATCTTCAAAAAACACAAAAAAAAAAAACAATAGCTATTTACTGCCAACAAGTAATGACTTTACCGTTACCTCGAGGTCGGTAAAGCATTACTTGGCGGTAGGTAAGTGGTTTTATTTCATGACACTCTGAAATTACTTCACCACGAGGGGCACAACAGGGTGACAAGGAGTACAACAAGAGAGGGGTTACAAAGGTTACAATACAAGTTGTTTTTCCTCCTTTTGTTGACTAAGAACTGCCGCTGTCGCTGGCATTGCCACTGTCACCATCTCTAATCAGGCCTTCCCATACCTGGCGCGGCCGCTGGCTCCTTTTTTTCTGCTGCTTCGGTATTTTGAAGTCTTTTGGGGTGCTTGGGTAAGCTGACTAAGTTACCCTTACCCACAGAAGAGTTACCCACAGAAACTGGGAACAAGGCCTAGCCAAAAGTGGGCAAATTGGGAGGAAAAAGTAGTCCAACTTGGAACTGAGCCGAGGCAAAAGTTGGCCAATTGAGCTGAACCTGGGGGGAAATAGCAAACTGAGAGGAAAAAGTAGCCCCACTGGGAACCGAACCGAGGCAAAAATTGGCCTACCGAGGCATATTATTTAATGGAAACCCCCTATTACTTCACGGAAAACAGGCCATTATTTCACCGTGAAGTAATGAGATTTAGCGTGAAGTAATGGGCCCCCCAGTGCGTGAAGTAATTTCTGAAGAGTGAAATAAAATAAAAAAATGTCGATCAGGATGCTCCTCGTTGCCGCCTCCCTTGCGGACTCGTTCTAGATCCAGCAGTGCACGAGTGGGAATGAACCACCCCGACCACCTGTCCTTCTTCTGGACCAGCGGGATCGACCACCCCCACGGCAACCAGCCCACCGCTTCTGTCGACGGTCTCATCAGCGGCATCCCCGATTGGGTCACCATTGCTGAAATGGACGACAGGTCTGCTGAGTTTGACTGGACCACCAGCAGCACAATGGGTGTCATCGACCACAACCAGATCACCTCTGGGACCAGGAACATCGGTTGCCGTTGGAGGTTCGCCGAGAACACCGACGGCGGTGCCATCGAAGGGCTTCCCGCGAACCTGAACTGGGAGATGAAGATGACCACGAAGTTCCACTTCGGGATCGACACCTGGTCCTTCCACTTCGGCGACGGGTCCACCGCACAGGACATGGACCCCTCCGAGCCTGTGTACCTTCGCCCTGTGGTGACGACTGTGGACACCGGTGTTGCCCCCTACCCCGAGACGGCAGGGAAGGAGACCTTCTGCACCCTTGTGAAGTCCGACAACGATGGGGAGCAGCTGACCTACACCTTCAGTTGGGGCGACGATACCCCCGACACCGTTGTGACGAAGACGGAAGGAAACCTTGCCTGTGCCGAGCACGACTTCTGCGGTCCTGTGTCGGCGACCTGTGGTGGGACGGCACCCCGCAAGGTGCGTGTGTTTGCGAAGGGGTCCGGTTGCAGCGCCATCCACAAGATCCTTGCGGATGAGGAGATCGGGACCTGCCCGCCGCTCAACGTCGTGGGGGACGTGAAACAGTTCGTGGTGGAGCAGGAGAACGGGAAGAACCGCAGGACGGTCCCTGCTGTGGAGGGGACGATGACAGCGAAGGAGTTCTACGACTTCAACTCTTGGAGCAGCCACACCGGGTTTGAGAAGGCTGGGACCTCGAACATGTTCCTGTACGGGGACCTCACGAACCCCCACCACCTGTCCTTCTTCTGGATCCACGGTATCGACCACCCCCAGGGGAACCAACCTGAGTCCGACGTCGACGCCCTCATCACCGGGATCCCGAGTGGTGTCACCATTGCGCAGAGCGACGACAGGACGGCCGAGTGGGACTGGACCAGCAACAAGCTCGGGGACATCACCCACAACGGCGGGAACATCGGCGGGCACTGGTGGTTCAACCAGAACACAGACGGCGGTGCTCTTGACGGCTTCCCCACGAACCTGAACTGGGAGATGAAGATCCAAGCGAACTTCATCAGGGGGATCGACACCTGGTCCTTCCTCTTCGGCAACGGGTCTGCAGCAGGACATGAACATGAGCGAGCCTGTGTACCTTCGCCCTGTGGTGACCTCTGTGGATCTTGGTGTGGCCCCTTACCCTCAGGTGGCTGGTGCCGAGACCTTCTGCACCCTCGTGGAGTCCATCACACAGGAGCAGCTGACATACACCTTCAAGTGGGGCGACGAGACCCCCGACACCGTTGTGACTGGACCTGCTGGCCATGTTACCTGTGCGTCGCACGACTTCTGCGGTCCTGTGTCGGCGACCTGTGGTGGGACGGCACCCCGCAAGGTGCGTGTCTTCGTGAAAATGACTAGCTGCGTGGGTGTCAAAAACTCTAGGAATGAAATGAGGAGCGTAATAGCGAAGAAGAAGGGAAGAAAAAAAAAAAAAAAAAAAAACCCAATCCCCAAAGATTTATATATGAGAACTAGCCTTTTTTTTTAAATATTTAGGGGTAGATAAGTAGGGGACATTCCAAAACAGGAACCTCCTTTATCTCATCTTAAATATTTTATTCTCTATTTGCTCTCCCCCTCAGGACCAAAGAACACACGCGGTCCCTTTTTTTTCTTGTCCCCCCCCCCCCTCTTTTTCTTTTTTTTTGGAGTTTAAAACATCTATACTTTGATAATTGTCGTTACTGCAAAGAATTTTTACGCTCCATATTCGCTCGTTGTACCTAGGCGAAGCGGGTTCAAACCCCACTCCAGCGGATTTTTTTTAGGCTCACCACAGGGGAGAAACGGCAGCCTAAACCGGTATTTCCGTGAAAGCTTTTCGTAAGCTTGTGGGAGTCTAGTTGAGAAAAGTGCAGTTTTGAGGGAAGGACAGCTCTTAACATTGTTAGTTGTTAGTCAGTAAGCATAACAGCCCTGTCCTCTGCACTTCGGCCGTAATCACCAAATACAAACGGGTGGAGATGACGAGAAGGTCAAAGAGGGTTCCGTAGGGGAGTTTATAGTTGAAGAGACAGATGCGCATCTATGCCATCCACCACAGGGCAACGTACAGTCCAAATGGAATGGCATAGTCATTTGAAAGTGACGTTGCCTTTGGGGCAGAAGTTATTTCTGCTTGGAAGGTACTTATGTGGGAATTACACCGATCACCGGTCACGTTTGCGTTGGAAGATCCTTGACCCGCGTGCCCTGGTTTGATGACCAGCCTGAACGGAACGGAGACTATGAAACAAGCAGTGACGACGACCGGAGAATACTTCCTACTCCTGAGAGTACAGGGGCAACTCGAAGGGAAAGACCAAAGCAAGCCCTTCCAGCCAGCAGAGAGCCTCAGACTACGAGGACTCCAGATGGACAGGATCGCGATAGCGGAGTACAGCCACAAGGAGCTCCACTACCGGGTCCACAACACAAAAGAGGGCAAGAAGTGAGATCTCAGAGCAGACGGGGTGGAAGTGCCATATGCAGGCAAAAACAAAGGATGGCACCCCAGCCTCATCTTGTACAAGAAGCACAAGACCGAGGAAGCAGGGGAGGGCCACCCGAGGCACAACAGAGGACATGGACAACCTCCCCAACGTAGCAGCAACAACAGTAACAGCAGCAGTAGCAGCAGCAGCAGCAGCAAAGACAGTAGCGACAACAGAAAGTAAAGAAGAAGACATCAGTACCTCCCCCCCCCCCTTCCTCCTCCTCCCTTCCTGCTGTTCTACGTCGGGTGGATCAAGCGTCTGAAGAAACAACAGATTTTTCTGGTGACCCCTACTCTTCAGTGTACTAGTTTCTTTTCATCATTATTCTGTGTTGGTCACCGATCACACCAACACCGGCTGAGGAAGACGCAGTACTACCTTCTGGAAGTGGTGGCAAAGCGAGACCAGTTTCTCCAGGACAAGAGAATGCTAGAAACGTACACGACGCACCCCTGGAACAGATAACGGAAGGAAACGCTCATGCACACCACCTGAGTGGTAGGAGCTGAAGAAGCACGTGAGCGGGAGCCTGATGATGAAGCACGGAGAAGACATTATCAAGTAGCTCAGGAAGCTGAAGTAGTACGACGGACCGAGGAAGACGAGTCACCACAATGGAACTCGTACTAGACTTCGAGAACAGGGAAAGAGGTAGATAAAGATAAGTAGACAAGGACGTTCCAGAACAGGAACCTCCTTTATCTTATCTCTTATTCTGTGTTTATTTCATCACAGTGTTGATGGGCTGAGACGCGTCGTGAGTGTGTATCGCGGAGGATATCTGGTGTGGAAAGAAGGGAACCTACTCCACCCACTATGCCGGATGCCTGAGTAAAGATGGGGGGTCAGAGTTTTGAATTCCTGTGTGGTAGAGTGGTTACCGTGCTCACCTGTCAGGCCCCCTTGTTCCAGGACGCGGGTTCGAATCCCGACGCAGTGGTTTTTTCATCAGGGTTCGAACCCCACTTGTGCCGTGTTTTTTCCACTGGAGCTGCTTCATTTTGTATAGTACAAAGTAAGGCAAATCACCAAAAAAATTTTTATTACAAAAAAAAATTCCATATGTCGAACATTGGGCCCCGGACGCAAATAAATCCATTCCAGCCCTAGAAAAAGCAATTAGAAATTTTTTTAGCTCTTCAAAATGCGGGTTCTGGTGGGTCACTTAGCGAATATAGAGCGTTAATATCGTTCGTTCCACTTCTTTTTCCGCTAAGGTTTTTTTTTTTTAAAAGAAATTTAAAAGAAATGAAAGTTGTTGCACAAAAGATATCTAGTGGCTACTACAAAATAGAGTAAATAGTTTGTTTTCTCCATGTTCATCCCTATCTTTCTATTTTTTTTTGAAAAACAATTATTTTATCAAAAAAAAAAAAGAAAAAGAAAAAACACACAGGCGGACCGTTGCTAACGACTTCGTTCCTATCATAGTGAATTTTATTTTATTTTGTCTACCCTGGCAGTGTGGTGCTTTTAAACCCCTGGTCCATCGTGAAAGACATGAAATGATTTTAATTGTTTCCCTATGTCCATTCCTCTCCCTCCATTTTTTTTCATTCTTTTTTTAGGCGATCCTGTCACATACTGCAGGTTCCCTTCAAAGACATCTTTTTTATTTCTATATATGAGAATAAAAAAGTATCACCTTTGCAGATAACTTTTCTTCATCACACAACTTTCAAACAAGATGTTCACCAGGATGCTCCTTGTTGCCTGCCTCACTGCCGTTGCCCTTGCTGACAACTACCAGTTCCAGGTGTGCACAGCTGGGAACGTGACGGGGTCGAAGTTCGACATTGAGAACGACAAGTGCACGGTGATCACGAGCACGAACACGAACTTCACCCTGACGGGTGTTACGGGTCTTGCTGAGAACCAGACCCTCACTGGTGTGCTGAACGTGTTCAGCGATGACGTGTGCACGGCTCCCGCCAGCATGTCCACAGATGTTGCCTGCGACTGTGGCAGCAACGCCTACGCCCTGGTGTGCGATGGGGCCGCCTTCGCCGTCCCCTCCCTCCTTGTCCTCGTGGCCTCTGTCATGGTTTACATGATGTGAAAGTGAGGGCTGTGTGGGAAAGAACACGACCGCAAAGTCCGGTTCTTAAAGTTTAATTAAGTTAACAAAAAAAGTAGACATCATCAAGAAAAGAATTATTTTAACTGGATCTGAGGGGGATGTTATTCGTAATGCGAACGACCCCACGTTCCCTGATCAAGTGAGGGAAAACGAGGGGAAGAGAAAACATTTCCCCAGTTTTCATCTCTGCGATGACCTCTTTCCATTCGCTGCTTTTCTCTTCTCTCTTCTTTGCCAATCATCTGCAAGCTCGATAGCCGTTCTGCGGTCACCCATAGTAAGTATGCACTGCTAGCATGCTGGGGTTCTTTCTTCGCTTAAACGGTTCCTCTATGTATTCTTCTTTCTTTTTTTATTATTTCTATATGAGAATAAAAAGTATCACCTTTGCAGATAGCTTTTCTTCATCGCATAACTAACAGATGTTCACCAGGATGCTCCTCGTTGCCTGCCTCGTTGCCGCCGCCCTTGCTGACACGTTCCAGATCCAGCAGTGCACGAACAAGAAGGCGACCGGTAAAAAGATGAACATCAAGACAACAGGGTGCAACGCACTCACCTTCGGGAAGGCGAAGTTCAACCTTGCCCTCTCAGGGGTGAAGGGACGCACGTCGAACTCGACCCTCGTTGCTGTGGTGAAGGACTACCCGAGCAACAAGTGCACGGGGACCGTGAAGTCCACAGGCGCCGTTGCCTGTACTTGCGTGGGCAGCAATGCCTTCTCCTTCGTGTGCAATGGGGGTCCTGCCATCGCCATCCCCTCCCTCTTCCTCCTCGCCGCCTCCCTCGTGGTCTACTTGTTGTAGGTTGGCGACAAGTTCTTTGTTTACTAAGATAACGGTTCACTTTACACCTCTTCCCCCCTCCCTTCCTTGCTGCTTCATTCTTTTGAATCCAAACTTGTTTACTTCTATTTCTGAAAACAATTGAAAAACTTTGTGTCTCAATCTGTTCGCTAGCTTCTATTTCTCTCGTTTTCCCACTGTCCACCTCTGCCCTCCCAAAGGCAAGGGGAAGTGGGCAAAGGGGGGTGGTGACAATCTCACCGTGAAAAGGCCACCCACTGCAGCGGTAGAATGGCAAGGAAGGTTCCTCCTTGCTGTTTTTGCGTGTGGATTTCACTCTCCCCCATCCGTTCGTTGTAAGTCTCCGGAACGACTCCCTTGCTCACCTGCAGTAAGCATGCCCCGTAGCATGCTGGGTGTGGGGTTGATCACTTACTGGTTTTAGTCTTATGTGTGCCCTCGTTTCTTTATTCTATTCATTCACATTTGTTTTCTGCTATCTCACCTCGCATCTCACAGCCCTCTTCTCTTTCCCTCGACAACACTTTATCACTTCAAACAAGATGTTCACCAGGATGCTCCTCGTTGCCTGCCTCACTGCCGTTGCCCTTGCTGACAACTACCAGTTCCAGGTGTGCACAGCTGGGAACGTGACGGGGTCGAAGTTCGACATTGAGAACGACAAGTGCACGGTGATCACGAGCACGAACACGAACTTCACCCTGACGGGTGTTACGGGTCTTGCTGAGAACCAGACCCTCGCTGGTGTGCTGAACGTGTTCAGCGATGACGTGTGCACGGCTCCCGCCAGCATGTCCACAGATGTTGCCTGCACCTGTGGCAGCAACGCCTACGCCCTGGTGTGCGATGGGGCCTCCTTCGCTGTCCCCTCCCTCCTTGTCCTCGTGGCCTCTGTCATGGTTTACATGATGTGAGCAAGGAGGTGATTGCTTTTTATTTTTAGCTTTTCATTTTTCACGAGTGAATGTGAACGGGTTTATGCATGGGTTCCCCCCTCTTCCCCCCTCCCCCTCCACTCTTTTATCTCCTTATTTTTACAAGTATTGGTGGGCGAAGTATCTCTCCCCCATCATTATGACTAGTTTTAACTTTGCCCCCTCCACTTTCTTATCGACCAGTTTAAAGTACCTAACAATGAAAGAACTATACAATAGACAGGAATAAGTACACGGCATGGCAGCCATACAAATAGGTTTCCTTTGTTTTTTCGTGTCATACATCCGCATCGTGGTATTCTTATTTTTTTTATTTTAGTTTTTATTCTTGAGGTCCTTATGACTACCTACCTGAGTAGGTGTATGTCCACCCTTTTTTTTTTGTGAGAAATTTTCTATCCTATCTTATTCCCATACTTTCAAGAAGGAAAACGAAAAAAAAAAGTTTAGCTACATTACAGAAAAAAAAAAAAAAAGAGAAGAAGATGAAATGGGACCATAACATTCTAGCTAGAGATGGGCAAGGAAAGGAGGAGAAGGTGATAACAACATTTCCCCCCTCTCCAACTCTTCAACCCACCTGGGCGTCTTTGCTATGGTTCCGGTCTTCCCTCCATAAATCCGCACCAAGTAGAAGTTTTTTTCTTTCGGGGGTCCCCCCCCCTATGCCACGTCCCCACACCGGAACCCCTGCATTAATGAACATTCCCATTTTCTGCCTTTTTTTTTTTCTTTTTGCTTTCCCTTTGTTTTTTTTTTATTTGCAGTGGCCTTTCTCACCTTTCCCCTATATTTGTTTCAAGGAGGGCGTAGGGATATGTCTGTCCAGGGGACTATGTTGCAAGCCTTTCAAGAGGAAAATTTTGACCCAAGGGAGTGGATCAACGAGGAGTTACAGGCTCTGGACCCTTCCACGTTGGGGTCTGCCGTCCACGGCCTTTCGCTGAAGCTGCAGGTGCTGGGGAACGAGGTCAATGCAGGGTTTGAAGACCAGATCATACAGACGCTGGCCAAGCTGCCGATGGGCCTTATCGACCTGGAGAGGATCGAGAAGGAGTCTGTGCAACTAGCAGGATCACTGTCCAATATTCTGGCACCTGAAGTGATTGAGAAACAGCAGGTAGCAGACGAGGCAACGCACAGGATCTCACAGCTGCATGAGACGAAGACAAATCTTGACATGTATGACATTCTTTTAAAAAAAAAAAAAAAAAAGGTGCCAATCAACTCTGTCCAAAACGGTGTACCTTCGGGACAACGTGCACCTCATGAAGAAGGCGTTTGAAAAGGGCGACACCTCCCACATTGCGTCGGAGATTGTATGCAAAGAAGAAGAAAAAAAAATAAATTATATCCGAACACAGGCAAAGATGCAACAAGCACTGGAAGCAATAAGAGGGTTCGAGCACTACGATGAGATGTCCAAAACCATCATCGGCTACGAGGCGAGGCTGCAGGAGATGGTCGAAGTGGAGTGCGTGGAAGCCCTGCTCAGCAGGGACACGTTGAAGGCCCAACAGCACCTCGCCACGCTGCGCAAAATCAACCGTTTGAACGAGATCGTCGTGCAGTACACCAAGAAGGCTGTACAGCCCATCGTGTCGCAGTGGAAGGACTTTGCTACAGCGAACCAGGTTGGCTCCGACAACTGGGAAGAGACATTCTTGGCGTTCCTCCCAAACTTCAACACAAAAGTGGAGCAGGACATCGGAAAATCAAAGAAGTACTACACAGAGGTCTTCCAAGAAGACTGCTCGAAGATCGTTGTCGAATGGTACATGATGATGCAGCGGGAGCTCGCTCATCAACAAAGCAAGTACTACGGTTCACTGACCCTGCCAGGGCTTGTCAAGGCTTACCAGGGCGCGATGCAGCTCACTACATTTCTCAAAGAAAATCATATTAAAAACGGTTCCCCGGATCAACTTGAGATGCTGCAAGGTGCAGCCTTGGGACCCTTTACACACCTTCAGTCCACCTACCCCGATCTTGAAGTCAGCTACCTCCTCGGGAGGATCGCTAGCTTCAGGTTCGTCACCGAGCTCGCATCGTCGTCCACCATCACGATAAACCCCACGTTGGTGGCCGACATCACGGACACAACAACACAACTCATTCATGAATGCCAGACAAGCATTGAGCGATGCCTCCTCTTCTCTCCTTCAAACGTCCTTGTCTTGGTCCGCTCTTTGAACAGCGTCTTGACATCCTTCTCCGGGAAGATTCTTGATGTTGTCAAAAAACTTCGCGTAGCACTTCAACTCGTCCCCGGGAAGGAGGTCAAAGAGAAATACGCTGCCGAGGACCCTGTGAAGTTGAAGCTAACCCTGCAGCTGTATTCCACCGCGTCAGGGATGGACGATAAGGTGAAGCTGTTCGAGGTGTGGTTGAGGGAACTGGCGGGGAAACATTCAGCCATGAAGGACATGGAAGAAGAACTGTTCAGTTCGGAAGGCGACTTGGGGGCATTGTCGAAAGAGGTCGAGACAATCGTGTTTGACCTGCTGTTTGAAGCGGTGGAATCGAGGTTCAGACCTCTACCAGGACTGGACGTGTGGGCTCAGCAAACTAGTTCCCCTTCATCGATACATTTCCAGGGGAGCATGCCCATGGACGCAATACGGCAAACTGGTGAGTACCTCCTGTCACTCCCTGAGGCTTTAGGGCAGGTCTGTGACATGGAAGATGACCACTGGATTATGCATGTTTTAAACAAGGCGGCCGAGCACTTCACCGACCAGGTCCTTAGCATACCTCACATTTCGGAGGAAGGGATGAGGCAGCTTGCGACAGATGTGGAATACCTTGTGAACGTGATGGGGGCGTTTGATGTTGACATGCCTAACTTAAGGGTATATACAATGGAAAAAAAAAAAAAAAAAAAAAAAAAAAAAAAAAAAAAAAAAAACTTAAGGGGCCCCCTGATCCCTTTATTTGGGCAGTGGAGGGGGGGTGTTTGGGCTCCAAAAAAAAAGAATTATTTGGAATACACTTATTTGGGTTGTACTTATTTGGGCTGGGGGGCCTGCCACATGGATAACAGGGAGCGGGGCTTGGAGCACTTCTTGGTCTTGTGTTCTTGCCAGTTTTTCTCCCAGGCTGTGGAGAACCCACAAACGTCGCAGACAATCCGCCTGGTTTTGGCGTTAGGTGGTTGCTGGGAGGTTGCGGGGGTCTGAGAGGCCGCTGGGGCTTGAGAAGCTTCTTGGGAGTCTGTCAGGGCTTGAGAAACTGCAAGGGCTTGGGAGGCTGGAGTCTCGGGTGTAGTGTCCGTTGTCACACCCGCAACAACGTTCTGTGCTGCACTGTCTAAAGGGTCCGACTCCTTCAAAGTGCTTACTTCGCCAAGTGCTCTTAGCTGTATGGTCTCCACGGAACTACCTGGTAGGTAGCCGAGAGACCGCATACAGGTAGAGGTGTCGAGCAGTTGCATGACCTTCTCATGTGCCTGCCCTACCCACAGTGCCACGTTGATACGGCGCTCTGCTGCAGTCATCGACCCACGTCCCGCCTCAGTTGCTTTGGCATGCCACAGCCCTCCTAACCCCTCAAAATGGAGTTTAAATAACGAAAAATAAAAAACGTCTAAAAGTTGTAGATCCGTGGTAAGCCCACCAGGGATCACAGCTGGTATAATCTTTGCAGCCTTCATGGCCGCCTTGCTTGCATCGCTGATGTGGCCTCTGGCTGAGTCCAAAATCAGCAGCACCGTCGCATCTTCAGGCACCGCAGCACGCAAGTATGGGATGTAGACATTAATAAAAAAGTCAGAACCCACAACTCCACTTTCGCATGCTGCGACCTGCACCCCTTTGCACTTGTCTATTTCTCCCTGGGACGGGAGCCTGTCCTTCTTCAGCAACACGATGGGCTCTGGTTGCTTGTCGGTGGTGTTGATGATGGTGATGATCGCACTGGCGAGCCTTTTGGTGTCGGCGGCAGCGATCGTGGGGTCGTCTATGTCGGCATCCTCCCCAACCGGGCCGACGACGCGGAGGAGGCGTTTGCCGAGTGGGCAGATAGGCGACTCGTCCATGTTGCAAATTATTGCAGTCGGACAGAGTCGGTGGACGGAGTGCAGGAACTTAAAGAAGCGTGCAGCTTCAAGCTTCCTCTCCGCCACCGGTTTCCCCTTCAGCCTGCTGACCTTCTTCTCACTAAGGTTTTGCCTCTTGAGGAAGGAGGCGAAGACCTTGTCAGACAGCACACAATTGCTGTTGACGGGGTCGGACTGGCGGATTTTCTTTTGGAGAAGTTGTCGGGCCTGCAGGTTGGTGCAGGGCTTTTTTTCTTCCCGTAATTGCGGATCTCGTCCCCCGCTTCTTTTTCCTGGTCAGGAAACTGTGGGGGCCTCCCGCCTCCTGGGGCCCTCCTCCTCACCCTCGCCTTGGCGTCGCGGCTATTGAACAAGTCGATGTACGCCTGTTCATTTGCCATAATACTGGCAAGGTCACGCCTGCTGAAGGCGTACTTCCGCGACACCGCCTCCGCACCCGCCGTCTTGCACAAGGCAATTATCCACAACTTCTCCACCACGGTGTACTCACGGCGTCTCTTCTTGTTTTCATGTACTTCTTCCTGCTCTTGCTCCTGCTCCTGCTCCTCCTCCTCAGGCTCTTCACCCGCCAACCCGTCTCCGAACGGGTTTGCGTTCAACTGCCCGTCGTACACGTACCAGTCCTCATCCGTAGGGGGTAAGAAAGCCATTTTAAAGAGGTTTAAGATTGATAGTCTGATGAACAGTGCCTGGGCTTGGCATTACATTCTGAATAAAATAAACTGCCTTCCACTTCTTGGTCGGGCGTCAGCCACGTCTGCAGCTCTACAGCTCTACAGCCCCCCCCCGTCCCCTCAAAAAAAAAAAAGGAGATCGGGAATTATTTGGGAAATTTGGAGCGGAAAAATCCCCGAAAAAAAAAAGAATTATTTGGGAAAAAACACATTATTTGGGAGGGAATTATTCGGGCCCCCCCCTTTATTATACTCAGGTGCTGCTTACCCTGACGACAACTCCTGAAAGCGAATACTCTTCCATCCTCGACGACCTGAAGGCGATCTATCCCGAGGGGGCTGAGAAATTACACTCCGAGATTATCGCAAAGAAGCGGTGTGCCCCCTAAAGCGACACACGTGGTTCGAAGGGCAAGAAAAGGGAGTTGAGATTTTTTTTTAAAAAGAAAGTGTGTTATTCCACGAGGGGGGGGAAAAGAAATGTTTCTTTTAGTAGGACGCCACCGACAATTGGCCTTCCTTTATCTCTTATATTTCTTTTTTCTCTTCGTTTTTTTTTTTCTTTTCTCTCACACTTTTTTTTCTTCTTCTGCAAAAAGATTTCCGCCACAAGGATCTGGAGGTTTTGAACCGTTCACGGACGGCTACCTGCCTGCCTGGCGCCATCTCGTTACAGTCCTTGCTGCCCTTTCTGAACTGTGGACGCATTAGTAAATAACAAAGGGAAAAAGAAAAAAAGAAACCAAATGATGAGCAAGGTGCTGTGTGTCGCGTCCGTGCTGGGCGTGGCATCTGCCATGTACACGAAGGAGGCTGCGGCCGATGAGATCACGAACCTTCCTGGGAAGCCCGCGGAGGCGACCTTCAAGATGTTTGGTGGTTACGTGGACATTGGCGGCGGCAAGTCGATCTACTACTGGATGGTGGAGAGCCAGAGCAACCCTGCTGCCGACCCCCTCGCCATCTGGACGAACGGCGGACCTGGATGCAGCGGGCTTGGCGGTTTCATGACTGAGCAGGGTCCTTTCAGACTCACCAAGGACGGCAACCTCACCATGAACCCCCATGCGTGGAACAAGGTGGCCAACATGGTGTTCATCGAGCAGCCTGCTGGTGTCGGGTTCTCGCAGGCACCCCCCCACATGAAGTACAACGACAGCCAGTCGGCCAACGACAACCACCAGTTCATCCTCGGCTTCCTTCAGAGGTACCCGCAGTACAAGGCTAGCCCGTTGTACATCACCTCCGAGTCGTACGGGGGGCACTACATGCCCACCCTCGCGAAGGTCATCACTGAAAAGGGTGACATCCCGAACTTCAAGGGCATCTTCGTTGGCAACCCCCTCACATACATGCCGTACAGGAACTACGGGGAGTTCGGGACGCTTGCTGGGCACAACCTGCTCCCCAAGCCGCTTTGGGACAAGTACATCAAGGCCGGGTGCAAGGACGATGATTCCTCTGCTGTGTGCCAGGCTTTTGAGGACAAGATGAGCGAGATCACGGCGGACCTTGACCCGTATGCGCTGGACTTCCCTGTGTGCACCACGACGCAGGCTGCTGGGAGACACGAGAGGCACATCTTCGCAAAGAAAGCTGGTTTGAAGGGGTACTTCCCGGACAACTACACCCCGTGTGACAGCAACTGGGAGATCACGTACATGAACCGTGTTGACGTGCAGACTGCGATCCACGCAAAGGTGGGGACAAAGTGGTCGGACTGCGCTAACATCGACTACAGCCAGGATGACGTTAACGCCTCAATGGTGCCCATCTGGAAGCAGCTCATCGCGCTGGGCACCTTGAAGCTTGTCATCTACAGTGGGGACGATGACAGTGTGTGCGCGACTCTTGGGTCGCAGCAGTTCATCTGGGACATGGGCCTCACCATCAAGAAGGACTGGGCTGCCTGGAAGATCGCCGGCCAGACTGGTGGTTACATCACCAGGTTCAACGGCTTCACCTTCGTTACCGTCCATGGCGCTGGCCACATGGTCCCCGCCACCCGCCCCGCCCAGTCCCTTCAGCTCTTTACCGAGTACCTTAATGGCCAGCTGACGAACTAGAGTGGATGCGTAATCTTTTTTTTTTTGTTTGTCCCCATCATGTTGTTTTTTCTTTTTCTCTTTGTTCCCTTGTCTCCCTGTCCGCCAGCCCCTTCCTCCCCCCTCCCTTTCCCCCCTTCTTCTTCTTTCCCGCCTGCTTATGGTCCATGAGTTTGGTTCAACCTCGTTCCGAAAGTGGACCGTGTATTTTGGTATTTGAAAAAAGGAGAGGGGGGAAAAAAATGAAAGGAAGAACCCCAACAATAATTTAAAAAAAAGAAGGGGAAACCAAAAAAACGTGACTTTTTTTTTTTAAAAAAAAACAAAATTACCGAACAAAAAAAAAAGGGGGTCGAAAGAGGTAAACATGGGTTAAAAAGAAAAATCGTTCGTTTTTTTTTTTTTTTTTCTCCTCCAGAGTGCAAAACGTTTTTATGTGTTTCCCCCCCCCTCCTTACACCCGTTTTCCCTTATTTACTTCAAAAAAAAAAGTTGTGGTGGGTGGAAGAGGAAAAAAAAAAATATGGGAGTCGCACCATCACTGGGTGGAGGGGCCTCACCGGAGATACCAAGCGACATCTCGAAGCTAGCAGCAGGTCTTCATGAGGAGTACAGAGTAATGAGAAGACCAGGAAAGGAAAGCGACACGGAGGACATCTGTAGGCTAAACTACGGCAGGCAAGGGAAACCATTGCTGATGGAAAGCCTGAACCCGAACGATTATTTTGCAAACAGCCAAAGAATGGACCGACAGCTAACACATGAGCCGGAAGGACTCTATGTGAAAATCTATCCTGGGCAGCCGCACTACAGCCTTATTAAATACCCCGTTGACATCCGCAATAATAATAATGAACCGAGGTACTATGGGGAAAGGCCGTGGCGGTGTAATGACAGGTGGGAGGACTGTGTGGCCAGTTTGTCGGGCGGCCGATTTCCGCCCATTTCTGTGTTCGTGAAGTGTTCTCGAAGTGAGCCTGGCGAAGAGCCGGCTATTCCTTATAAATCGCTGTCGCGCCACACCGTAGAATATTACGCGGAACGGGGACAGCGGGGCAACATCCGCAAAGGCCAAAAAGAGAAATACCCATGGGACCATCCTTTCGACCCCATCCCACCCCCTCAGTGCTCTGTGGCCCCGGAGCTTCCAAAAGTCGACTAAAAAAAAAAAAGAATCTTTTTTTTTTGGGTATCAAAAAAAAAAAAAAAAAAAAAAAAAAAAAAAAAATGGCGTGCTCGTCATTTTTATTTTATTTTTATTTATTTATTTTGTTAACGATAGTTTTCCCCCCCCAAAAAAAAGAAAAAAGAAAAAAAAAAAAACCTCAGGGTGTGTGCTGTATTGAAGATGTCAAGATGCCCGGATCGACCGCAGCACCCGTTGTGAAAACCTTCAAAGATGAAGTGACTGCCGCCTTCAAAGAGCTCGATGTTGAAAAAAAGGGAAAGCTTTCCGCCGATGTCCTCGAGGGGATGTGGGTCAAGATCCTTCCAGACTGCACTGCAATGCAGCTCCGCGACCTGAACAGAGTGTTCACAGAGGTGGACCTGGACGACGATGGCGAGGTCTCCCTGGAGGAACTGCTGTTCTTCCTGGATCCGGACGGCACAGAGGACTTAAAACACAGCAAGGAAGAGAAACAGATACTAACCCTGGCCGGGATGGGCTCCGCATGGAAAGTCTCCCCGCCCGCTTCCGCTAAAGAAACTCTATGGTGTATCTTAAACCTGGAAGAAGCTGGTAAATACCTTACACACAAAGACTGGCTTCGAAAATCTGCTGTTGTCGTGCAAACCATCTCTCAGTTCATGATCCTAGTTAGCATAGTTAACATGATGGTTGAGTCAGAGCCAACCGCCACACTTGAAGCTCGTAAACAAGGCGCGTCTGCAGCAACCTTCATAGTTGAGGCCACCACCATCGCATTCTTCACATTGGAACTAATCGCGAGGGTGATTTCCGCCCCGTCGCAAAAAACATTTTGGAGGGAAGGGTACACATGGATCGATCTTCTTGCCATTGCACCGTTCTACCTTATCGAGCTGGGCCTTGCGTCGGAATGGACGAAGGGGCTCAGCGTGCTTCGCGCGCTTCGTTTAACCCGTCTTCTTAGAATACTCAAAGTCGGTCGGCACAGCGTTGGCATACATTTGATGGTGTTATCCGTCCGCAACGCGTTGTTGCCGCTGTGCTGGTTGTTGTTCGTCCTCTTCCTAGCTACGGTGCTGTTTTCCGCATTAGTCTTCCACGCGGAAACAGGTGTCTCAGCAACGTTGGACGAGACCAGCGAGAAATGGTACAGAGACGTTAATTCGTCTTATGTCGATGCTGGTCAGGAAATCGCTTTTGAGAGCATACATGCTTCCATGTGGTGGGCCATCACTACGCTCACGACGACTGGTTATGGTGACGTTGTGCCTCGAACGGGGCCTGGGAAGGCTGTAGGTGGGTTAACGATGCTGGCTGGTATTCTTCTTCTCGCGTTTCCCACGACGATCCTGACGCAGCAGTTTTCAAAGGTCTTCGCTGAATACGAGAAGCGTAGGATTGGGGAGGAACACAAAGCCGCTGTTCGGTCGAAGATTCTGCAGAAACAATATGCTACACCGAATCCTCTTGTCGCAACAGCACCTCTTGAACCCCCATTGCCGACATTTAGCCTTGTGCCTCCTAACGTTTCAGGTAGCTTTGCAGCACCTGGTGGGCGGCAAGGACGGTCCATGTCGGTTTCATTCAGTGCACCGCTCAGCCCTCTTGCGCAGGTTCAGATGCCGCAGCAGGTTATCCAACAGTTGCAAGCTGAGGTTGCCGACCTTCGCGAAGCTCAGGAACGGTTTGCCGAAGACACGAAGCATCAGATATCTACCATCAAGGAAGAGAGCCAGCAACTCCTTAGCGTGCTGAAGAGTATTCAGCAGTCGTTGCATGCAAGAGGGAACACACCTCAACCCTGATCGAGATCTTTTGGACAACACGGCGCGAAAATAGTTCCTTTTATTTTTTATTTTTTTCTTCGTATACTTCAAATTTTTTCATCAAAATAACCTGCATTAAAGAGGAGACAGGGCAAAATGAAAAGGGGGGGGGGGGGGGGGGGTGGGGTCTAATCTCTCTCCACCCCCCGTTCTCCACTTGCCTCTTTCTTATTGTCAGTAACGTAATTCATACATTTTTTTTTTGTTTTTGCTTTCTTTTTTTTATTTCTTCTTCCATTTATCTGGATGATAGGAGGAAGGGGCAGAACCACACACGTTTTCTTTTTTTTTTTTTTTTTTTTTTTTTTTTTTTTTGACAATCATGGCTGAAGCACAAGGACAGAGATGCCAGCGTGAGAGTCCCATCTACAGGTGACTGCACATGAAAAGGTGCTGTGGCCCTCAGGAGAGGGATGTGCTGTGGCCCTTGTTCGAGTTGTTCACATTCTTGGCTTTTTTTTTTTTATTTTTTTTTTTTTAAATTTTATGCCTCGTCAGTTTTCTCAAGCTTTTTAATCATCAAAGCTTATGAGATCAGGTTAGTTCACCCAAGCAAAAAAAAAAAAAAAAAAAAAAAAAAAATGAAACGGAAAAAAAAAAAGAGAAACATGCCAAAAGAATAGAATACTCTTTATAAAAAAGGGGCTGTTTCTCTTCCCGGGGATTAAAATAACCCCCCCACACACACACACACACACACACACACACACACGCACACACACACACTTTCGTTTCGCCCTCTTCATTCTACAACCAGCAACCCCAAAAGGGGTTTTTTAAAAAAAAGAAATCGTTCTCTTTGGCTACGTTCTGTTTTTCTTCTCCCCCCCCTTTTTTTTTACTCTCTTTCTGCGGTCGCCACCTTTTTTTTTTCTTCTACCCGTCAAGGAGCACCAAAAAAAAGTATCTCCCCCCCCTTTTTTTTGCATGGTCTTTGATTTCTATTATTTATTCACTTTCACGTTCCCCCCCCCCCCCCCCTTCCCCATTTTTTTTATAAAATATTTGCATTCTACAAGAGAAAAAAAAATAAGAAGAGAAATTAAAAAAAAAAAAGAAAATAAAAAAAATAACCCCAAAATGGGAGACGTGCAAGAGAGGACACGGCTGGTAGACAGTGCAAGCGTGGTGAGCCATGGCGGGTTTTTGGACAAGATTTTACCGGAGGGTTCGATGCAGGCTGGTGTGTTTAACATAGCAAGCGCAACGCTGGGTGCGGGGGCTCTGACGCTGCCTTACGCCTTTAAAAAATCAGGGCTCGGAATGGGTATCACATGGCTCGCAGCGGGAATGTTGGCAACAGTCTTCTCTATAAAACTCCTAATTCAGGTTCTGGAAGTGGTTCGACACAGCCCAGCGTGGAAGGGCCCGAGAAACCTCGATTCTTACGAAGATCTAACCCTCCACCTATTCGGCCGGAAAACCGAATATTTCGTTGAAGCACAAATCATTGTATTCTGTTACGGAACTGCCATCGCTTACGTCGTAGCGGTGGGGGATATCTTGGACCCTGTTCGGAAGCTGGACATGATGCCCAGCTTTCTTTCTTACAAGTACGGGAGACAGCTTGTCATGATTATATTCTGGACGTTCCTAATGCTCCCCTTGTCGTTCTTAAAATCGGTTAACTCATTGCGGTTCTCCTCCATGCTTGGTGTGGTGTCCATTCTTATTCTAGTCGCCGCGTCGATCTACCACTGTTCTACAAACCGATTTGAAGATTGGTCTGAATGCGGGTCAGATTCCGGGTCATGCGATACCGACATCTCGTGGGTTGAGTTTGATATTGGGATGGTGCTCACGGTCCCTCTGATCATGCTTGCCTATACTTGTCAGGTTAACGTTTTTTCGATTTACAACGAGTTGAAGGACCCTTCTCCTGCGAAGATGATGAAGATATCCTGGCTTGGGATGGGGGGTTTGTGTTTTGTCGTGTACGGGCTGATGGGGACGTTCGGGTACCTGGACTTCCTCGGCGACACTAAGGGAAACGTTTTGAAGAACCTTGACCCGTCCACAAACGCTTTCATCGCTATTGCGTTTGTGGCCATCGCGCTGACGGTGGTGGTGGCGTTCCCATTGGTGGTGTTCCCTTGCAGGGTATGGGGAAGAAGAAGGAAAAAAAAAAAAAAAAAAAAAAAAAACCAGGATTCAATATTTAACATCCTCATGGCACACAAGTCAGTCAACGAACGTCAGGAACTTCTTGAAGACGCGCAGACTCATTTAGATAAATATGAGGTGTGTGTGTGTGTGTGGGAAAAAAAAAAAAAAAAAAAAAAAAAAAAAAAAAAGGTTGCCTCTACATCATCATCACATGTGTACATGCCCGGTCCTGGTGCGGCTGGTGGTGCGCCGAGGGTGTACTTGAAGCCGAGTGACAAAATGCATTTCGGTATTTCCTTCTCGATTTCCTTCTCCGCTTTGGTGTTCGCCCTGTTGATCCCCGAGATCCAGGTGGTCTTCTCTTTCTTGGGAGGGGTTTGCTCGTCTTACCTGTGCTTCTTCCTCCCTGCCGCTTTCATTAAGAAGCTTAAAAAGATTGAAGACGAGTACTACGTAGGCCCCCTACACGATGAAGAAAAGGACTCCGAGGCTGACCCCGACTTGTGGGACGCCCCCGGCATCTCTAATGATATTTTCACCACTATCGGGATTGAACTGCTTTACTACGGTGGAATTGTAGCTGGTGTTGGCTCCACGGTGGTTACTGCAATCACCCTTTAGAAAAAAAAAAGGGGTATATATATATATTTTCTTCAATAATTGAAATTTGAGTTTTTTTTTTTTTTTTTTTTTTTTTTTTTTTATTTTTTTACGATAAATAATATGTTTCTCTTTTTTTTTGGGGGAGGAGGGGGTTATTATTACGGGTGGAAAACTATTATTGGGGGGACTGAGAAAAATTATTCAAAAAAAACCCCCCCCCCCTCTCATTCCGTTGTTGGTCGCGCGAAGGCAACAGTATTTTTTGCGGGGTCCCGGCGGGCCGTTGCTAACCACTTCGTTCCTATCATAGCCCCCCCCAGGGTACAGGGGTTTATGTGGGATTTTCCCTTAAACATCGCCTTTTTGATAGGGGAGGAATGGGGACAGAAAATGAGGGGAACTAAAAAAAAAAAGATTCGAGTTGTGTGTTTTTTTGCAAGTTCACCTAATAGGGTGTGTTCTTTCCTGTGTGTCTTTTTTTGTATGTTTTCCGTTTTCTCCCCCCCCAGCTCGTCAAGAAAAGAAAGAAAAAGAAAGCCCTTTTAAACGCTTTGAACCTTAAAGATTTGATGAAAACTTGTTATTGCCATTGCAGTCCCCTCCTCCCCCCGCTTTTCGACCCCCCGACAAAAATGCAACAGAAGAAGCGCTGTTCACCCCTACCCCCCTTCTCAATCTTTCCCATTGTTTATTTTTTTTATCACCCCACTCCCGGCCCCCTTCTTTTTCTTTTTGTTGTCATGTTTCTTTTTTTTTTCTTTCTCTGTTCCCCTAGATACTGTAAACCGTATTTGCCAACATATAAAGGGAATAATGGTAAACAAAGTTTGTGGTTTTTTTTATTATTATTTTATTTTTTTATTTTCATTCTTTTGGGTGGCCTCTGTCCTCCTTTTCCTCCGGGTTTCTTCTGGTGACTGTTGGACGGACCACCCGCTATTCCCTGCAGCTTCCTTTACCCGTTTAAGCCTGCCTGGTGGTTTTTTTTCGGAAGAGAAGAAAGGAAAAAGAAAGAAAAAACTTTTTTTTTTTTCAATTCCCTCCAAAATATGACGATCTCATCAGGGGAAGGAAAAAAAAAAAAAAAAAAAAAAAAAAAAGAAATGGAAGCGAACGACGAAACTTGGCTCGTCCAGGGAGAGTTAACCGAAGAAAGTGACAAGGAAAAAGAGGAAAGATCGAGATCGCCCGAACGGCTTCTGTTCAAGGACGACGACAGCGACGGTGAGAAGAAAAAGGTGGTGAACCGAAGCAGAAAAAGCAGCATAATATCTACATCAACAGTAGGGCTCCGAAGGGACTCAACCACCGCAATGGAATGGGAGAGGCAGAAAGGCCTGCTAGAACGCGATGCCGACGCAGCTCGCTCCGAAAAAGAAATCGCGCTGCGAAAAGAAAAATCGACCAAACAATCACTCCACCTCCAACAACGCCTTCGAGAGGAAGACAAGAACGCAATGAGCGACAAAATGAACAGCCTGCAAGCAAAAATCGCATCGCTTAAAAAACAGCTTCACGACAAAGACCAAACCATCAGCAACTCAAAACTGAAATGGAAAATGACGGAAGAGGAAATGCAACAGCTCCGTTTGGAATACTGGGAATGGAAGGACCAGGTGGGCGTCGCTAGAATAACACAAGGAGACGACCTCGAGCTTCTCGCCGAAACCGAACTACAACTCATCAAGAACGGACCGAAAAAATGGCCGATCCTCGAAAAGTACATGTTCAACATGCCCACACCAACAACGGAGGAGAAACAAAGAAAACCCGAACAAAATCTAGAAACCTTCGACATCCTTACAGCACAGACAACTACAACCACACCTGAAATGCCGGTCAGAAGGATCATAAATGAAGACACGGCAAAGGACAATCAAACCGACATGGTGACACCAGTGTTACCAGAAAGAGGCACGGAACCTCAAGAAATGAAGAGACAGGACACGGTCCCCATCGAGGAGAGCATAGAAGACGTCCTATCCCCATTATCTCCAGATGAACTGGCTGAAGAGGAAGAGGATTCTGCCCCCGCTCCAGAGACAAAACCACCAACACCCACAATATCAAATTCATGCTCACCTCCGTATTACAGCCGTGTGCACCTTGTGCCTAAACGGACGGAGACAAGCCCGATGCCACCGTCTCGACCGTCACCTCCATCTGCTTATTCCGATTCAATGCCGCGTGTGAGCGAGGAGGAAACAGCGCTTCAACAGCTGGCCTTGCAGCTGGACGACTTTGAGAGGACGCAGCTTCACAATAATAATTCGTCGATTAATATATCCGCGTACGGAAATGCTTCTTTGGAGATAACTACGGTGAACGAGCAGCCTGCGCTTTGGGTGCCGCCACTGCCCCCGCCGCAGGTTGTGTCAAGTGGGGTTGAGCACGTGTCTCGAAGGGGTAGTGGGAAACCTGTTGTAAATTATGGTGGTGATGCGTGGCCGAAGCTTATCGGGAAAAAACTTGGTGGGCTGCGGTACCGAACCGTTGCGAACAGGCCGCCGCCTTCCTTGTCACGGGGAATTTACGTCTCGGCCGCGAGCGGGAGGTTGAACCCTCATGCGCATCCCCGTGATTTCCCGTTGCCCATACCCTCCCCGTCGCCGCCTTCTCCTTCTGCCGAAACGACCTTTGCATCTGCGTCTGTTTACCATGATAACCATGATAACCATGATAACCATGATAATTCTGCAACGACACCTATGTTCATGGCGGCTGAACCGCCGTCTTTCGTTGGGACGCCGATGCCCCTGCCGCATGGAAGCGAGGCGGGGCAGTTCACTCCGTTGAAGCAGGACCCTGTTAGAAAGCACAAAAGACGGCACTCCAACATTGTAAAGACTAGATAAAAAAAATAAAGAAATCCACAAGAAAAAAAAAAAAAAGAATTTTTTTTTTAATATAGTTTTCGTTTCTTTTTTATTATTATTTTGTTATAACAAACAAAAATGGGGAAATAAATGAAGGAGAAAATACTTTTCCTTTAAAAAAAAAAGAAGAAATGTTGCGTCGCGTGGGGGTGTCAATGGCCAAGAGGGGTTACGCTGTGAGCTTGAAGAAGGAGGTGGCGCACGGAGTGACGATGACAGAGGCGTGCGTGGAGAGGATTCACAAAATGAACGAGCGGAACTCTCAACAGCCTTACTTGAGGCTAACGATTGGCCCGGGTGGGTGCAAAGGCGCTAAATACGATTTCGACTGGACAGAGGGGCCTGGTGAAAGCGATCATGTTTTCGAGAAAGGTGGCGCGCGGCTTGTGGTTGACCCCACTTCTTTAGATACGGTGAAGGGTTCTCAGGTTTGTCGGGATAAAAAAAAAAAAAAAAAAACTGCTCCAGATTGATTTTTTGTACGAAATGAAGGGAAATCAGTTTCAGGTCTTGCGCCCTGGCGACAGCAGTTATTCGACGTGTTCTTGCGGGGAATCCTTTGAAGTAAGTTAAGTTAGTGGGGTTGGGTTTTTTTTTTTTTTTTTTTTTTTTTTTTTCTCGCGTTTTCTTTTATAGTAACCCCCTTTGTCAAAATACCGTTGTGTTGCTCCTCTCTAGGCTTAGGTTGAGGGGGCTTCGGAGATGTAGGGCGCCAACTTTTTTTCTCTCCCGCCCTGTTCCTTTTTTTTTCCCCCTCCTAGCTTTTTTTTTCTTTTTTGTTCCCAGATGCAGAGTCAATACTCCCTCTAAAGGGAACAAGCAGGGGGGGGGGGGGGGGGGGGTGGAACGGGATAATTAGTTGCATTTTTTTATAGTTCTTTTTTCTTTTCTTTTTTCCCATGTGCTGCTGCAAATTTAAAAAAAGAAAGAAAGAAAAAGGGGGGGGACTTTTTTTAAAGGGGTTTTTTGTTCTCTTTTAAAAAAAAACGTTGAGAAAAGAAAAAAAAAAGAAGGGGAAAAAAAAAGGGGGGGAGGAATTTAAAAAAAAAAGAAAAAAACCAACCGCTGGGTACTCCACGCCGGTAAAGGGAAAAAAAAAAAAAAAAAAAAAATACCCCCCCCTTTTTTTCCCCCCCTTCTTTGTTCTTCTCCCCCCCTTTTCACTCTGTTTGACTGTATTTATTTTTTATCATTGACAGTACCAAAAAAAATTTTTTTTTCAGGGGGGGGAAAAAAATGCCGGTCCCCTACACCGACCACATTGACGAGTACGAGACGGTGCGCAGCGAGGGCAACACGGAAAGCCTCGACGAAAATCTGGAAGAGTGTCAAGAAGACGAAACCGAAGGACTGGCGAAGATAGTCTTCCCAAACCTCGAGTTCAAAGTAACAAAAAGACATCACCGAAAAAGATGGCTGAAACAAGACAGGCTCCTAAAACTCACCCAAGAGGGAATAGAAAACATCAACGTCTACACGGGCAAGGTTTCAAAATCCCATTCATACAGCTCAGTAACAGGTGTAAAGCTCGTCAACCGACGCTACTTCGTCTTGTCCTTTAAGAATGACCATGACTACCATTACAAAAGCGACAACGGAATCCGAATAACGTGGGAGGTCAACGAACGTTTGAAGGCGATCGAAAGCCGCAAAAGGTTCAAAAACTTCATCAACCGCAGGATGTCCACCACAAACCCAAAACACAAATTCTCCGAGGTGTTTCGAACAAACAGGGTCCCCGTTCCCGTGGACCAACAAAAAAACCTCATCGCAAGAAGAATGGAGGGAATCTTACAGCTTCGCCTGACAGACGAGATCATGGATCCAAAAAGCACCGTTGGTAAAAAAGCAATCGCATCTCAACTTCACATCGATTCCCTGTTAAAATCGAAAAGCGTATACCCGGGAACATCAATTCTAAACGAAGTCCGGGGTATAATCCACGACCTCAAAACAATTCTCTGCACGGAATGCGCTGCACATGACACGGGTTCCTTCGACTCCACTGTCAGCAACCATTCCTTCGGCGGTGAGATTACAGCAACAGTACCATTATCACCCCGTTCAAATGCGAGCATAAGAATCAAGGACACCTTGAAAAACAACCGGTCCATGTACGGTTCAGCACCGGTGAACAGAACATCATTTGGAAGCAGTGTTCAACAGCAACCTTGGATATCGGGAGGAATGGGGACAGAAGAAGAGGTTTCAAAAACAGCGGAATTATGTGTTCAAAAACATCTGCTGCATCATGCGAACAATTTCGAGGATTTGTATAAACTCGTCAAGAGCGATCCATCGTTACGGGTTAAAGGTAGCGCCTTACGCGAGAAAATCAAAGAAGTCAAATCGAAACCCCCGTCTTTTTTCGGAATCCCGCGAAGCTTTGTAAAATGCATCTGGAGCGATGTCGTCCGCGAAGTGGACTTAATAGCGGTAAAACATCTCCCAGCGGAAAAGGCAGAATGCTTGCTATCCATGATCCGGCAGATATGCATTGTAACCTCAGTGGACAGTGGTAGCACACCTATAGACATGACGTTGGATGAGATTCTGCCGATCTGTTTGTACTGCATTTCACGGTCTTCTTTAGAGGATCCGTTTGTGGAGGCAGAGTACATGTCGTTGTTGTGCGATTCCGCGTCTTCCGATGAGATTATGTATTATTTAACCGTTTTTTTTTCTGCTCTTGAGTTTTTACTCACGATGGAACCGGACAACCCTCTTGAGTCTCCTCCTGACATCGCATTGGCGATGACAAGGGCGTCCAGTGCGCCGCTGACGCAGATGGATTCCTCGGTGAAACTGTCTGATGAATTTTTTGATGTTTGTACGCCCGTAGAGTCTGTAGACTCCTTGGAGGAAGCGGAGGGGCCCGAGATTTTCGGCGGGCTTTCTCGTTCTTCATCTTGCAATGCGGAGGCACCCCGGTCGAAAGAGATCCCGATCCCTGCTAATAAGTTCGATGCAGGTACCAATTGTTTCAGCGATGTTCAATTTGTGTGGTGAAAAAAAAAAAAAAAAATGGGGGAAAGGGGGTGTTTTTTTTCTTCTTTGTTTCCGATAACTTCTTTCTTTTTTTTCTCTCTCTTTTTTTTTTCTTTTTTTTTTTTCTGAAGCTCCTGAAGAACATAGAAAAATAAAAAAGAAGTGAAAGGAGGTAAGGGGTGGGGTAGGATACATATAGCAACAAACCAAAAAAAAGGGGGAGGGGGGGGGAGAAAGTACCTGGCAAAAAGAAAGAAATTTTTTTTGACGGCTATAGTTCTCCCCCTCCCCGGTCCCCTGTAGGGGGGATGGAGGAAGGTGATTCCTCATCAAGTGAATGTTATACATTTTGGAAAAAAGAAGGCGATTCAGAGAGATCCTGCTGAAGCGCCTTTTGGTTTTTTTTTTTTTTTTTTTTTTTTTTTTTTTTTTTTTTTTTCTTTTCCCCCCTTCTCTTCTCTCTTCCCCATCCCCCTTTTTTTTTCTTTGCAACAACGAGTCTTTGACTTGACTACGGGCAATAGGAGAGTGTAGGCCGTAGCCACCGGATCAGGAATCAAAGGCTCTAAGGGGTATCCCTAGTCAATCTTCTTCCATGCTCCCCGGCATTTTTTTGTCGTTGTCAAAGAGGAGGGGGGGGGGAATGAAAATAATTTTGTTCTGTTTTTTTTTTGTGGTGGGTTAACACAGAAATATAGAAAATATAAAGAAGTACGTCATGATGTGTTGTTCGCTGTTGACCTCCTTCGTCGGTCATCACCGGTAGCGCCCGAGTGGAAGAACGTAACATAGCACTTCTCCCCATCATGCTAAAAGAAACCCCCCCCCCCCCTTTAAAGTGATGCTGCCAGATCTGCGGATGTCCCTTCAAAGGCAAGGTAGCTACAATGCTAGCAATTCTCCCATCGCTATTGACCCTTTTTTTCCCCCTGCCCTTTCTCTCGGAGGTGTGGTCCTCAGTGTGCTGTAGTTCTTTTTTAAAAAAAAAATATTTAGATTAACTCTTGTTCGGGACTCCGTCCCCCCCCCTACTTTTTTTTAATATCTCCATTTCTTCTTCTTCGTGTGTTGATAAAAATGTATCCACTACCCGTTATTATGAATTTCCCCCAATAATTATTATTTTTCTTGTACACATGTGGGGGGGAGAAGGTTCGTTACAATCTCTTCATTTGAACAAAGAATATTTGAAATAGCCTATTTTTTTTTTTTTCTGGGGAGCTGGGGAGTGTTTCTACAGCAACTTGTGCCCTGTAAAGTGGGTGCTGGTGTGCTCCTCCACAGAGTTCCTTTTCGTTAGGGAAACCGGGTTTCCCTACCATTAAGAAAGAAAATAAAAATAATTGTCTCATCTCGAATAATACCACCCCTTAGCAAAATCTTCGAAAAATTCGCCCCCCCCCCCCCCCCCCCGCTATATCATATTAAAATATTTTTTGTATTTATGGCCACACTTCCACACACCCCCTTTTTTTTCCTCTTGTTCAATTTTTCAAAAAAAAAAATGCCCCACTCCCAGGTGAACCAGTCACGGACAGGCTTCCTTAAAGGTAAGAGAATGTTTTTTTTTTTTTTTTTTTTTTTTAACCATTGACAAAAAAAAAAGTCTTTTTTTTAATCCTAGAAAAAAGAAACCCTCTTCCCCCCCCCCCCCCCCCTTCGCTAGCTTTTTTTTTCTCTTTTTTTTCATTCACAGATGTCGATTTTACCAATTTGGTAGACCTGAGACCTAAACTTTATTTTGGTGCTTTAGGAATAGGCTTCCCCCTTTTTTTATATTCCGAGGAGAGCTTTTAAACTACAGCAGAAGGGGAGAAGGAAAAAAAAAAGAAGAAAAAACCCTCATCTAATGTTTTGCGAGCCCTTTTTAATTTTTGTGACTTGCAATCTGTTGCTTTGTTTATATACTTTTTCTCCCCCCCCCCCTTTCTTCCCTCTGCTCTTGAACCCGCCTCTGATGGGGGAGAAAAAAATAATTAAGAGGTGGTCAAATAAAAATAAAAAAACATTACAAAATCAAAAAAAAAACACCCTCGGATTGCGCAAAAAAAAAAGGGGAGAGGATTTCTATCAGGCCCCTCCTTCAGGGGGAAAAAAATCCCGTTTTTTTCCCCCTTCATTTTGTTGTTTCATTCTTCCCCCCCCCCCCCCCCCCCCCCGACACTCCCGTCTTTTTTTGCTGTTACATTTCTTTTTTTTTTCCACATTTTCAATTTTTTTCGTTCTCAAATAATTACCCCCTTTTTTTTTTCTAAAGTTTTTTTTTTCCCCCAAGAGGAAGGGGGGTGGGAGGGGGGTGGGAAGAAATAATTAAAAAAAAAAAAAAAAAAAAAACATATGAAGCCTGCAAAATTCAAAACCCCGGGTGACATCAGTGCGCTAGCAGAGGCGGTATCGAAGTCAACCGCAGCAGAGAAGAAACTATGCCCAATAGGAATAGAGGGAGAAGAAGCAGGGGGGAACAAAGTGATATACCTTCACGGCTACGGTGATGTTCAAGCAGGAATGCTAGGGCTGGCGAAGAGCTTAAGACTACCACAAGTTACAACCATGGTGTTGCAAGGCCTGGGACACATGCCTCTGGGGATGGACGGGAGACAGTGGTACCCTGACTCCGAGGTGGAGTCTGCCCTCTACGGATCACAAGAAGCAAAGAAACAAGAGAAGGAAGGCAGAAACCACGCGCGAAAGATTTTATTGGATTTCCTACACCCGGCTCTGTATCCTCCTGCAACAACATTTCTCGTGGGGCATGGTCAAGGTGCGGAACTAGCGTTGTGGCTTGCAGAGTCTCGTCTTTTTGCAGGCATATTGCTCTTAGATGTCCCATCTTACACGGCGCTTCCCAGGTTGCTTCTACCCCCTCGTGACCTTCCCCTACACTTCCGTGACGGGGTTGGGAATAAGCTTGTTGCGAACAAGTTGTTCTCGCGATGTTGCGTGTCGACGTCCGACAGCAGCGAGTCGCTGCTTTCTGTAGCCAAATGGTTCGCGGGAATCCTTCCGTTGGCCATGAAAACCCTCGAGAACGACCCGGACGTAATCAAGCTGGACAATGGTGTTTTCTAGATGCGGACGAGCTTATCAACGATTTTCTTTTTCTCTTTTTTTTCCCACCCAAAAAAAAAAAAAAAAGAGGGGAGGGGAAAAAAAAAAAAATGGTGGCTGAAACCGACCCAGTTGCGTCTGCTGCCGAGCTCCTGACGTCCGGCACTGGGAGCGCAAAGAGCAATGCTGACCTCATGCAGATGTGTTGGAAGGCGATACACACTGATGAAAGTTTAAGGGTATGGAATAATTTTAAAAAAAAAAAAAAAGGAGAATTTAAAAAACGCGCAAACGAGGCTCCACGAATGGGAAGCCGCTGCCAAAGGCGTCCCGGAAAAATTGCAGAAAGAGGTATATATTTTTGTTTTCTTTCTTCTTTTCTTTGTATTCATATAAATAGGTTGACGACCTTCGTACTGAGCTGCAAGTGGCGAACAAAGACAGGAGAACCCATCTTGTCGAGAAGAGAAAACTTCAAATGAGCATCAAAGATGCACAGAGAAAATCAGAGACAAGCGAAAAAAAGCTCAGCGAGATACTCGGTCAGATGGAACAAACTATTGACGGTGACGCCGAACAGAGGGCGAAAATACTTGAGGTGGAGCTGGTTGAAAAGCGTAGCGCGGTAGCAGAGCTCGCTACAATGAAAGAAGAGGTTTCTGACTTACGGGAGAGAGTGGCAGAACTTACTACCCAACTGGAATTTGAGAAAGATATAAAGGATAAGGTTGAGTTGCGATGCGGAGATCTTGAAAAGGAACTCAGCCTTAAAAGGGTCGAAAGTAGTAATATGCTTGCAGAGGCCTCCCAACCAACACGTACAGCCCCCCCTCGGGCCCCCCCTATGGAACGGAAGCCTCGGAAGCATGTTACTGACCAGCCCACCAAGCCTATTGATGAGCAAGGTGCCCCTTCCCCCTTCTCCAACCTCAACCTCCCGGTCCTTGGTGCTGGTTCCCTTATCTGTCTCACTCTTGGGTACGTACTCGGATCTGCGAAAGGTGCTGCAAGATCTACCTTGGTGCAGGAGTAATTTTTTTATTATTTATTTAGAGGTCTCACAAAGACCTTAATGCGGGCTTTTTTTTTTTTTATTTCTTCCACTCGATGAAAAATTTACTTCGAGAAATTTTCTGTCTTTGTTATTTTGATGTGGGGGGGGGGGGGGGGGGGAGGGGGGGAGAGAGAAACCGGTTTCTACAACCCGTATTTTTTTTAGGTAAAAAAAAAAAAGCCAAAATTTATTCCTTTTTTTCGGTTCCCCTCTTTTTTTTTTTTTTTTCTCCTTTTTTGTTCTATGGTGCGTAGAACTGAAACATTTCTAGGGGGGTAACACCTGTGACCAGAAATCATCTTTCTTTTTGTTTTTTTTACTTTTAGATTAAAAGATTATCTTCTCCCCCGCCGCTGCTGCCGTATCCCCCCCCCCCCCCCCCCCCTTCTTCGTGTTCGCCTCCTGTCCCCCTTATTAAAATTTTTTCTTCACCCCGTCTCTTTTTTTTCTCTTTTTTTTTCACCCCACCAACGTATATTCACACCCACCAAAAGGTAGGGAGGGGCACTAAAAAAAAAAAATGGAACCACGGCAGAGGCGCAGCGTGGTGAAGATCTGCAACGAGCTCGACGGCATGGCCTACAGCCTTGTCTTCGAAGGTGCGTTGGGACGGCTGACAGTGAAACAGCTGAAGAAGCACGTCCAAGAGACAACAGGGGTGCCTGCTGAGATGCAACAGCTGATGCACAGAGGAGTGATTTTAAGAGAAGGCGACAGCTGTGACCGGTACGCGATACAGGCAGGGGCTGAATTGGACTTATGCGTCGCAGGCGACAGCCGTGTCCCGGTGCGAGGGTCCCAACCACAACAGCTGCCTCCTCAGGGAGCCGCCGTGCCTTACCTGAAAGAGGGAGTGGACGGTCAATATGTTGACAGGCAGTATGAACAACAAAGAGACGAGGTTCAGTTTTACGATGACCGGCGGCCGTCCCCTGTACCTCCTATGGTACCAGGCCCGCCTAAGTCGATGGCACACCACCCTATGAGAAGGCCGTCTGTTGATCCAATTGTTGAAAAAATAAGGGAAAATGATGAACGGCTCTCTGAGCTCCGCAGGTACGAAGCGCTTCTCCGGTCTCAGGAAGAGCAGCTGGCCGAGTCCCAAAAGGCCTACCGGGAAAACGCTAGCACAGAACTAACCCTAGAACACCTCAACAAACACAACAAAATAAATAAACGAGATGCTGCGAGGCATGCTCACGCCGATGCGGTCTCTGATGACGAAACTGAAATTCTGACAATAGAAGAACTTCCTCCCATGGGAGGGGGCGCTAAGTCGCTCCGCTCGCACTCTACTGCGGGGTACCTTGCTAGTAAGGCCCGAGAGCTGGAACTTGAGGCGCAGTGGAAGCAGACGTGTACCAAGTTTGATCTCGCAAGATCGTCCACAGCCCGCAGCATGGAGCGGTTAAAAAAAGAGCTGCACGAGAAGGAAAGCACGCTGAGAACAATAACAAACGAGGTACAGCAGGACATGAAGTACGTCAAGCAGAAGCGGATCATGTTGGACACTCTCTCTGCCCGGTCGGTAGGGTCTTGAATAAATAGATTTTCAAAGTAATTTTTTTCTTTTCTTTTTGAGGATAGATCCCCTCCCCTTTCTAGATTTTATTTGTTATCCCCCCCCCCCGCTACTACAAAATTTTCGAATTTGCAAAAAGGAAAAAAAAAAAAAAAAAAAAAGATGAGTAAGGCGTTGTACCCGATGATCCGGGGGTACAGCAATGTGAATGAACGAAAGATGATGACAATATTAATGAGACGGACAAGAGCGGCAATGCCGATGTTGGGGTTGGACACAACCGGGATGGACAATCCGGTACCAGCTGTGGAGAGGGCGCTAGACATAGGCTACAGACGGTTCCACGTAGGGGAAGGGCACGAGAGCGCTTTAGGGGAGCTGTTCTACAACCGCCTCGACAACGGCGCGATAGAAAGGAAGTCCCTGTGGGTGGACGTCAAGACAACCGATGACTGGGACAGAGCAGAAGAGGTCATCACTGAGAAGCTCGAAAAACTACGCACAGGGTACCTGGACATGGTCTTCGCAAAGTGCCCCATCAGAGAGCAGGACAACGGTCGGTGGGAAAGCAAGGAGTTTCAAAAACTCTGGGGGAAGTTGTTTTCTCTAACCCCGCCGAAGGGTAGAATAACCCGGCACGTGGGCATATGCCATGTATCACGAAAGAAATTGGAGCTAGATTTCTTGAGGACTATGTCGCACGAGATCCCCGACGCTATTCAGAATGAAGTTCACTTGCAGCTGCAGATGAACGGGCTCAGGACGTCTTGCCAGAGGTACGACGTCAGGATGTTGGGTGAGGCCATTTGCCCGAAGTCGGTGACGGACGTGAAGATGGTACAGCAAGCTTGCCATTCGAAAAGCCTCACCCCTGAACAGCTCTCCATCAAGTGGTCCATCCAACGCCAGGTCCCCTGCCTTGTGAGCACTGAGAACCCTGACGAGCTTCTGCAGGCGTTCATCGCGGCGACAACTGGTTTGTGAATTAGGAATTTTAAAATTAAAAAAAAAAAAAAAAAAAAAACAGACGGCGGTCAACCTTTGCTTTTAAACGCACGAGAAATGTCGATCCTGGAAACCCTAGACAGGGGCCACACCCACCGTGTCATTTACAAGGATTTAGAGGCACTTTGGGATGTTGATTACAAGTGATCTTCTTCTTCTTCTTTTTTTTCTTCTTTTTCGTGTTCTCTCAATCGGTGGGAGGGGAAAAAAAAAGAAAATAAATAAAAAAAAAAAACCCCACAATGTCCAAACACAGCCTGCTGAAGCTCCGCAAGCGCCTCAAGGAGCTGGAACAACAATGCAGCCACGATGAAGAAAGCGGACAGCCGTTGCTTGTTGCCGACAAGAACACCAAGCGCGTCTTTCCTTTGTGCGACGAAAAGCTTGACGAATGGGAGGCGGAGATGGACGCAAAAGAACGCGAAATGGAAAGTGTGGAACACGGCCTGTCCGCTCGCTTCAAAGCAGTGCAAGAAAACTGCGAACGCTTGGGAAGGGAAAACAGCGCGATGCAAGAAAAACTGAGAACGTTAGGAATCGATTCGTTGGAATGCCTGTCCATGTGCGAGGTGGACGCGCAACCACATCAACCCAGCAGCCCGACACACACCATCAAAGTATGGCACCACGATGACTCAACCACTACTGCAAGGCGGAAACTACACCATGCTTTGAACGAAAGGGAAAGGCAGTACCATGTCAGGGCCAACCGGTTGAAAACCCTTGCTTTGAAAGAACTGGCGGTGAGCAAGACACAAGCAAGACTGACATCGCTAAAAGAAGATTTCACCACCTACTCGGCTGTGATCGACTCAGTCGAGTCTGTGAAAAAATGGGCAGCGATGAAGGAAGCAACCTACAAGGACCTTCGACAGAAGTACAGTACTGTCCGGGCCAGGCTTATAAAGGACAACGAGGAGATTCACAAGGAGGAATCGGCATATGGTGCGTCTAGAAGTGCACCGCCTTCGACCCCGAACGGAACATTCTACGACTGTCTCCCACCACCGCAGGATGTCCCGTATCCTAGTTATCCCACTCCGGTGATTCCCACCATGGACATGGTGCACCTTCGACACGGGGTCTTGCTGCAGCAGAAGTACCTTGCTTCGTTGGAGGTGAAGAGGGCAGCCTTCGAGGCAACCATCGAGGTTTGGAAAAAACTGTTGGAATCCTGTTCAAACATGGAGGCGGAGCTTGCCGCGAGGAGGGAGGCCGTGGTGGACGCCGAGCTCAGATTGCTGGCGAAGGGACCGCGAAGAAATGTTTCTACATTATTCGGTTAAAAAAAAAAAAAAAACTCTTTTTTTTTTTTTTTTTTTTTTTTTTCCCCGCTCCCCTCTGGACATTTCCCCAAAAAAAATTCAGGAGGGGGTGAGAGATGTTGGAGTTGAGATTATGCTTAGTGATTACAACGGTGCTGGCCTGCTTGGCTGGGAGCACCAAGGATACCAAGAAGCTGCTTAAAAGTGTCGACTCCATGATCGTGGAAGGGAGGACTAAGTACAACGATGCGGTGGAGCTGTTGACGCAGATCTTGGAGGAGGAGCCGGACAACTTCAAGGCGCTGTACAAAAGGGCTGAGGTGAACGACCTCCTCAAGAATTACAAAATGTCTCTCACCGACCTGCAGCACATTCTGGAAAAAAACTCGGGCTCCAAACAGTCCTACCAACTGCGGTCCAAGATTTTGACCAAAACCGGGGATTTTGACAACGCGTGGCAAGACTGGGTATTTTTACCAAAAAAAAAAAAAAAAAAAAAAAAAAAAGGAACGTCTCCGGCAAATATACGAAAACTCGAACTCCAAATACGAAAAAACGAAAAAATACGACGAGGCGGTGTCGAAACGAGACACGCTGCGCACCCTCTCGGTGGAGGAAAGGAAAATGGACGAGCTTCTCAAGGCGGAGCCGGACAACATCTCGTACCAAAGATATTGCATGGAAGTAACCAGCAGAATGATGAAAGAGGCAAGGTAACAACAACAATAACAACAAAAAAATCACCCCCCTCCCCCCTATGCATTTCTTTTTAAAGGGAACGTGCAGATGAGTACCGCTTGAAACGCGTCGACTGTGCCCTTGCTGCGAAGGACTACGACGTCGTCAACGAAGAACTTGTGTATGGGAAAAAAAAAAAAAAAAAAAAAAAAATCCCATTTTTTTTTTCTCTCCCCCCAGCCGTGTATTAGCATTGAACCCTTACAACTTGGACGCAATTCACTTAAAAGCACTGTCACTGAAGATGATGGGTGCTACAGACGCTGCGTTGTCAAACGCGAAACGGTATTATCAAAAAAGAATTTTTTTTTCTTTCAAAAAAAAAAAAAAAAAAAAAAAAAAGATGCTTATCACTCGACCCGGAACACGCTCAATGTAAAAAGCTCCACAAATCCATCAAAACATACAACAAGTTGTCTAAACGGTTCGAAGACGCTGTGATGGACAAGGAGTGGGACAGCATCCTGTCTGTCATTGATGAGTCCTTCTCAGCAGAGGCAAACCCCTTCAACTCCGACAGGCTGTACTTCTACAGGTGCAAGGCTCACCTTAACAAGCGAATGCTCTCCGAGGGCGTCAACTCATGTAGTGCCGCAATAGACGATAGCGGAGAAAACAACCCAGGAGCTTGGGAACTTCACATCATGAGGGCTGACGTGCACATGCTTGCAGGCGATCTTGCACAGGCGGAGAAGGATATTGAAAGAGCAGCAGAACTTCAACCAAACGAGCGAAGCATCATGGAAAAACGTGCTCGTCTGGAAAAGCTAAAAAAACAAGCCGCCCGGAAGGACTACTACAAGATATTATTTGTATCCCGCACTGCCGATACACAGGAGATCAAGAAGGCATACCGAAAGCTAGCTATGATTCACCATCCAGATAAGCTAGCGGGTGACTTGAGTCCGGAGGAGATTGAAAAAGCGGAGGATCTTTACAAGGACATTTCCGAGTCCTATCAAGTACTCAGCGATAAAGAAAAGCGTCGTCGGTACGATCTTGGGGAGGACATAGAAGATCAGCCTCAGAACAACCACCACCACCACCAAAATTTCCACTTTAACCAGGTTTGTAGGGAAAATCATTTTTTTTTTTTTTTTTTCAAAAAAAAAAAAAAAAAATCGCAGGGTGGTGGGTTCAACTTCAGATTCCGTTAGAAAGAAAAGAAAAAAAAAAAGAAGAAGAAAAAAAAAAATACCTCTCCAGTGTTTTCTTTTATTCCCTTTTTTTTCGAAAAAGAAAATTTGAGGGGGGGGGGGGGGGGGGGGGAGCGAAGAAAGAAAGAAAGAAGAAAAAAAAAGAAAATGACAAGGGAGAAAAACAAAAAAAGTAAACTATTTCAATCTCTCAATTACTACTCCATGTGGGAAAATGAAAAAAAAAAAGATGGTACCCCCCCACACACTGGCATTCAGTGCGCTTACCCTAATTCGAAGCGAAGAATGGGGGGAAAAAAAAGAAAAAAACCGTCCCCCCCCCCCCCCCCCCTCCCCCCCGTTAACACGATGCTCTCTTTTCTTTTCACACCCCCCCCTTCTCTCGAAAAAAAAGATTTTTTTCCACATGGACGTGTGGCAAAAAAAAAAGAAGAAACAAAAAAAAAGCATTTCTAGAGTGCTAGTGAAAAAAAAAATTATATGTATGTTGAAAAAACTAAGCAAAAAAAAAAAATACGCAAAAAAAAACCACCCCCCCCTCACTTAATTAAGCACACGACGGGTGGGGGAGGGAAAAAAAGAGGGGGAAAAAAAAAATGTTCGCACTAACCCAAACAATGAAAGCGGTAAGAAGCCTGCACCAAGACGAGAAGAAGAAGCAAGCCAAAAAACCAAACAAACCTTATTTGAAAGAGGGTGGATGGTACCGGGTGTTGCCAACGGTCTCTGTTCAAATTAACAAGGACGGGCCCTTCTTCAAAATGATGGACGCAGACAGCGAAGAGGCAGAGGCAGGCAACTTCAGACATAAACAGCAACTCCTCGCCGTGGCACGCCACTTCGACACCTATAAGACGTACAAAGAACTCGTAAAAACCCGCGCAGAGAAACGAATGAACATAATGACAATGTTGGCCACCTCTGCAGAGCACTACTTGACAAGGTGGAACGAATTACAAGGCCAGGAAAGCGAAGAAGCACAAGAACAACTTCAAGCCTTAACACGCAGGCTGACAGAAAGAGCGAACTACGAGGAAATGCTACGGTGCGAAGCTGCCGCCGACGGTGAAGAAACCATCCGTTTGAAAAACACATTTACAAAAGCAAAAGCCAGCCTCCCTAGTCTCATCGATACAGGGCTGCTCCGTAAAACTGGTAAGGCGATTCTGTCAACACTGAAGATCAACAAAGCAATCCGACGGCCGTCTCAAAAACAAGAACACGAAGGCGTGTTTTCTTCAGAAGTTACAAATGTACAGCTCCCGGATGGGGCTGAAGAACCCCCCGGTGCAGTTCTTTCTGGAGATTCATCGTTTTGTCTCGAGAGCAAAGTGTCGAATGAACAAGATTTAAAAACTTCTGCCGGCAATATCTCCATGATGAACAGTGCAAGCTCTGTCACTGCCCCGACTGAGGAGGAAGCATCAACAACGGACCTCAACAGCAGTTTATTTGAGGACTCCGCCGATGGTTCGGGCTACCTCGATGCGCCGTCGGACACCGCAGGGGAGTGGGGTGGGGTGTTTTTGAACATGCACGGGATGTGGCCTGTCAAACGGCATAACACCGCCTGCGCTCGCCGCAAGAGGGAAACAGGGTACGACCCCTTCCACAAGAAACAGCTGGGCTTGACACCATGCTTCAAAAGAAAATTTTACGGCAATGAAGCTTCGCCTTTCTACCACCACCTTATTGTCCCGCCTTGTCCACCACAGCCTTGGAAGGTCTCTGTCCGAGGCTCAGAGAACGGATTTGTTCTATTTAAGCGACACGGGGTCCCTCCCTCTCAGCCAAAATCTAAGTCCAACCCTGGCCCACGGAAGACTTCATCGGCGGTTGTTTTCGCTGAACCGCGTGCTCTGCCCCTCGACATAGGAAGCCCTCCGCCACGGGTGAGGCCGCGCACCGTTCCTGCAAAACGGTTTCACAAAGGGCTGTCCTTCCCCAGGGCGGTTGCGGCAGAGAAATGCTTCGAAGAGAGGGTGCCCGTCCATGGCGGGAAGGCTCTTGGGACGGTCGACCTTGGGACACCTTGGAAAACCCCTTATGCACGACAGCAACCGGTGGTTTCTATCCCGGTTTGAGTTCTTTTTTTTTTTTTTTCCGTAACGAGGGATAAAAAAAAAAAAAAAAAAAAAAAGAGGAGTGGGCAAAAAAAAAAAAAAAAAAAAAATGCACTCCTCCCCAGAGGTAAGGATCCACCAGTACGAAGCGATTGCAGAGTTCAGACGTGAGATGCGGGTTTTGCAATATCCATTGGAAGAAAAGGCTTTCCGGGATCGCGCGGGAGAACTGAGGGAGACGTGCTTGGAGGGGCTGGAGGAAGGGGGCAAGGTTGAGGTACTGAGGCTCATGGGCGAAGAGGAAGAGGAATTCGAAACCATGAACAAGGAGCTGTTAAGGCTGCACGTCGTAACAGAGGGCGTGAAATCATCCCGACTCAACGAGGCCTACTGTGTCTATCAAACCATGATGGGTGCTCTGGAGCTACCTATGCAACAAGCTCTCTTCCTGGCTATGCACAATGAGAGCACGGTCGAAGCCATAAGGATCATGCAACACGCTACTCGAGAAGAAAATATTAGGCTCAAAGATCTCATCTTTGAATCCTTCAAAGAATTCCTCTTGGAGAATGACGCTAAAACCGCAACCGGTTTTCTCATGAAACGGGGGGATTTTAGACATAGCTGGAAAATGAGGTTCTTTGAGCTATCTGAAAAGGGGATTTCGTACACAAAGGATGGGGAGGCAAACAGCAGGGGTTTCATCAATATTAGCGAAATAGTGGGAGTGACGGAAGATTCGCCCCATGTCCCGCCCCAGGCAGATATCTCAAGGTTGCTGGAAAAAACAGACTTCAGTGCAGGTGAAGAGCTGTGTAGCACTTCGTCATCTCTAAGCAGCTCTCTCTCTCTGGCCCCGCGAGATGCTGTTCCCCCCTCTTGGAGTTTTCCTTTCTCCGTGCAAACCCCAAAGCGCGAGTTTCATCTTTCTGCCCCAACAGCACGTCACCGAACTATATGGGTGTCCACCATCTGCAATGTTTGCAGAATCCACACTGTCGACCCTTCGCTTCTAATGGTTAAAGAAGGCTGATTTTTTTTGTTATTTTAATTTTAAAAAAAGAGATTTTTTTTTGTTAGCTCATACCTGTGGTTTAAGAACAGGAGGGAGGGGGGGGGGGGATAGTGTATTCTATATTTTTTTGTTGAACGTTTTAAAGAAGAAAAAAAAAAAAAAGAGGTTATCACTGTTGTCATCTCTATACAGTTTTTGAGTGTTATGTTATACCGCTGTGGTCCCTCTTTTTTTTTTTCTTTCTATTTCTTTTTTCCCCCTCCTCCCTGCCTTTTCCCACCACCCAACCACCTCTCTCCTCTAGTTCCATCAGCTTTTTTTTTCATCACACTGTCTTCTAGTACTACTGTACAGTGGAGGGGAGATTAAAAAAAATGGTAGATTCCCGGAAATTGGGGGGGAGAGGGAGGCACAAAAAAAAACAAAGCCTGAAAATTCTAGATAAAAATATGTGGGAGGAGGGGGGTAAGAAAGATTATTGCGGGTTGTATTTCCCCTTTCTACCACATTATTTTTTACTTCACCGTTATTGTTTTCTTTTTTTTCTCTTTTGAATTCTAATTAACTTATCTACGTGGGGGGGGGGGGGGGGGGGGGAAACTATCGTTGAGTGAGGGAGAATAATAATAAAAAAAAGAAATGAAAAAAAAGGAAAAATAAAAGGGGCAATCAAACTCAGTTGACACTCTCTAGCCTAAGGCGATCAGTGCCCTGTAAAAAAAAAAAGAAAAAAAAAAGAAAAAAAAAAACAGTAACAAAAGACCCCCTCCACACTCAGTTTTGCTTCAGTTCGGCACTGAATGAAAGTAGAGAATGAAAGAAGAGAGGGGGGGGAAAAAAAGGGAAAAAAAAAAAAAAAACCACTATTCACACCAAAATGAAATTTTATGTCACCCTCTTTTTTTTTTAAAAAAAATTCATTGTTCGTTGTGAATAAAATAGGCCTTATTTATTTATTTTTTTCCCTTCTTTTTTTTTTTTTTTTTTTAATTTCTCTTTTTAAATGCCTGTAAAAACGAAAAGATTGTTTTCATATCCTTCAGCATCTTAGGGGCCCGACGGCACAGCCACGAGAGGGAACCCTCTTCTCCTCGAGCCATGCAGTCACTGCAGGCACCAGACAGAAAAAGCAGAACACTGGCCGGTGGAACTGAAGTTTAAAATCGAGTTTCTGACGAAGATTTTTCGTTTTGCAGTGTGTGTGTTTTTTTTTTTTTATTTCACTCTTCAGAAATTACTTCACGCACTGGGGGGCCCATTACTTCACGCTAAATCTCATTACTTCACGGTGAAATAATGGCCTGTTTTCCGTGAAGTAATAGGGGGTTTCCGTTAAATAATATGCCTCGGTAGGCCAATTTTTGCCTCGGTTCGGTTCCCAGTGGGGCTACTTTTTCCTCTCAGTTTGCTATTTCCCCCCAGGTTCAGCTCAATTGGCCAACTTTTGCCTCGGCTCAGTTCCAAGTTGGACTACTTTTTCCTCCCAATTTGCCCACTTTTGGCTAGGCCTTGTTCCCAGTTTCTGTGGGTAACTCTTCTGTGGGTAAGGGTAACTTAGTCAGCTTACCCAAGCACCCCAAAAGACTTCAAAATACCGAAGCAGCAGAAAAAAAGGAGCCAGCGGCCGCGCCAGGTATGGGAAGGCCTGATTAGAGATGGTGACAGTGGCAATGCCAGCGACAGCGGCAGCTCTTAGTCAACAAAAGGAGGGAAAACAACTTGTATTGTAACCTTTGTAACCCCTCTCTTGTTGTACCCCTTGTCACCCTGTTGTGCCCCTCGTGGTGAAGTAATTTCAGAGTGTCATGAAATAAAACCACTTACCTACCGCCAAGTAATGCTTTACCGACCTCTCGGTTCCGCATTTTACCATCTCGGGCCCTGCGGGCCCTCGACGGTAAAATGCGGAACCTCGAGGTAACGGTAAAGTCATTACTTGTTGGCAGTAAATAGCTATTTTTTTTTTTTTTTTTTTCCTCTTCTGTTTTTGTATGTTAAACTACAAACTAAAACCAAATATGGTCTTTTTTCTCTCTCTCTTTTTTTTTTTTTTTTTTTTTTTTTTTTTCCCTCCTCAGTTACTTCAATACTGCACCCATTCACTTTCAGGCAGACTTCTAGGCATCCTGAGGATTAATCATCCCGTGGGTGATATTACTTTCGAGTGGAATTAGAGGTGAAAGCAGTAAGATTGAGGAGAGTTAGCATACTACCTTTATTCACACACCAATTAATTTTCTTATGTCACTTCACTCACGAGAGTGATGTAAGAAAGCATGTCAGTAGTGATTAGTTTTACCTAGAAAGTATTTTTTTTTTTTTTAAAGGGACCAAAGACTATTACGATTTTTAGCAATTCTAACGCCCGTTCGAAGAAAACTTTTTTTTTTTTAAATTTTAATAAAAAAAAAGTTTTTTTTTTTTCCACAGAAACCAGACGGGGGGGAGAAAAAAAAAAAGAAAAAAAAATTCGGTCTCTAAAAAAAAGAATTACTTTCTTCGTTTCTTTTTTCTTTTTCTTTTTTTTTTTTTTTCAGGCGTCCTGCCACATACCGCAGGTACCCTTAAATGTCTCTTTTTTTTTTTTTTTTTTTGAAATCATAATTCCCTCCCTTAGCCTCTTGAGGGTGGTGACGCTATGACACAGTGTCTCCTTTACATCATTTGAAAAAAAGGTTTTTTTTTTCTTCTTTTTTGCTCCTGCTTTTCCTACCTCGAGGTAACTAATAACAGAATCCATTTCCATTACTCACAAAAAAGGTAGGGTCTTTCTTCCCTTCTTCTCATCATTTCTTTTTTAAAGGCTGTTTTTAGTCATTGCATGACCTGTTAAACTATATTAGCAGCAACCATTTACTAAAAAAAAAAAGCTTTGTCATTTTTCTTTTCTTTTCTTTTTTTTTTTTTTTTTCCGTAGTACCATTTCGGTTCAACAAAATCTGATTTTCTTCTTTTTTTTCTTTGCGTAAAAAAAAAAAAGCTATTTATTGCAACGCATAGTGAGTCATTATTTAACTCGAGTCAAATAAAGGCTCATTTGGCGGCAAGTAAAAAAAAAAAAAAAAAAAAAAAAAAAAAAAAAAAAAAAAAAAAAAAAAAAAAAACAATATTAAGAATTGGCTCTCGCCGGTGTGCTTGATGTTTTTCGTTTCTTAAATTCAAAATATTTTCCCTAATTTTTTTATTCAGTTCCCCCCCCCCCCCCCCCCCTATTACGCAGTATTTCAAGGCAAAGTTGGGCATTTGAGCACCTTTTGACCACTGGGATAAAAAAAGGGGGGGGGAGTAGGAACAGCGAAATTAATTATTATAATAAATATTTAATTCCGAGCCTCCTCAAACTAAGGGTTTCGTGTAAAAGAAAAAAGAAATTCAATATGTAACTTCTTTTCAAATAGTCGATGATCGGGCTGAATGTAATACTTTCCCTTTTCAAACAGTTTTTTAATCTTGCTCCTGCCCCCCCCCCCCCCCCCCCCCCTTCATTCCAATCGTTTTCTGTCTACTTTGAGGGGGGCTCAATTACAAAAAAAAAATGGGGGGTAGGCAAAATACGGCTTTTAATGGCTTGTTTAACACCTATCTAGAGGGTAAAATGTGTTGTCCTGCCCTGTGGGGGGGGTTTTTTTTTGTCTTTCTTTATTTTCTTCGTCATGCCATTTGTGTCTTGCATCTTCCTTTCTTTTTCTTGTTTCTTTCTCTCTTTTTTTTTATTTTTATTTTTTTTTTTTCCCTCCCTCCTTATTCCTCTTTTGCGTACGCGTTTTACCCAATAAATGGTGTTGCAACCGAAGCACTCCCTCCTCCTCCCTAGAAAAAAAAAAGAAAGAAAAGAAGAAGAAGAAAAAAAAAAAGATGGAAGGCAGCACAGTTTTACATAAACAAAACGCCTGTAGTGAATGTTATTATTTTTTTTTTTCTTCTCTCTTTCAACTTCCCTGGCAAGTGTCTTTCCAAGGTGGAACAGATGCTGGAGAAAAAAAAAAAAAAAAAGCTAGGGAGGCGGTATTTTTTTTTCTTCTTTTATTAGAGACGAGACCACCATCAACCCGCAATTGCGGCCAATTAGTGTTGCTCACTCCCCCACGGTAAAATTTAATTAAATTCTGGCTAGTTGGAGGGGAGTATGTTCACGGGTACCCTGCTGGAGTGTTGGGATGGGAGTCTCCTGGCTTGGTGCATCCAAAGAGACAAAAAAAAAAAAAAAAAATACAGCACTCCTGACACACAACGACTCTCAGCAGAATTACAAGAAGAAAGAGAATCAAAAAAAGAAAAATTAAATAATCTTCTACTGATTCTCGTCAAGGGTAAGCTGTGGACATCCCCTCCCCTTCCCCCCCGAGGAGCCGGAAAAAAAAAAGAACACAAAAAAAAAAAAAAAGAAAAGAGAAAGAATAGCAGTTTAGTAAAAATATTATTATGTATGCCCTTTTAAGTACTACCCTTTTCTTCTTTACACAAAGAAATATTAAGTTGGTGTGTTTTTTTTTTTTTATTATTATTTTTTTTATTCCCCCTCTCTCTCTTGGCCGCTTATTTGAAGAATAGAAAATCTCAAAGGAATTTCCCCCCCCCCAAAAAAAAGAAACAAAGAACCCTCCCCCAACTACTGTCTTTTTTTTCCTCTTTTTTTTTTCGGTGAGCGCAAAAACGCATACCTTAAAAGAATAGTTTTTTTTTTTTTTTTTTTTTTTGCGAACTACTGGAACTGCCAGCTAGATTATTGGTGCATTACATCATCAATTGGTTTTTGTTTCAGGGCACTCTCGAAAATTGTCCACACGTGGGCACAAAGGCCTACATCGTCTCTGATATGCTGGGGAAGAAAAAAAAGAAAGAAAAGAAGAAGAAAGAGAAGAAGAAAACAAAACTGAATAAGTTGCCAAACTGTTTCTTTGCGATCAGTAGGGCTTGGCTGCATTTACTGTTTTTTTTTTTTTTTTTTCTTTCTTTCGGCCGGTGAGCGTAAAAACGCATACCTTAAAAAAATAGTCTTTTGTTTTTTTGTTATTTTTTTGTCTTGTTATAGCCCTCCCCCACCCTTTCCATTCTTGCTTTATTCCCACTGATGAGAAAGTTATTAATTGCTTCACGGGGACTGCCTTCCCTCTCCCTCCACGGCCTTTCTTTCGCGATTTAAAAATTACAAGTAGTTCAGGACTTTGATAACTTTTTTTTTTTATCCGCTCCCCACTTTCTCTGGTCCAAACCATTTTATTTTTTTGTCGAAAAAAAAAATTCACAGTAGTTCCGCCACTTTCAACACAACAATTTCACAGGGAGCCAAAAAAAAAAAAAAAAAAAAAAAAAGAAAAAAAGGAAGAACAAGAAAAAAGAAGGAGAAGAGAAAAAAAGGAAAAAAGAAAGAGAAAGAAATAATCAGAAAAGAAATAAATGCCTGAAGTGTTTAAAAGAAATTAAAGTTAAAAAAAAAAAAAAAAAAAAAAAACTCCGCGGGAAGAAGAAGAAAAAGAAAGAGGAAAAAAAGAAAAGAAAAAAGAAGGGGAAAAAAAAAATGTACCAGCTTAGCATGGGACTGCTTCCTGTGTATGTCCAGCAAGTTGCTGTTCCTGTTGCCCGGCCGGTGTTGGTTATTCCTACCCAACAACAACAACAACAACAACAACAACAACAACAACAACAGTACCAAAGGCCCATTCCGCCACCTGTAGTGCCAGCTCCACCTCCGCGCCAGAGCCCTTCTGAATACCGGGTCGATGTCTTCTTTAAGTACAACCGTTCAGCTATCTATAAGAGCTCTACATCAATTGAAGCAGGGACTTCTGTCATTATTGATGGTGACAGAGGGTACCACATGGGCACGGTGGCTTCTTGCCGACTGGAAGCAGTGCCCCCACACACACCAGCAGTCTTACGGATGGCCACCAGGGAGGAGCAAAATCTTGCGCATTCTAATTCGGCAGATGAGGAGGAAGCTATCAGTAAAGCTCAGGAAGTGCTTGATAGACACCTTGTTGACATGAGAATTTATGGTGCTGAGTTCCAACTTGACCGCAGAAAGCTGACCTTTTACGTAGTTAAGAACAAAGAAGCACCAATGCCCCAGTTCAAGCCTGTGTTGGGGGAGTTGTACTCTATTTGGAAATGCAGAGTTTGGTTTACTGTGTAAGAAGGGGGGAAAAGAAATTGTCTTTTTCTGTTCTCAACTACGCTTTTTCGAAAAAAAGTAATGATATAAAAAAAATAAGGGAGGAAAGAAAAAAAAAAAAAAAAAAAAGAATGAAATGAAAATAGCGGGATTACTCCCCCTTAGCCTCCCTTTTTTTTTTTTAAAAAAAAAAAATAATGTTTTACCCGTGTTTTGAGCCAAGATGGGAAAATGCAAAAAAAAAAAAAAAAAAAAAAGGAAATTGCCATGAGAAATTTGCAAATTTCCCACAGGTTCAACCAGCGCATGTGCGGGAGAAAAAAATAAAGGGAGAAAAAAAAAAAGAAGAAGAAAAAAAAAAAAAAAACAAAGGCCAGTTATTTTTTTTTTCGCGAGAATCGTGTTCTAAGAGCTCGGGGGAAAACTAACACAAAGCCTAGTGCGCAAGCCAAAGCGCCAGAAATGTTTTTTTTTTTTTTTTTTTTTTTTACTGGGAAAAAAAAAAAAAAAAAATCCCAGGCCCCAAGTGCAATATCTATTTCTACATTCTTTTATACCTCCTGTACCGTGTTTTTTTTTTCTTTTCTTTTTTAAATACTGTAGAAAGAAAGAGAGAAGTGCCGTAAAAATGTCTCCTGAGTTTCCCTTTTTTTTTTTTTTTCTTCTTCTTCGGGACCCGGGGGATTTGTTAGTTGTCAGTCCCGTCACTTCTTTCACTTTACGGTAGCTTTAAAAAAAATCTTTTTTTTAAAAAAAAAATATATAAAAGTCGTATTTAGGAAGTTCAAAATAAAAATGTCGACGCAGAGCCCTCCAATATTACTCAAAGGGAGGGTGTGGGTGGTGTTTTTTTTTTTTTTTTATTCCCTTTCTTTGTTTTTCTTTCGGGGTGTCTCTCAATGACCTCCTTTAACTCATACAATGGTCAATAATACGGAATTTGTCATGAACTTGAGAGGGTAAATGTTAACTCCTAAATAGCCGTTCTCTGCTGGAACTTACCAGTTTATATCTTTGTAATGACAATATTGCGAATAATGGACTAAAAAGAATATATTTTTCCCTGTTGCTGAAAAATAGGGGAGGGGATCACATCCTCCTGGAAACATTTAAAAAAAAAAAAGAAAACTTTACCGCACCAAAAAAAAACAAGGCCTTTTTAGTAATGTTCTTCCTCTTCCATTGTGTGATCACTTCCCCAAGAAAGGGAAGAAGGACATACAATTTCGCGGAATTTGAGAAAGTGAGGGAACGGTCTCACGTAAAGACCCCCTTCTTTCTCCGAGTTTTTTTTTTTTTTTTTTTTTTTTTTTGCTTCCTCCCTTCAACAAACACATAATGTCAAGAGTTTACTTTCTGTTAATTTGCTCTTTTTTTTCTCTTTTTTTTTTTCTTCGTTATAAAAAAAAAAAAAAAAAAAAAAAAACATATACGGGGGGGAAAAAAAAAATGGTTATACCGTAACTATAACGCTCGACTCTTTCATTTCTTTTCTTTTCTTTTCTTTTCGTTTTTTTTTTTTTTAATTCTCTATATATACGAATATGATCGATCCCCCCCCCCCAGATTTTTACCAGAGCGGGGTGTTCTTTTTTTTTCTCTTGTCTAGTTTACCCTTCCTCTTTTTTTTCACACAGCACACACACGAGTACCATACCGATTACAAGGGGGGAAAAAAAAGCAAAAAGAAAAACGGTTTTTTGACCTTAGGTTTATGCTTACAAGTATGGTAACTTACCACAGGCGATGAATATTTGAGCTCGTCCGGGGAAAAAAAAAAAAAAGGAAAAATACCCACGAATAAAAAAAGAAAAAAAAATTAAAAAAAAAAATGACCCTGCCTTTCGGTGAATACGACATAAACGTATTCTTTGCTACACCATGTTTCTTCTTGTGGGTTCCTTTATTTTTTTCTTTCTGACGAGCTCAAGGGTATATATGCCACCATCCCCTCCCTGCCCCTTCCAAAATCCAGACAGAACAGAGCAGAGTTTTTTTTTTCTGGTGCGTTGTAAGCACTGACCAAACTAAGTAGGCCCTGTGTTTTGTTGTTCTCCTCCCCCCCCCTTCTTTTTTTACCCTGCGAAACACAGCCAGATAAAGAAAAGAGGAACTTTTTTTTTTCTCCTTCCTCTTCTTCTCTCTTCTTTCTTTTTTTTTTTCCTTCCTCCTCTTTCTTTGTCTTCTTATTCCTTCTGCGCAAATGTCAGTCTTTTTTTTTTTTTTTTCTTTTTTTTTTCTTCCCCCAATAACTGGGTTTTTTGTCCGCGTGCTGATATTTAAATCGATAATCAACAATTTTTTTTTCGTTTTTTTTTTTTTTTTTTATTTCACTCTTCAGAAATTACTTCACGCACTGGGGGGCCCATTACTTCACGCTAAATCTCATTACTTCACGGTGAAATAATGGCCTGTTTTCCGTGAAGTAATAGGGGGTTTCCGTTAAATAATATGCCTCGGTAGGCCAATTTTTGCCTCGGTTCGGTTCCCAGTGGGGCTACTTTTTCCTCTCAGTTTGCTATTTCCCCCCAGGTTCAGCTCAATTGGCCAACTTTTGCCTCGGCTCAGTTCCAAGTTGGACTACTTTTTCCTCCCAATTTGCCCACTTTTGGCTAGGCCTTGTTCCCAGTTTCTGTGGGTAACTCTTCTGTGGGTAAGGGTAACTTAGTCAGCTTACCCAAGCACCCCAAAAGACTTCAAAATACCGAAGCAGCAGAAAAAAAGGAGCCAGCGGCCGCGCCAGGTATGGGAAGGCCTGATTAGAGATGGTGACAGTGGCAATGCCAGCGACAGCGGCAGCTCTTAGTCAACAAAAGGAGGGAAAACAACTTGTATTGTAACCTTTGTAACCCCTCTCTTGTTGTACCCCTTGTCACCCTGTTGTGCCCCTCGTGGTGAAGTAATTTCAGAGTGTCATGAAATAAAACCACTTACCTACCGCCAAGTAATGCTTTACCGACCTCTCGGTTCCGCATTTTACCATCTCGGGCCCTGCGGGCCCTCGACGGTAAAATGCGGAACCTCGAGGTAACGGTAAAGTCATTACTTGTTGGCAGTAAATAGCTATTTTTTTTTTTTTTTTTGGGGGACCAATGTTTCCAACCTCCCTGTGGTGGTTCCTGGTAATTGTGGTTTGGAGAAACACAAGCGAAAGGGAAACTCTCGTTCTAAAGCCGTACACGTGGGGAAACCTGGACGGGTGGAGAGCCCACCCTACGCGTGGCGCCAGTTAGCATCGCCCTCAACGGAGAGTCCCTTATCCCATTACATCGAACAAGGAGGTGGCTTCACCAGGTCAGGCAAGTAGCCTCCCCGCGGCATCGTGCCCCTCCCACAACTCTCCAGTTGGTGTTTAATTGCTTCTGTGGCCCCTCTCCCTATTTCAATTTCCAAGCTTTCTTTACCTCTCCACTTTTACTTTCTACGGGACCACAGGGGACTTGGGAGGCTTCGGGGCGAAGTTTCACAAGGGTGGCCGCTGTGTCACATACTGCATGGCACCACTAAAATCGAGACAACTTTTTTTTACATTATAATTTGAAGCACCACACTAGTTCCCCCCCCCCCCCCCCCCCCCAAATAGCATGCACCTGTCGCCAATTTCCCTTTTTCCGTTCCCCTTTCTTTCTTCATTGTCAAGAAGGAGGAAACGTCCGCCATCCCAGTTTTTGCCCACCAACCACTACAATTTGTAATAAAGAAAAACATTACCTATTCAAGAGGCTTCTTCAAGAAATAAAAAAATAAAAAATAAAATAAAAATAAAAAATTCCTGTTCTGATCCTATATTTTTTTTTGTTTCGGTTTCTTGTTTCTTCTTCTTTTTTTTTTTTTTGAGAGAGCCAACGCAGTGTGCAGAACGAGACGGATAAGACGCCCCTTCCCTGCGGACGGGGCAAAGAGGGTCAAGTCGCTCACAGCGATCGGAGGCAAGGCTGCAATAGGCTTTAACAGGAGACCGATCTTCGCATCAAGACAGACAGCGCAAAAGCTACAGGAGTTGAAAGGGACATACAAGAAAGAACGCGTGTCGAAACTACGAAAAGCTTTAAAGGCGACAATAGGAACGAAGGCTATGCTCCAGAAGGGGAGCATTAAGAGATAGGAACTCACACCACAAGAGGCTGTCCTCGAGTGGGATTGTCTTTTACTATGAGTTTTTTTTATATATATATATGAGCTCGTCCGGACGAAAATGTCAACACTTTTTTGGGTACCTCCGAAAATTTCTTGTTTTGATTATTTGAGCAAAAAAAGGGCAGCATGCAACCATAGGAAGATGACATACATGGTGTACGTGACGCCGTTCTTTCAATTGCGATTCTTGTTTTGCCATGAGGGTGGCAGGCTTTGCAACCGGCTGCCCCCGGGAAGCGAAAAACAGAGGTCAGAAAAACGACGAAAAATGTTTAAAATGCAGTTTAAAAGCTTGAAATGCAGCACCTAGGGTGCATAAAAGTGGTGAACACACACCTTTGTGACCCCTGGGTACAACCCAGGGTCGGGTTACTGTTAAAAGTACTTAGCGAAAAATATATGGCGTTGCATAGCCCCCCAAAAACCGGGTTTTTTAGCCCTATTTTTTGCTTTTTCGAGGGGTTCCTAAGGGAATTGGCCTAAAAGGCCCATTTTCCTGAAAACCCAATTCTTAACACTTGTCTGCTCAACATCGGTATCTTTGGGCCATACATGCATTCTCTACCCATCTGCTGAGGCTTGTCATTTTTTTTCTTACTTTAAAGGGCCCTTAAGGGATTTTAGCCTAAAATAGGCCAAAATGGCAGTATTTTCCTGGGGTGGCCCCATTTTAATGGTGATAAAGAGCCCAAACCACCCAAAATGACCCCTTAAGTTTCACAGATTTCCCATCTGCGTCCATTTCTTCTCGCTTTTCATTGAAGAAAGCAAAAAAAGGAATATGGAGCCTGGGTCATTTACAATTTCCGGATGCCAAAAACTAAAAAAAAACCATTCTAAAAAGCATGTTTTTGCACGCGCGTTTTAAAAATGAAACAAACGGCGCGCATTGTGACCTATATGGTGAACACGCTTAGACCGCAATTCTGCACACAAAGTGGTGTCGGACTACTTTTGTACTTAGAAATTTTCCGGGGATTTTCCGTTGCAAAAGAGGGTCATTTGTTGACATTTTTTTCCGGACGAGCTCATATATTTCTTTTTATACTTGTTATTTTTTATTTTACTGTCTCACATGAACCCCTTCCCTCCACCCTGCTTAAGAAGTATTTCTTTTTCTTCTTCTTTTTTTGTATCCCCGGGTCGGGGACATGTGTGATTAAGTTTCCCCCCCCCTTTTTTTTTCCTTCTGTTCTCTAAAAGGTTTCCCGTATTTTTATCCGTGATTATACGGAAAATTTGGGAGGGGGGGGAGAGAAATCCGTCCCCCTTCCCCTGCGCACTGAAATTTTTTTTTGAGCTTTTTTTTTTCGATCAAGAGATAGATTGTGACTCTTCAGGCGTCCTGCCACATACCGCAGGTACCCTTAAATGTCTCTTTTTTTATTTTTCACCGATTGCTCGAGTCCACAAAGTTTAGGAAGGGTCACAAAACTACTTCCGAGTTAGCTCGGCGATTTGATTTTGATCTTTGGTTTACAGTACAAAGTACAGAATTTAGTCTCAAGGTAGAGGAAACCTATTTAATATGCCCATCTACTTGTCTTTTTGACGATTCGTGTGAAATGCCTTTTCCCCCCCCCCCCCCTCCCCCTTTATTAATTGATGAAATTAAGGGGTGTATATTTTCCCTCTTATCACATATTTCATCTGCTTTTATAAGTTGTTTAATGCCTTTTTTTTTGTCTTCCTTTTTTTAAAAAAAAAAGATTTTTTTTTTTTTTTAAGAGGGCAGTAGTATCTAGGGGCGGGAAGAAAAAGAAAAAAAAAAAAAAAAAAAACTGCAGCACGCAGCGTTATCACTGATTTTAGACCTGAACCCTCTTTTTTTTTTTTTTTTTTTTGATCTATTATTGTTGTGACAAAGGGTCCAGGGCAGCCTGACACTCCTGCCCGAAAAAAGTCACAAAAGAAAGAAGAAGAAAAAAAAGAAAAGAAATTGGCCAATATTGGGTTTTTTTGTCACTGATAATCTCGGGGCGGACATTGGTTTTTTATTATTATTTTTTTTTTCTTTTTTTTTTTCTCTAACTTTTTTTTTTCTTTTCTTTTTTTTTTTTTTTTTTTTTTTTGTTCTTCTTCCTTCTCTCGGGTTTGCTTAAGTTGTTTTCCTGTATCATACAAAAAGGCTTGCATGTCATTCAGAAAAAGGGGGGTTTCTATGTGTGGTGTGAACTTTAAATTTCTTTTTTTGTTCTTCTTTTTTTTTCTGTTCCCCACAAACCGAACGCATTCAAACCACGCCTGCAAAGAAGGTGAACGTGAATTTTATTTGGGTTTGCTGACGTGCATTTTTTTTTTTTTTTTCCGTTCTTTCTCGGGTCATTGCTGATACTAACGAGGAAATATAAAGAAGTACATCAGATGTTCGTTCTTATCATAATGAATTCCCCCCCCCCCCCCCCCCCACAATATTTTTGCGACTCCATCACCTTTCTATCATTTATACTAGTGGCTAAGAAACAGGGCTTTTTCTTCTATTTCACGGTTCCCGCGTGGAATGGGCCTGCTCAATGCTAGGAGAGCAGAGGGAGGGAAAAGGTAAGCGATAACGTGGCTTTCTTTTTTTTTTTTTTTTTTTTTTTTAGAGTCTCTTTTTTATAAAAAAAAAAAATAAACCCCTCAGATCCGTTAAGTGACCCGGTCTTTGTGGTTTCCCTCTGTGTGGGCCCCCAGGGGCCACACAAGGGGAAATCAAAAAAAGAATTTTGCTGAAATCTTTTTCTAGACATCCATAAATCGCACATTGGGCCCGGGAGGCAAATAAAATCCATTCCAGCTCCCTGAAAAAGCAATAGGAAAAGATTTTGTCGGCCCGTCATTTTTGCGATTTCTGCAGACACTTTACGGATCCGAGGGCAAAAATAAATTTAAAAAAAAATATATAAATAAAAACTGTAAAACGAAAAGACTTTTTTTTTTTTTTTTTTTGTCACTCCGGCATTTTTCTCCACCGACATTTTTTTCAGCTAAAAACTTATGGGGAGAACAGTGTCTTCAAGAAGGGGTCTGTTGTATGGCAGTTAAGGTCATCAACCATCCGGGATGAGGTCATCGGGCTCAAGACCCCGGGCATCAATTGTGTCCTTACAGAAAGGGAGGTCACTGTCCACGCCAAGTATTTGGGGGAAACCGTAAGGCTCTTGTCCAGATGGCACAGGGGCACGGGGAGAAATGCAGGTTACTTGCTCAAGGTACTTTTTGCTTCATCGGAGGACAAAGTGAGGAAGAGTTGGAGTTTGAAGAAAGTTAATGTCTTCCCCCCCCTCTCTCCCAAGCCGAAAATGCCGGTGGAGGAAAATATCCTGGGCTTTTTTTTTTTTTTTTTTTTTTTTTCGCTTCCGGGAGATTTGTCAACTCCGCGGCAAATTTCTCCTCCGGAATGTTGATGCTTTACAGTAAATAAGAAAACTGTCACCAAGAACGAAATCTTTTTGGCTGAATGTAATCTTTTTCCCCCCCCCCTTCTATATACGCTCGATTTTGCTGGTGTTGGCGAGAATAACACAAAACAAGAAAAGAAATTGAGACAGGTGAAGTATAAGCAGCAAAAGAAGTCTGAGACAAGCGACTGTGAAATAAATCAAGGGTGGGGGGGTGGCAATTGCCGACAAAGAAGAAAAAAAAAAAGAAAGAAAAAAAAAAGTGTGGCATGCCCTCCACAACAGAGAGGACTTGCCTTCCCATCCCGGACCTTGCATTATGTTTTAGGACAGGTGATTTTTTTTTTTTTTTTTTGGTAGTAGTTTTGGCCCATTCTTCGCGCTAAATCCGTTTCCGTGAAGTAATAAGGGCGTGTGCAAAGTATGCTTAGTTGCCTTCCAAACAGGCAAACTCTCCCCCCCCACCACCCACCCACCCCTGGGGTGGTCCCTTGTTTCTTGATTTTTTTTTTTTTTTTTTTTCGTTTGTAACCTTGTTATCTTTCCTTCCCTCTCCTTTCTGTTCTCTTTTTTTTTTTTTTTTTTTTAATCCAAAATCAAAGGTAAAGCAATTTATCTCACACCCTTCCCTCCCCCCCCTGATTTTCACTAAAAATGAAACTTCATAAAGGTTTGGGCTCGGGTACTGCCACCTAAACCCTAATATTTGCGCTCCAATCTCATCATCAATATCTCTAAAGCCTGTCAAGTCTTAAATTGCTCTATGGGGCTTTTGAGGGAAATTTGTGAGAAATAACATTTTCGCCGATTTGTGCTCTGTACTCCCAACGGGACTTGGAGACATTAGGCGGCATCCCTTTCTTTGATCCTTTTGCAGTGTGAGTGATAATGACTTGACCTCTTATATTGTCACCTCCTTGTATTTGGTTGACCGCCTATCGAATCAGCAAAGGCTTGAAAAAAAAAAAGAAAAAAAAAAAAAAATAGAAATGGTTGTTCTTTTTTTTTTTTCACCTCATTCGTGTGGTTTTTGTAAAAAAGAGAAATCTGTAAAACTGCTAATGAAAACGAAGGCTTTTCACCTGAAATAATATAAAAAAAAAAATGAAAGGTTACCAGATGCACGCAAGTGCCAAACTCCCTCCCCCACCCCACCCCACCCCCCTACCCGATTCAAAAAAGTAAAAAGGATTTTCCGTTTGGTTCAGGGGGAGGTTGAACTTAAGTATTTCTTTAAAAAAGGAGAAAAATATTAGGACCTCTTTTTCTTTTTTCTTTCTTTCTTTTCTTCTTTTCTCCCTCTCTTTGACATCGTAAATAATATCGTTTTGTTTTTGTTTTTGTTTTCCTTTATTATTATTTAGTTGAGTTTAAAAAAAAAAAAAGAGTCGGTTGATTGTTGGTTGTGCACAACCGGGGTTAACCTGTAGATTAGCCCAACAGTGCTACCACTACTCTTTTTAGCACTAACAATTCATTATCAATATGAGCTCGTCCGGAAAAAAATGTCAACAAATGACCCTCCTATGCGGCGTAAAACCCCCGTTAAATTTCTAAGTAAAAAAGTAGTCCGACACCACTTTGTGTGCAGAAATGCAGTCTAAGCTTGAACACCATATAGGTCAAAATGCTCGCCGTTTGTTTTATTTTTAAAACGCACGTGCAAAAACATGTTTTTTAGAATGGTTTTTGGCAAACGATTCAATTTGGAAGTTGCAAATAACCCAGACTCCATTTTTTATTTTCGTTTTTCCGTGGAAAGCGACAGGAGGAATAGACGCAGATTGAATATCTGTGAAACCCTTGGGGTCATTTTGGGTGGGCTGGACTCTAAATCGCTATTAAAATGGGGTGTGGAGAACTTACCCTTAAAGTGCCATTTTGGCCTATTTAAGGCTAAAATCCCTTTAAAACCCCTTAAAAAAGCAAAATTTTCACTTTTAAAGTATTATGAGTGCAAAAGAAAAGGAAACCCCTCAGCAGATGGGTAGAAATGAATGAAAGTTTGACCCCAAAGATACCAATGTCAAAGCTCTGCATGAGCAGGCAAGTGTTAAGAATTGGGTTTTCTGAAAAAAGCCAAGGAACCCCTTGAAAAAGCCAAAAATAGGGTGTAAAAAACCGGATGCACCCAGAAAGAGGCCGGAAGAGGACATTATGAGTGATGGTAGCACTGATTGCTCATCCCTATTATGCAATTTTGATACGAACAGATTCGACCGATTCCGAGTCACTGCAGGGTGATTGGACGGCAAAGCCGGAGCGGTTGGAAGGCATCCGGTTTCGTGAAGATCGGAATCCCAAATGCTCGTCCCAAACGTTGTTTGGGTCATAACTTCGAACAATGTGGCAAATGCGGCTAAAAAAGGTGTTTCCCTGGATCTCGATGCTGCTTCTCTGCATACCTTCCTAGGTGCCCTTTTGTCGATGGACTTGGATATCAAGCCAGATTATTCTGACTACTGGCGCACTGGCTCCACGCCTCTCAACCACACCCCCTGGGTACGCCACCGTCATGTCAAGAGACCGCTTTTTGACTATTCTGGACTTCTACCTATCGCAAGGCCTCCCGGAGATCACGGATGCCCCAAAGAAGCGAGTCCGCAAGCCCAAGGACGCGCACCCTGTGGGGACACCCAGTTCCACCAGCACATGAGCATCCTTTGCACCACAACGTGGCATGCCATCAAGCCTGTGCGCTTTCTGTCAACGTTGGATGTTCTGGGGAAGTCAAATTTGGCGTGTCGGCCAAAAGAGAATGAAAGCCGGAGGCCCTCCAGAAAGGACATCCCGCTCCCCACCAAGTGCATATTTACAACACCGCAATGGGCGGAACCGACGCTGGGTGACGCTGTGACAAAACGCCATAAACGCACCCTTGTGACTTCGAAGTGGCCCCTGAAAGTATTTTCGTACTTGTTAGATAAATCTCTGGCAAATGCCCGGCTTGTTTGGAAAGAAGCCTTGCCCCCCAACACCCTGAGTACGAACGACAGTGGATTCATGCCTTTCAAAGAGGCAGTCATCGAAGGGCTACTAGGGAGGCTGCCCAAACAACAGCTAAAGTCAACTACAGAGCAGGCTGCCCCAATACCATGCCCCGAAACACAGAACGAGTGCCCTGAGGCCCCAATGCGACGCGACAGCACCTTCTGGGACCATTTCCCCGAAAAAGTAGCGCAACGTGCGGTGCAAGCATTGCAAGTCGAAAAGACCCCTATTTCAGTGTTCAGCCTGCTTGGTACAACTTTGCGTGACTCCGTGCTTCAAAGACTATCACCTTGCCGGGGATACCCCCCAGAAACCCCTCTCGGGGTCAAAAAAGAAGTCCCACAGCCCTAGGGCACGTACGAACCGCGTCAAGAAGGCCTTAAATAGCTTTTTATAGAATTTTACAGTCGATTTTTTTTTGACTTGTTTTTTGTACCCCCTCTCGAGCACTTCAGGAACGATATTTTTGACAATGTTGTGGGGGTGGGCCCTGCTGTGGGCACCCACTCTCTAGAATTGGGACATGGAGGCATTTCCGGGGGCATGTAGCCCCGGCGTTGCGCTAGAATAGTTTTTTTTGAAGTTTTGAAAATTTACCCCCTGGTGGGCAAAAATGGTCCGTTGGTAGATGGTTAAACATTTTTCGCCGGTTTTCTGACCTCTATTTTTCGCTTCCCGGGGGCAGCCGGTTGCAAAGCCTGCCACCCTCATGGCAAAACAAGCATCGCAATTGAAAGAACGGCGTCACGTACACCATATATGTCATCTTCCTATGGTTGCATGCTGCCTTTTTTTTTGTGCAAATAATCAAAACAAGAAATTTTCGAAGGTACCCAAAAAAGTGTTGACATTTTCGTCCGGACGAGCTCATATATTGTTTTTCTTGTTCATATGCAAAAAGAATGTGAAGATGAGTTAAAGGAGGCCGTTGGTGGTGCCCTGCACAAAAAAACTGTCTGCTTAATTACAAGGGCGTACCGCGGCCGAGGTGTAGCTTCTTCTGCGTTCCGCGTCGTGTCCTTAATGCGTGCGGTGTGCAACTCAACCCCAGCCGGGGCGACCCGGGTAACCAAGATTCTGCGCTCGTGCAGTTTGCTGCCTGTTCGTCACCCTGAGCATCTGCGTTACGTTCTCCCACTCGGGCGCTACCGGTGATGACCGAACGTAGAGGTCAACAGCGAACAACACATCTGATGTACTTCTTATATTTACATGTTATCCCCACCACCTTTAAAAAAAAGTCCCCCTTTTTTTTTTTCCGGTCGGAATAAAATCGGTATAAATACTAGCTATTTACTGCCAAACAAGTAGTGACCCTGCTGTTTCCTCTGCGGTGCGTTTTGGCCATTTCTTGGCGGTAGGTAAGTAGTTTTTATTTCACGGTTCACTCTCCGAAAGCCCGGAAACAAAATTCTCCCCTTATTTTAGTGGGGGAAATGTGTTCCTAGAACCCGTCACCTTGCTGTTTGGGGTAGACATCAAGGAAAAAAAAAAAATGAAAGAAAGAAAAAAAAGTTTTTTTCTAATAACTTGCCTGGGAGGGGGGGTTCTTTTTTTGGGATTTCGTTATAAAGGTGGTCCTCAAGTGGGATTTGCCCTTAAACATCGCCTTTTTTTTGGGATCAAGTTTTCTTTTTTTTTTTTCTCTTTTTTCTTTCCCCCCCTCTTGTAACTTCCTCCCTTCCTCTCTCCTTCCCTCCCTCCCCATATTAAAAAAATAAGCAGAATGAGCTATTATGTTTGCTAGTTTTTTTTTTTTTTTTTTTTTTTGAGTAATTCACTTAATATCCAGGAGAAGTGCTGAAATTCACTTGAGTATCCAAAAAGAAAAGTCGAAAACTCACACCATATTCCAAACCAGTTTTGGGGTCTTGTGGCCCATTTACCAATTTTCCTCACACAAAATAAAAAAAGCGAACCCAAGGTGCTTCGACTTCTTCTTTTTTTTTTTCTTTCTTGGGTAATAAATAATACTTAGTGAAAATCAGTACCCCCCCCCCCTTTTTTTAAGTGAATATTACCTTTTCTTTATGAACATCCAAAAGGCGGAACGTGCGATCGATCTCATCGCAAAGGAGGGAATCCACATTGAGTGGGGACTCCATCTGGTTACTCCACTCCTGCACTCCTGAAGGCCTCCTATCCTAGAGGGGCGCTGCTTCCTCTATAACTCGTTGTTGGTTTTTACTCCCAGCTACGACGGGCCAAAGGCTCTTCCACTGCGAAAGGGGTTGAACACCACATGACCTGTCACATTACTGGTTTACTGGAGAGATTTTAAGGAAAAAAAAAGGGGGGGTGCGAGTTATACCACCAAACGAGGACACTCAAAAAGGCAAAAAAAAAAAAAAAAAAAAAAAAAAAAGGGGGTATTATTGAAGATGTGACAGAAGAGCCAACCGGCAGCGGTGCCCTGTCCTTCTTACACTAGTTCCATCAGGTTGCTCAGTGCAGCAACATATGCTCCCCCTCCTCCCCCCCCCTATTTTTTGCCTTTTTTTCTTTTGTCTTCTGAGGAAACTAACAAAAAAAAAAAAAAAAAAAAAAGCTATCATGTCACCCCTTCCCCGTTCTTTTTCTTACGACTCAGTTAAGGTCCAGTTTTCTTAATTTTTTTTCTCTTTTTTTTTTTTCCCAATGAGCCCTCAATTAGAAGCCCCCAAAAAAAAAACTATTCTGTAGATGCTTTTCCAATTTTTGTTTTCTATAGCATGTCATTAGGTGGGTCTAGAGGAGCACCAGCCGGAACCTACTGTGCAGATAAGCCCGCGGCTCTGATGACTGCGGTTTATGACAGTGAAGAAAAAAAGTGAAAAAAAAGAAAAAGCTTGTGCAACGCACGACTTGATTTTTTAAAAGGACTTTTTTTTTGTACTATCTGATTATCCGTCAACCCCCCCCCCCCCCCCCTTTGTGGAGAATAAGAGGGAGCGAGAAAAGAGCCAGCCACAGTCCCCCCCAAAAAAAATAGTGTTTTTCCTTATCTGAACAAAGGCCTCCTCCTCGTTTTCTCTCAAGAAAAAAAAAAGAACGGAACAAGAAAGAACCAGAAGATTTAAGTCAGGCCATTGCCACCCCCCCCCCCCCCCCCCCCTCTTTTTACTTACTGCGCCTCCTTTGCGGGGTTTTGCCCATTCCCCCGGTTGGGCGCGAAAATGTAAACCTTAAAAAGGTTTCGTTTTTCTTGCCTATCTGTCGGGGAGGCAGGTTTTTTTTTTTTTTTTTTTTTTTTTTTTTTGAGAGGGGCAGCAAGACCTTTGGCCGGGTCTAGGTGCGTAGCGACACCTCCCCTTAAGCGAGTCATTTCAGGGAAATCTGTGCCAGGGTGAACGGAGAGACGATCTTGGTCGTCAGCCAACCAAGCAGCACACAACAGGGGTAACTAACACGGATCGCATTTAGCTTCAGCAAAAGAAAAAAAAAAATGCCCCCTCCCCACCCCACCCCACCCCACCCCCCCTACCGCGAGGTAACGGGGCCGGAGGAGCTCACTCCAATTTGTCGTTTGACTTGTTTTACGTAAAAGCGACGTAAAAGTTGGAGCTCCATAAATTAATTGCGAGTTACCCTTCTTTTTTTTTTTTTTTTTTTCTTATATCCTGTGCAACGACGGAAGCAAGGGTATATAATCTGGCCCATGAGTCCCCGGGGCTCCCATAAGCAATGGCAACGGGTGGGTGATGAGATATGGTTTCAATATAAACCTTCTCTCCCTCCCCCCCCCTCTTCATGATCTTTCTATATTGTCTGTTAACTGGTAAAAAGAATTTTTAGCCGTAGCCGCTCGTGTTCACATAAAGAGAAAAAAAATAGTTATTTATTGCCAACAAATTATGAGTCATTATTTAACGAGTGTTAAATAATGGCTCATTTGGCGGCAAGTAAGTCGTTTTATTTCATTCTTCGTCATTTGAGTCACTCGCTCTTCACTGCTTCACTGCTGTTTTTTTTCACGCAGGTCAGCCTTTTTGGAGATTTTCCTAAGGTAATATGGGTTGCTATTTCGCCGTGGCATTTTAAGGGGAAGTAAAGCACTTATTCCCACTTTTAAGGGCTGGATGGCCAAAAATAGTCAAAACACCTCCACCCCAAGAAAAAGAATTCAAGGGGTTGGGTGCCATTTTTTCACTTCGAAGCGCCATTTCGCGTTAAATAATTAGGCCCCTAGTGAGTGAAGAAAATGACGAAGAGTGAAATAAAAAAAAAAAAAAAAAACCAAAATAGTATTCTCTTTCTTTTCTTTTTTCCTCTTCCCTTCAACGCTGACAACTCCTTTTAGACATAATAAAGGGGTATTTTTGCCAGAAAGAAAAGAGAGAGAGAAAAAGGAGGAAGAAACTTCCCCAAATTACTTCGTCCCTCTTTTTTTTTTTTTTTTTTGACCGCCAACACCGGCCTCCTTCAACTCTTATATATATATATATTTTTTTTTTTCCCCCCCATAAAATTCTCTTTTTTTTCTTCTTTTTCTAGAACGAAAACTCCCCCCCCTCTAGTCTGGGAGGAACCCTCTGGCACAAGAGGGGAGCGAAGAATAAGAGAAACTATGCCAAAAAAAAGTAGAAATTAGAAGAAAAAAAAGAAGGCTTTTGCATTACCTTATCTCAGGATAAGAAGAAAACAAAACCATATCGCCGCATAAAAAAAAAAAAAAAAAAAAAAAAAGTGTGAAATCTAAAAGAAAGTGCGAGCATTTTACTATTATTTTGATTTTGAAACACCGATACTCCTGGGGGCATGGGGGAGGCGGTAAAAGACAAAAAAAAATGAACAAAATAATTTTTTTTTCTTCTTTTTTTTTTTTTTTTTTTTTTTTTTCCGGTTTCAGAAAACCAGCACAGTATCTCAAATAAATAAATAAAAAAAAAAAGAAGAAAGCTCGTGATAAGAAAAAAGAAGTTCGACCAAACGGTTTAATTAAAAAAACCTCTATGTGGATGGTTACTTTGGATTGCACACCCCCCCCCCACACACACACACACACACAGCAGTGGCTGGTGCAAACTAAAAAAAAAGAATGGGCTTCTTGCTCTCACTGAGCCTCTATTATGTTCCGCTTTGTGCCGTTAAACTCGCTCGATTTGCTTGCTGCCTTCAACGTTACCATCTTACCAACGTTACTTTTTCCCTCCCTCTATCATGCTTTTTTTTTTTTTTTTTGAAACCCGTTTTTGAAATTTTTCCTGGCCTTTTTTTTTTTTTTGAAACCCGAAAGATCATCATGGGGACAAATAAAATTGTGGTACACAAAGGGAAGGTTTTTTTTTCTTCTTTTTTTGTTGTTTCGTCTTTGTTCTATTTTTTCTGGGGGGGGTTTTAGGGGAAAAAAATCCAAAGAAAAACGGGATAACAAGTGCCATAGAGAACTGTACATTAAAAAAAAAAAAGAAAAAAAGAAAAACCACCTCACAGTTAACACACCGTCCAAATTTTTTGTTTTATTTTTTTCTTACAAAGCCGGCATTTAACAAGAGCGGCAGCAGGCTAGCATGAACAAGCCAAAGCACTTTTTTTTTTTCTTTTTTTTCTTCTTCTTTATTTTTTTCATCTTCCCACTCTCTGCATCTAAAAAAGGAAACGTAATAGAGCTTTTGGCATTTTATATGCCTAAAGGCCGAAAATGGGGCAAATAACGAGGGGGGAAAAGAAAGAAAGAAAAAAAAAAAAGAAAGGGAGAATACAAAATTAACTTGTAACAAAGTCAGACACCAATCAGTATCAATCTGCTAAAGCGTGTCCACACCCCCTTATCTCTAATATTTAAAAAAAAAAAAAAAAAAAAAAAAAAAAAAAAAAGAGAACGGTGAAATCTTCAAAAGGTAAGATGGACCCCTGCACCATGCGCCGTTTTAATTTTAAGCGAGGGGGAGGAGGGTTTTTTTTTTTTTTTTTTTTTTTTTTTTTTTTTGCCCAGTTGGGGGAACCACTTTTCTCCCCACCCAGGTTGACCCTCATCTCCATATCTCGTTATGCATGGCTTTACACCTCTTTTTCAGTTTGTTTATTTTTTCTTTTTCCCCTAAAACTATCTTAAGGCGGGGAAGGGGGGGTTTTTTTTTTCTTTTTTTTTTCCTTTTTTTTTTCCCCCCTCACTAGCGACTGTTTTGCTTTCGCTGATTTGAACTTGAATTAAACCATAAAAGAACCGGGGGGGTTTTTGGCCAAAAAAAGTTCAAAAGGAACCATCTATGTATGATCCTGGAAAAAGAAAATGCCACCCTGTAATTCAAATGACCCCCCCCCCCCCTTTTTAGTTTTCAGGCGTCCTGCCACATACCGCAGGTACCCTTAAATGTCTCTCCTTTTTTTTTTTCTTTTTTTTGCAAATATAACAATGGACCCACCCGTGCGAAACCAGGGGGAAGAAACTAAAGGGAGGAGGATATCGGGGTGCACGGCGGAGTGAACAAGGGACGGGAAAGGCTTTTTTTATTTACTTTCGTTCTTTCTCGTTCACTGGGAACCACGGAGAGGTAGGGGGGAAAAGAGGTGAAAAGAAGTTCAAGAGAGTTGGGGGGGAGGGAGGGCTATCAAAACTTGAGAGGAAGAGATGGAGGGGGTAAAAAGAAAAAAGAAAAAGAAAAATAAAAAAAAAAAAAAAGAAAAAAAAGATTCCCCCTAAAGAAGGTTTACAACAGCAGCTTTTTTTTTTTTTTTTTTTTTTTTTTTTTCCCGACCTTAAAAAAAAAAAAAAAAAAAGAAACAAAAAAGACAGGGAAGAAGGGATAATCGGGGCAGGATCAAGTTATAATATCCAATGAAATACTTTTGGAGGTAAAGAAAACGGATTTTTTTTCTTTTTTTATCTTGTATTTGTAAGATGTCTTTTTGGGCAGCTTGGGGGTTTTTTTTTCTTTTTTTTTATGGTAAATGGCGCCCATTGTCAAGTCATCTTACATTTTTCTTCCTTCTCCTTTTTTTTTTTTTTTTTTTTTTTTTCCTTTTCCCCTCTTTTTTCGCGTTGTCTTTGCGCGAAAAGGGGGAGGGGGAAAAAAAAACGAAAAGACCCATCAAGGAATACGGTTAACAGTTTCAAGTCACGTATTCTCTCTTCTTCCCCCTGTTTTTTTTCTTTTTTTTCCCTTGAAATTAATATATTGACCCCTCCGTGGGAATAAGTCGTAACGCAATGACGCCGTATAAATATTTTAACCCATAACACTCCAAGGCGCAAATATTTGTCGTTTTGAAAAATCGTTTTTTCTCTAAGTACTTTTTCGTCCCCACGACCCCTGGATCTCCAAGAACGACTATAGTGAGGAGTTATTTTCAACTGCAATTCGTGCTGCGCTGCATCACTTTACCTTGTTATCCACCCACCAAGTGGGTCCCAAATCCGAGTAGATAGGCTAAAAACGCAAAATAACGGGTGTGCATACTGTGCCCAAATTGTTCCCAAAAAACGCAAAGGTAAAGTCAAAACAGCTACGGACGAGGTCCAACCTTCATGGGTAAGGGAGTTGGTACCCATAGAGACCATACAATAGGCCAGTGGGGAGAAAAAAAGCTGTCCCGTGGTACGCAGAAACCTGACGACGCAAAATGGTTATTCCTTCGGTTTTTTTATAAGAAGCTCACAGACGTCATCCAAGAACAAACAAGCAAAAGGACGCTGAGATTGATAAAATTTCGACCCAGGACTCCACCGCTTACTCGGATTGAGCATTGCGATGGGTTTACGGCGTGCCCAGAATCAGTTCAGTTAAGGGCCGGAATGGCTTCAGATGGCCAAAAATAGTCAAATTTTTCCCACGGCGAGACCCATTATTTAACTAGTTAAATAATAATAGCCATTTCGCGTTAAATAATGAGGCAGTGAAGAAAAAAAAAAATGACGAAGAGGTGAAATAATAAATAAAAATAAAAATAAAAAAGAAACCAACCACCCCCCCCCCCCCCCCCCCTTCTCTTCCCCCACCATATTTTTTCAAGTTTTTCATGTTCGGGGGGGAAAAAAAAAAGAAAAAAAAATAAAAAAAAGGGTGCGGTGAGAAGGCAAAAAAAAAAAAAATGCTAACCTACACGAAACAATTAACATCGATATGCCTTCTAATAGCATGTGGTACAACAGCAAGCGGGGCGAAACAACAGTATTTAGTCGATATTGTGACAGGGGAGCAGGAAGGGGAAGGGCTGCTCCTTAGAACGATGACGCTGCAAAACGGGACAAAATACGAATGTGTGGTGCCGAGGGAAGCGGGGAAGGAGGTAGAAACAGCCGAAGAAAACGAAGGCAGGGTCCTGAAGCTCCGAGGCGGCTCTGTAGTAAACGAGGCACTCTCCAAGAAATGCCTGGTAAAATTCGAAGGTTGGTGGGTGTACGAGTACTGCCATGCGAAGTTCATTCGTCAATACCACCAGGACGAGGTCAGTCTCAAGATCGTGATGGAGAATTTCTTGGGAATGTCACCTACAACATCTATCCCCTCCTTGACACCCACACCCACCTCTCTCACTGTTCAGTACTCGGGGGGAACCGCGTGCGACTTAACGCACTCTCCTCGCAGCTCGACTGTGATCTATACCTGCCTCCCGTCAGGCTCTTTCACTGAATCTACCTTTACAGTCGATGAAACATCTATCTGTACTTACACCGTAACTATCCACGTTCCACAACTGTGCCCTTTCGTCAGACCACCGTCAGAGGTGCGGGACGAGGTGATTTCATGTAAACAGGTTGATCCGTGATGATGGGTAAAAAAGGGGGGAGTGATGGGATGGGAGCGGGGGAGAAAAAAAAAAAAGTAAGCTACAGACCTCTTACATTTTTTTTTTTTTCTTGTTCATTTTTTTTTGTTGTTGTACTACCCAGAATCCAACTTTATATTTTTTTTTTTAATTCTTAAATCCAGTGGGGGGGGGGGTCTTCGCGAGTGCAGCGCAGACAAGGGTTGAGCCGAGCCCTCCAAACGGCCTGCAAGAAATATTCCCGGATGTTGGGTTTGCGGGTTTACTGAGGCCCAACAGAAGGCAAAGGCTGTAACACCATGACCCGACAAAAAGGTTAGGTTTTATTTTTTTTTTCTGGCTGGACCCCTCGACGACCAGGACTGGCTCACAGAGAAGGCTGGAAGGATGCGATACATCTTAGGACGTATTCAGAAATGCACAGCAAAGAGTGGGAAAAATGCTTTCCCCGCCAACGCAAAGACAAGGGTACACACCCTTCGACATCTTGGGGGCCCGACGACACACGGCTACGACAGGAGACCACTCTTCTCCTCGAGCCAAACCGCCCCCTACCTAGCACGACTCCAAGCAATGTTTCTCGCCCAGATGCCGTCCATCTCATCGCGACAAACAGCCACTGCAGGCACCAGACAGCAACCGCAGAACGGTGACCGATTAGTGTGAATTTCTCCCTGAACGGTGAGCACCCACCCGCACACCGAAATTTATCAAATTTTTTTGTGCCCCCACCCTCGTGGTGAAGCATTTTAGAGTGTCGTGAAGTAAAAACCACTAACTCATTATGCAGTGAATAGCTTATTACACCATTACACGGGGAGGGGGAAAAAAGAAAAATTGAGGATGCCACTTCAAGCCGTAGCACGACACGGGGCGAACGGTTGGTATCTGAATGCAGCCAAGGTGGAGCAAGTTACCGATAAAAACCTAGCTGATGGCCATTCACAACAAAAGCAGGCTAGACGGGGAAGCGGCCCGTACGAGGGGAACGGGTTTTACAGAAAACCAAGTCAAGCAGAACCCGGCGGCTGGAGGAATTTCAGCAACAAAACCGTTCAGGAAACTGTAGATGGATTTTTTTAAATTTTTTTTTTTTCTGGGAAAAAAAAAAAAAAAAAAAAGGACGAACTTTCATATCAAAATAAGGAGGGGAGGGGAGGGGGGGAGGAGAGGGAAGAAAAAAAAAAAAAAAAGATGAGGCTCAGCCAACTAACATTCTTGCTGTTGCTGTTCATCAGTGGATGTTCCAACCCGTTGGCGAAACACGTTGTTACCCAGTCCCGCAAGATTCCCGAGCAACGCAGAACCTCCCCTGAAACGGAAAAGGTCCTGAGCCGCCTGAGACCGGTCCTCGAAAAGAAAAGAGTATTAATGAAACGGAGCGAAGCCGAAATGCGAAAACTAGAAGGCCACCCAGGATCCGACCTAGCCATACACATCATCCGGAGACGGCAACTACGTTTAAAAGTACTGGACGCCCTTCAAGGCGATATCCTCGACACCATATCCGATTTTGAAGCGTTGCTTCGGAATTTCAGCACACCGGGGCTGATAGATGGAATTGCAAGACGGTTAATCCGTTTGAAGCATGTATCTATAGAAACTGCAGATGCTGCAGCAGAAGCGGACACACTGGAAAAAGACGAGGTGAAGCAAAAGACAAAAGCGATGAACGAGAGGAACACAAACCTAGATACAAACCCTGACTCCGCCATCGACAAGATGATTTCTAAAATCGACGGCGAGATCGGGCAAATTCTCGATGAAATCGACAAAGGAAACACGGCAGGCGCGTTGTTCACAAAAGCAAGGTCGATCAACGGCTCAGAGGTAGAAACTGTGGTAAAACTCACCTCCGACGAGGGCAAGCAGTCCCACACCAAGGACGACGCCGGCATTGTGTCGCACCTCATCGACCACACCGGAAACCAATACGTACTGTCAATGCCGCGTGACTCCTTTGTCCACTACGAGGACAACCTCCTCACGCAAGATATAATTAGAATAGTTTGCTTGTGTTTTGTATGCGGTTGTGTGGCTCGGTTGGCCAACCTCCCCTTGTTCTTTGGGTACATGATGTGCGGTATCATCCTGTCCCCGTCGGAGCTTAACCTTCTTGGTTCCATCGTGCAAATCGAAACCGTAGCACAGCTTGGAATTTATTTTCTTCTGTTTCTGCTCGGGGTTGAGTTTTCATTGACAAAACTGAGATCTGTCCTCAAAGCCGCTATCGGGGGCGGTGTGGCGTGCATGGCAATTCTGATATTATTGTGCATTCTTGTTCTCCCGGGTGTATTCAAAGCCCCTATCCCCGAGGCAACCTTGGTCGGCTTTTGTGTGTCGTTGTCATCTACCATAGTTGTGATGCGAATGATGACCCCTCTTGAGAGTGGTATGCAGTACGGGCAGCTTTTACTGGCGATATTGGTCATCCAAGATGTCTGTTTGGGTTTGATGGTGGCGGCAATTCCCATATTGAAATCTCCTACCTTTGAGTCGAGCCTATTCGTATGGATGTTGGTGTGGTTGGGAATGCTCGGAATGGTGTCAGCAGTGATTTCTAAGTACATTATCCCTCATTTTATGGCGTTTATAGGGTCGAGCATTGAACTGTTGGTGTTGGGGATCTGCGCTTACACGTTCTTGGCAATGGCGGTGACGGAGAAAATGGGGCTTTCCATGGAGGTGGGCTGCTTCATGGCGGGGATGACAATCAGCCCTCATCGGAAGTGGGTCCATCTTGTTGAGGAGCTTCTGACCCCGCTTCAGAATTTTTTCGGGGCGCTTTTTTTCGCGTCGATTGGTATTCACATCTCCACGTCCTTCCTCCTCAGAGAGGCGGGTACTCTGTGCGTGATTACGTTTTCCGTTGTTTCCATAAAATGGCTGGTCGGGTTTTTGATATTCCGGTTCTGTTTCGGGCTTCCTAATGTCAATGCTTCGCTTGTCGGGTTGGGTTTGTCACAAATGTCGGAGTTTTCCTTTGTTATCGCTGCGCACGGCAAGTCCGTGGGCTTGATCAATAGAGAAGTTTACTTCATGTTGCTTGGGATCACCGCTCTGAGCTTGATAGTGACACCCATCATATGGAAGTTCCATCCTAAACCGATAACGGCGCAAAGCAACACCGGTGAGGTATGACGGGTTTAAAAAAAAAAAAGAAAATACAGATGGCTTCGCACGCACTTGCCATATTCAAGACCAAGACACCGAAAAGCCCGAGAGCTTCGGTTGATTACGCTGATCTTGACAAATTTGTTTGGGCCGGGAGGTATGAAATTTAGAAAAAAAAAAAAACCCCCTTCCAACAGTTTTTCTAATGAGAACCCTGGGTTGGACTTCAACAAGGAGCGTGTTTGCGATGAGGTGCTCACCAACCTGGAGCAGCAGGTCTTGAATCACGACAACAGCCCTTAAAAAAATATATATGAGCTCGTCCGGACGAAAATGTCAACACTTTTTTGGGCACCTTCGAAAATTTCTTGCTTTGATTATTTGAGCAAAAAAAGGGCAGCATGCAACCATAGGAAGATGACATATATGGTGTACGTGACGCCGTTCTTTCAATTGCGATGCTTGTTTTGCCATGAGGGTGGCAGGCTTTGCAACCGGCTGCCCGGGAAGCGAAAAATAGAGGTCAAAAAAACGGCGAAAAATGTTTAAAATGCAATTTCATTTCTTAAAATGCAGCATCTAGGGTGCATAAAATTGGTGTTCAAGCGCACTTGTGACCCCTGGGTACAACCCAGGGTCGGGTTACTGTTAAAAGTACTTAGCGAAAAATATATGGCGTTGCATAGCCCCCGAAAATCCGGTTTTTTATGCAAGAACGAGTCTTTGACTTGTCTAAACAAAAGGGGAACGTTGGCAACGTGTTTCGGGTTGACAAACTTCTCCAGGTTTTACCCGGCACGTACAAACAAAATGACGGCACTAGACTGGGATGATCTGGTCCAATACGCGGACCTCGAGTACCCATCGGGAAGCACTCGCGCCCCTCACCTCGCGGATTGCAAAGGTTTCACAGATTTTCAATCTGCATCCATTCCTCCTGTCGCTTTCCACGGAAAAACGAAAATAAAAAATGGAGTCTGGGTTATTTGCAACTTCCAAATTGAATCGTTTGCCAAAAACCATTCTAAAAAACATGTTTTTGCACGTGCGTTTTAAAAATAAAACAAACGGCGAGCATTTTGACCTATATGGTGTTCAAGCTTAGACTGCATTTCTGCACACAAAGTGGTGTCGGACTACTTTTTTACTTAGAAATTTAACGGGGGTTTTACGCCGCATAGGAGGGTCATTTGTTGTTTCCGGACGAGCTCATATAAAATAAAGAAAAAAAGTGTTGAATTTGAGGGGGTAGGACGGGAAGGTGATAAAGGAGACACATCACTGTTCCCCCTTCCCCCGTCACCTCCCCCCTTTTTAAATCTTTCCGTCTCCCTCCCTCACCCCCTCCCAGTCAAAAGAATGATGTGCTTTGATTTTTTTTCTTTCTTTCCCCTCTGTATAGTTTTTTTTTTTTTAAAAAGGGGAAATTATGGATGAAGCCGATTTTAGCAGTATCGCTCCGGTGGCAGTGGCTAAAAAAGAAGGGAAAAAGAGAAAGGTTAGCTCAGACGGAGAAGTTGTCCCGATAGTTTTCCCAGGGTTGGTTGAAGGCGAGGCCTTACAACTTCCAGTTCAGCGAGGATCTCGTCTGTGCGAAGAGAAATCTTTAAAAACCGGCTTGGGGAAAGCAGTCTCCGGGAAAAGGGTACAAAAAAAGGTGTTAAGCCTACCCAGCAACAAGGACGTCAGGGAAATGTACGTATACTGCTTTTGGTGGTGTTTTTTAGAGGATTTTGAAGGGGGTTACACAGAAACGAAACGGGATGAACAAGACGATATCACAGAAGGCCCGCCTATTCCCCGCCATCTTTCCAGGGACCCCACCATGCGGGTGTGGATAAAATCCCTTGCACCGCCTCCTCCGAGAAAAAGAAACCCCGGAGGATCTATCTTACCACCACCATCAACAACATTCTTCTTAACATCCATGACCTCACATGGGACTGATGCGCACCCTCTTGCGACAGTGGTGTCTTTCCGATCGAATATTCCTGAGGCGGAAATTGTGCTGGATCCTATTGAGACTCGTTTACAATATCAAGACGAATTGTACTCAAGGATGGCTGCTGCGTATTCACGGTTTTTTACCGCGTTGACGCCTTCTGAAAAGTCGGTCTTGCTGCCCCCTTTACCGGAGGTGCTTGCTTTTGCGTTGGAGAGAGATTTTAACATCTCGCTTCCAAACGTTCCGATAGAAGGTTATCTTGAAAGGGTCGTGAAGCGTACCACGTATTGGATAGAAGGCGTGGAGCGTGGTTTGAAAAACGCAAAGCGTTCCGTCAAAACTCTGAACATTCAAAAAGCAGCGGTGCCCGTTGCAACTCCGAACGACGTTGTAGGGCAAGCTCCACGCCGTGATAAAATCCCATCGTTAGCCATGCCAACCACCAGGAGGAAGATTGTACCGCCTGCTACTGGTGCAGGGGTGTTGAGTGCATTGTTCCCGGCTCCTCCTTCTCTTCCACATGATGTTGAGTTTCAGCGCGAGATAAAGACGCTGAGGTCGGATTTCGACAGTATTTTTTCAGTGGGTAAAAAGCCCTCCCTAGTCCCAGCTCCTCCCAAGGAACCCAGCTCTGCTGATGGTGTCGCTTCAAGCAGTCGTAACAAGCCCCTCCTCCCATGGTACGAAACGGGCAGACGGAAGGCTGTCGACACCACGAAAAAAAACGCCTCCGGCTTCTTCTCCATTAATAGCTACAGCCCTTTGATTTTGAGGTACCTCAACGATAAGAAGATCCCGCCGGAAGGCAGCCCGAGGCCTTCTGAAATGAAGTGGGTTTGCGATTGATACAAAAAAAAAAAGGTTTTTTTTTCAGAATGTAATCAGCTTTCAAACGAAAAAGAGAAAAGAAAGAAAAAAAGAGAAAAAAGGGCCCTCTTCCACACAAGAAAAACAAAATGCACGCGGCTGTTACGATAGCCGTGGCAGCGGTATGCTTCACGGTCTCCGCGGGAAGGGCGGTAGTGATGTTCTACCCGGAGCTGTTTAAACCCACATGGGATGCGATACCGTGGGATGTGATTGGGGCGGTATTGCTCATTATAACAGGGGCGGTAAGCTGTGGTGAGAACCGATGGTTCTTCGGGTCTGTGTCCATGTTCCTCGGGTGCGCTGCCTCCGTCGGCGCCAGTCTTCTCAAAAACGACGCACGGAGAAATTTGCTATTTGGCGGTGTGTGCTGTGTCTTGGGGGCGACCCTCCAAACCTCCCGCCCCGTGTGTCTTGTGGCCCTGGCCGCCTTGCTGCCACAACTGCGCGTTCACGAGACACAGCTCCCTGTTTACGTCGTGTTCTTCATTGTGTCCAACTACCTGACCAACCTGTACCTAAATTATGTTCTGACAAATATCGCGTTCAGAATGGCGATAGTCTGCATTGTGGTCTCACCCTATGCGCCCATGTGCGAGCCCTTTGGACTGCTCTCACTGGCTGTTGGTGTTGTTGCCTGGGCCGCATCATGGGAAGCGCACGGCATGGAAGCCGACGCATTGCTTTTCTTAGGAACCGCACTCTACGGGTACGGGACTGTCGTGGCACGAGGCAAAGGGGGGAAACAGGAATACTTCCCAATGGGTGCTGAAGACGAACAATGTGACCTGGAAACCGTCCAGGTGGAACCGAATGTGGAAGAAGATGGCGCCAACCCACCTAACCCTGCTACTGAAGGCCTTTTGCTATCCATGTCGCCAGAGGACGAGACCCACACCTCGCCTGTTGCTGACTTGGTTTATTATATTTTCACTACTGCTAAGCCGGGCCTTACTGCAGAAGAGATCGGGCTTGAAGATGAATCTCATAGGGTAGCAACGCAGCCTGAGTGGGTAGCTTTTTGTGAGAAGGAGCTCGAGGAGTATGATGGGTCTTCTTTGCTATCGGCTACGCCCAGTGCTGTGGATGGTATTTGTGTCAAGCTGGGGTTGCAGCCTGAGGTCGTCCGTGCAGGGCACGCTCAGAAGCACCATAAGAAGATCAAGAAGAAGAAGAAACAACACCAACACGAACTTGAAAACCTTTGGCCTTGAAATGGAAAAAGAAGGGGGGGGGGGGAAGAACAGGGAAAGGAATGAAGCAAGCTCGCTGAACCTGATCGGGCCTTTTTTTTTTCTTTTTTAATTTAGAAAGGAATTTTTTTAAAAATGGAAGGGGGGGGGGGGGAGGAATCTCTTAATTGAGATTTAAGTACCCCCCCTTCCCGCGCTGACTACTTTCCCCTATCTAGTTTGATCCTCTTGCCACCTCCCGATACACGATACTCATGAGAAGAAAAAAAATAAAAGGAATTAGGGTGGAAGTCTGTGTGGCACGCCCTCCCCCCTATTTAGGTTAGGCTAGCGCTCGGGCCAGTGGTCACACAATTGACATTCTCTCCCCCTTTTAAAAAAAAAAAGGTAAAATCTCGAGAATAGGGAAGGAGAGAAGGAAAGGGAGTTCTTCTTCTTCTTTTTTTTTTCTTTCTTTTTTTTTTTTCTTTTTTTTTTTTTTTTTTACGTTAGCTCGTAAAAAGAAAAGAAAAAGTGGGGGCGTGGGAAATAAGATTGTCCCCCCCCCCCCCCTCCTCTCTCCCCTCCCCTTTTCCTTATTATTCTATTTTTATTATTAATAGTATCTTTACTATTCTTTCAGCAGGGCGCCGCCAACACCGGCCTCCTTTAACTCATATATTCTTTTTTTTTTTTTAAAAAAAACACGGAAAAGAAATTTATTTATTTTTGTTTCTTTGCCGCACACCTCCTCAAAAATAAAAAGAGCACACACACACATACACACACACAAAAGAGAAAGAGAAAAAAAAAAAAAATACACACATGACCAACAAGCAAGATGCCCACAAGCAAAGGATCAAAGAAGTCAAGGGAGCGACAACAAAAGAAGAGCTCCAAGCAATATTGGAGGAAGACATGATGGTGTTTTACATTGCGAGGGATGTGAGGGCGTGCGGGTCCGAGGTCCAGATGGCGGACAAGGCGAAAATCTTGAAGGTGATGGAGTGCTGCAGCCCCGAGGAGCTGAAATCCTGGGGGGACAAACTATTCCGAAAACTGAATAAAAACAGCGAGTTCAAACTGGACAAGATAATGGCATACGAGCTCTATGAGGAGATGGTCAGCGCAGCTTCGGCAAAACACCTCAAGGAAGTCATCTCATTAATCGAGAAAATACACAATCTACGCACTATAGTAGATGCATCAAACACACGATACTCCAGTGTTGGTCCGTTCATCGCTCAACACGGCTCGGGTCTGCTAATCGACCTCAAAAAACAGGTTTTAGAACGGGCAATCTACGCACCAAACGGCGGGGTAAACCAGAAAATCCACAAAACCCTTTTCTCCTCCTTTAAACTATCGCCTTTCAACCCTATAGACGACACCCATTACGCTTGCTCCGTTCTCGGTTCGGGTTCTTTCGGAGATGTCATGGAAATGGGGAGTAATTACGTTGTTAAACTGCAGCTTCCTTCGGTAAGATCAAGCCGTGAGGTGGAAACTTTGAGAAAAGTGGGAAGGCACCCTAACATCGCCGGTTTCAAAGAAAGTTTTGAGATCAGCAATGATGATGAAACAGAGTTCCGGAGTGTTATAGTGATGGAAAGGTGTCATGGTGGGACGCTGTTCGATTTGTTGAAATCCCGGCTTTTGTCGACGCCGATCGCCACCCGCAGCGCTGCGACGAACAACACACCCTTCACTCCTTTTGAGGTTCTACACATTATCGGTCACATTATCTGCGGTCTGAAACATCTTGAATCAGAAGGGATTCTTCATCGTGACATAAACCCGAACAACATACTTGTTGAAAAAGCCGGCACAAGCGTCCTCAAGAACACGTTTAAAATATGCGATTTCGGCGCGGCAAAGACTCTTACTCAGAGTTATTACCAGGGCTTTACAGTGATTGGGTCTCCTGGGTTTATGGCACCAGAGGTTCTTTTTTCGAGGGGTGCCACCACGGCTGCTGATATATTCTCTCTGGGGTGTACCACCGCTACGTTGCTCCGGTTCAATGCTTTGCAGGAGCTTCCGAAGGATTTTGCTGAGTTCGTCCGCGGTATGGTCGCCGCGGAAGATGTAAGATGGAGTCTCGCCACCCTTTCTAAGGAACACCAGATCCTCGTAGACAAGTACCGGCCGGGTTTCATGGCGAGCATTTGGCGGTGAAAAAAAAAAAAAAAAAAAAAAGGATTTTTTTAGTTTTCTCTTTCTTGATTTTTTTTTTAAAATTGAGATGGAGTAAATAAGAGGGGGCGGGAGTGTTTCTTTTTTTTTTTTTTTTGTGGTCCTCAAATGGGGATTTTACCCTTAAACGCCGCCTTTTATTTCCCATTTTACTTTGATTATTTCGGGGGCAACAATGGATCGTATTTCACTCGCCTTTCTTTCCTGTGTGCACAGACAGGTATACTTGGTGCCCACTGCGGTCTGCGCCGTTTTGACTAGTACCTGTTTTTTTTAGAGCTTTCAAGTGGGATTGTCTTTTACTTTAGTTTTTTTTATATTGTTCGTTTTTTTTTTTTTTTTTTTTTTCTTCTATTTTTTAGGTTTAGAGATATGGAGCGCTGATTTTTTAAAAAAAAAAAAATAAAAACTAAAGAAAAAAAGAGGAGGGGGAAAAAAAAAAGAAATGGCAGCAACGGGAGTTCCTGTCCAGGCAGCAGCAGCAGGCCTTGCCCCTGCGGCGCAGGGTTCACCCATTGCAGCAACAACGCTCCAGACACCGCAGCAGTTCAAGATGAGCACGTCTGGGTTAACTAGCTCCTACCGGGGGCTCTACACGGCAAACAAAGCAATCCAAACCCAGCTTGACCAGGCCAGAGGCGACGGCGTGGTAAACGCGCAAAAAATCGCAAGGATAAAATCCGAGCTTTCAACGCTTTAAAGGAGAAGGGGGGGGGGGGGGGGGGGTACACGTCTACTTTGATTACACCGTTTAATTCCCTTTTCTTTTTTTTTCGGCATGGGGAGTGGGGGTTGTTTTTTTTTTTTTTTTCTTCTTTCTTTTTTAAAAAAAAGAAAATATTAAAGAACCACCAAAGGCTGGCAATGCCGGGTGCTCACGGACCAGCGGAAACATGGGTGGAACTCGGGGTGGAGGTGCGTGTGAAGAACCCTGCTACAGGGCTCTACGAAACGACGACGGTGGTGGGCGTGGACAAGGCAGGGGTCAGGGTGGGTGTTAATTGGAAAGACGGCGGTGTGGGCATTGTGGGTCTTAACGAGGTACACCCTGTGGACCCTCCCAGACCTGTACTGCTGCAGTCTGCGAGCCCCTTGTTCTTGGATTCAACAGCACTGGCGAGGACTGAGTGCGCGCAGAGGCTGACGAGGCAGTACACTTTCAGGAACACACAAACACGAAGAGCGGCTGCAGCTGCAGAAAAGACACAAATCGAGTGCATCGACCTTCCAAAAGACTTTTTAAAAAACGTCTCCCAGGAGCCTTTGACTAACGTGCCACGCACACGCCGCATAGTGCGCTGCCCGTGTGGGTGGAACCGCATCGCGACCCCGATGATGATCAAGTGCAAGACATGTGAGTGTTGGGTGCATTGTGTGTGCGTGGGGTTGCGGTCTCCAGACGATCCCCCTTCCCACACCATCTTGTGCACCTTCTGCGACTACGGGTGGATGAAACCCACTGAGGTTCTCCCTAACCCGCCCACCTCTGTCGAGGGCGACCCGTACCAAGTCCCATTGGACCTCATGCTGCAGCGTTTCCACCCAACGTCCGTCCCGACACAAAAAACCATCTTCCATACTATACAAACTAAAATCAAGTCGAAGCTTCTGGCGTGCGGGTACCACCTAGAGCAGATCCCAGGGGGAAAGCATGGTGCCTTGGACTGCGACGCTGCTGTGCAGGAGTGCGTGGATGTGTGCGGCAGTGCGATCGCAGAAGGGTACTTTGATCATAGGTACCCGCAGAACGCGTTCACAGGCATGCGGGGTGACTCATGCAGCAGGGTAACCATTCTCCGTGACACTGCAACAGGGAAGGCTGTGTCTGTTCTCGCATCAAGTGGGAACGACTGTCCGTTGGTGTTGCAGGCAGCGTGCGTGGCACTACAGCGGGCGATAGGCGACAAGAACGCACACAGGTACATCGACACTTCCGACCTCGAGACCTTGCGGAGGCATGCTGGTGTGAAGAGTCTCTACAGGGTGGTCCATCTTTCCCTCGTAGCCACCAACACTGCTCACCGACAAAAGGGGTTGGGGAAGCTCCTCATGCTGCACGATCTGTGCAGTTGGGCTGCTGAAGGGCGCACCCAAATGTACCTCAACATGACCTTGCTGAGGAAGACCGTCGCAACCCTTTCTAAGAAGCCGTCCAGCAAACCTGACACAAAGGTTATCTTTTACTATTCAACAGCTTCAAAAATGCTGTACGAGAGGTATGATTTTTTATAAAAAGTTTGATTTAAATCAATTCAGGTTTGGGTTCCGGCTGGTGTACCCAAGGAAACCCTTTACAAAACCGCACCCGTTGCTCCCGGATGAAGTTGGGCAGAGGTGCAAATGGTATTTTTTTTTTTTTGTTTGTTTTCCCCTTTCCTCATCACCCCCCTCAGGACCGACCGTGAGGTAAACAACGGAGTTTTGATGATGAACACAGACATGTGGGGCGATATCTTTCGCAATTACAACGAGATTTTCCCGGAGCACCCTCCCATGCCAGTACCGAAGAAGGAAGCGATGCCGTATGGCCACAAGCCTTACTCACCGCCCCCTCAAGAAGACAACAGTGATGCGGAATCAGAAGTGCACCCCGCAAGTGAAAGCGAGGACGAGGGCGACATGGATTACGAAGAAGGTGAAGAGCTGCAGCAGGAAGAGGAGGTAGTCACTGTGGTGGGGCAAATATACTGATTTTTCTTTTTTTTTTTTTTTTTTTTTTCGGGTCAAAAAAAAAAAAAAAAAGAGAGAGAGAGAACATTTACACAAAAAAAAAAAAAAAAAAAATGGCAGATCAAAGGTTATCCCGCTTGGATAAAGATATAGAAGAGATTTTTATGATTTTCAACGTAAGAAACAGCGACACCATTCACAAGGGCGATCTTACCGTGGCCCTCAGGATGCTCGGTGTAGAGGTTAGTAAGGAAGTGCTCCGAACAGAGATCCTACCCAACTACGCAGAGTTCAGCAGGCTTTCGGCGGCTCACTTCAAAGAGATATACCGTTCACAAGAGGCTGCCAGCGCAGACCTGGAAAATGTATTCGTGGAACTAGACCGTGACAAGTCGGGGGTCATCTCGTCGAAATCGCTTCAGCTCATTAACAGCGACCTCGTTGCACAGGGGCTGGAAAAAACAAGCCACACAGTTGAAGAAATCGAGAAAATACTGATGGAAGTCTTCAGCACGGACCACATCACAAAGGAACGGTTTAAAAACTTCATGGATGTTAAGTAATTCCCTTTTTTTACATCTCATTTTCCAAGTCGTATCCAATCCCCAACACAGTCCACTCTACTTGCACCACCACCACAACAACAAAATATGGAAATCTGGAGGCTGGATGGAGGTAACTTTGCGATGAAAGGTGCTGACGACGATCACAGAGGAGAGGCGGTGCATGTTGAAGCTGAAGCATACGCCGAATGTTATGTCAAGTAAAAACAAAAGTATATAGCCGATAAATATAAAACGGCACCAATCAGGTATGTCTCCTCCTCGCTCCCTCCCCTCTTGCACGTCATTATGTCACAAAAACCAATCCTTTTAAAATACCTGCAACCCAGCCAAAAGATTGTTGCTGTGGTGTACCCGGACATGGCTGACGCGCAAAAAGAGGTCTTCTCGGACTGTTACGAGAGTGGTCGGGCTAAAGAGAAAAAGAAAATGACCAACGATTCTAAAGCTACAGTTTCTGTTCTTTATTCGTCGTTCGTGTTCTGCAGGTGCCTGCCACTTCTGCCTGGGTTTGCCGCTGCGTCCGTCGTCGCTGGAGGAAATAATGAGGCCCTCAGAGTGAAAAAAAGAAATCGATTAGGAAACCATAGCGAAGTGGGTTGGGACCTGTGAAGAGCCGCACCAGGTATGAGAAGGCCTGGTCTGAGATGGTAGAGAAGTTAGGAGTGAAGGCCCCAACAATCCCTCAATTGGAAGGATACATGAAAACTCTGAGGGAGGAAGTCAGCCCATCTTTGGACCTATTTTAATATATTAAAAGCAGTTCATGTCACGTAGTACATGTGGAGTCGACACATGCCCTTACAGAAGAGCCTTTTATGCACATCTTACTTGAGCAGACGCGAGACAATTCTTGAAGCACTAATGTGATCTAAACTTGCTTGCAAGAACAGTGCATCTCCTCTAAAATGGAATAGAATTGCGGAAATATGTGGACGTTCCAAAGGTAGCTGATCCGACGTTATTGGGATTTTATCTATTGTTTAAGACAAAAAGAAAAACAGCAACATTGAGAGGGAACACTGCACTGCTCACAAATGAAAACTAGTCTTTAATGAGTACAACCTAGCAATAGCCGTGTTAAGGAAGCAATAATGCCAAAGAAAGCTTACGATTGAAACTCATGATATGTCGACCAAATGATAATAATACAAAGATGCTTTCTTCATACGGAATTAAGGGCACTAGTAAACAAGGGTGTTACAAGATGTGTGCGGCTTTTGCAGGAGAAAAGGTGGGGAACTTGAGGCATTTCCAAAAAGAGTGCGAGTGTGGTTGGCTGCTGGTCAGAGGATGGGACATCCGTATCAGTAATCCATCTTTCGTGCTCCTCCGGCTGGGTGCTACTACCAGAACAAGTGGTACGCGCAGTGTCTGGACTTGAAGAGGTTCCCCGGATCGGCTGAGGAGAGGGAGATGGCATCCACACACACACACACACACACAAGCCAGCTTTGAACTGCACCTCTTAATACGTAAAACCGCATACTGTTGTTACTTCTCATTGCTATTTAATCTTTGGACTGAAATTAGGTCCCCGAATACGGTCGGCGGAATCGTGGGGACACCTTTTCCTTCTTCTTTTTTTTTTCTTCTACTGATAAAAAAAAAAAAAAAAAGAAAAAAAAACCGAAGCACGACATTTGCACTCTGTTTACTCGACACATGCAATGTCAAGACAAGAAAAGAAAAAAAAATTCGAAACCTTTTTTACTATTTGATTCTCCCCCCTCCCCGTTGTCGTCCTTTCGTTGCCCTCTCAAGTAAAAGAAAATTAAGGTTGGGGAAAAAAAAGAAGGAAGCCAACATGGGGGGAGAAAAAAAACCCCTTATCCCTGTTATTTCTTTTTCTTTGGGCTGGAAAAAAAAAATAAAGAAATTAGGACACATGAAAAAACGCAAACCTTTTTACATCTTCTATACTTAAAAGTGGTTTTAAGTTCACTTCAATACCACTATCGTTGAACACATTCTATTCTATTTATTTGTTCGTCTGATAAAAACAAAACAAAAAAAAAAAATGAAACATGAAATATGCACTCTCTGCTTTCTCGACACAAGTTGTCAAAAAAGAAAATGAGATTTTTAAAACTTATTTTATGTTTTTTTTTTTTTTTTTTTTTTTTTTTTTCCTTTCTTTTTTTCATCCAAGCTGCTGAATAGATACAACAACAGGCCTAAGGCACAGGTTCCCTTCAAAGACACCTTTCCCCCTTTTTTTTTTCCGTACTACAGAGTTCACAAAAAAAAAAAAAAAAAAAAAAAAAGTTGGCTCCTCCCTGAGACGTCAATGCCTCCCTCTTTTTTTTTTGTCTCTTTATGACGCAAATCTATAAACAAAAAAAATCAAAAAAGTGTGGGGGGGCAAAATGTCCCGTCAGCGCACATATAACAACCTGCCGGGGTCGGTACGGGGGACAACGCTGCAGAACGACAAACGGCGGATAGCATTGCCGATGAACTCACCTTCAAAGGAAAAGAAGTTCGGGCAATGGGAGGCCTACGAGGATGAAGACGACAGTTCAAGACTGCCCCCCCCGGGGGGTGCCTCGCCTCCCATGAGGGGCACACACAAATCAGTAAAGTACCACCAGGTCCCCCAGCAACGGGTAAACAGCGAACGACCACCTAGCATGGGAAGGCCGCCTCAACAAAGTTCACCATCAACCTTGTGGGTTGGAGAAGGTACCCACCACAACACAACTTCCGCCAGCGCAGCTCCTTCCTACAATCAAAACCATAGAGGGGGTGAAGCTTCACCTCTCCCTCCACCTGCTTCGTTATCTGATTTGAATGACCAGAATGCGTACAGAAGTCAGGGCATAGGTGGTGGGGTTAAACAACAACCGTTGCAGCCTGTTCATGTTCCACCAACACCCGCCTTTACACCGCATGTTGAGGAACCTGCTCTGTCGCCATCTATCCAGCATCACCAGGTCGTGTCCATAGTTGAGGGTAAGGGGACTGGGAGTTATATAGATGTGATCTCTAAGGTGCATTTGGAGAAGCCTTCACTTTTGCGGCTTAAGTTGAAAGGTGATATTTCCCGGCTCCCCATGCGGGCTGTTAAGGAGACGTTGTTCCAGGTCACCGGTGTCCCTTCGGAACGCCAGGTGCTTGAGAAGGACGGTTTTTATATCTCTGACGCGCTCACCGCCTCGGACATCAGCCTTGTGAGCGGTTCTGTTCTCGTGCTGTCCCTCGCCGGTCCCTCGCAGATCATTGAAAGCATGGGCTCCAGGGCAGGCGACAGGGTGTTTTACTACAACCCTCCGCAGCCGGTGCGCCAGCAGATGTCGCCTGACAGATAATTTTTAATTAAGGATTTCCTTTTTGCTCCTTTTTTTTTCTTTTTTTATTTTTTTTTTAAAGCAGTGAGAGCCCTCTCCCAACACTGAAACTTTATCGGCTTTTCTTTTTTTTTTTTTCTTTGTAACTGTAAGTTGTATCGGGTACCCACCACTCCCTTCTCCACCCTTTGCCCCCTAGTCTCGCAGGGTATTATTATTTTTTTTTTTATTATCACATGCTAAAGATTTCCGCCAGCCACGTGCCACCACCCGCTGAAGAAAGATTTCTTTAAGCCAGCTACTTGTCATCCGCCAGCATGCCAATAAGAATCCCCCGTATTGTTTTTCCAAAGAAGTCTGCGCGTGTAGTCATAAAGAATTGTTACAGGTAAAAAGAAGAAAAAAAGAAAAAGAAAAATGAGTCTCGACGGTATGATGAAGCTTCAGTTCAATCTGAAGTTTGCATCGAAGCAGTTTGCAAAGAGCAGCAAGAAGTGCGAAAAGGAAGAGAAGGAGGCCAAGAACAAGGCGAAGAGGGCTATGGAGAAGGGCAACATAGACGGGGCAAAGATCTATGCACAGAACGCCATCAGGAAGAAGAACGAGGCGCTTAACATGCTGAGGCTGAGCAGTAGGATAGATGCGGTGGCTTCTAGGGTCGACAATGCCGTGAAGATGCGAAATGTGACAAAAACCATGGGAATGGTGACCAAGGGAATGGACAAGGCGCTGGGCTCTATGAAGTATGATGAGATTGCGCGTGTGATGGATAAATTCGAACAACAATTTGAGGACATGGACGTTATCACGGAATACACCGAATCTGCAATGGGACAGTCCTCCGCCCTCACAACTCCAGAAGGCGAGGTTTCTGCCCTCCTCTCGCAGATAGCTGATGAGAACAATTTGGAGTTTTCAGACCAGCTCCCCGGTGTCGCGAATAAGGTGTGGAAAAAAAAAAAAAAAAAAAAAAAAAAAAAAAAAAATCATATTAGGTCGACCCCCTTCAACAAGCCGATGAACTATCAGCCCGTCTTGCAAAACTGAAGAACCCGTAAACAAAACAAAAAAAAAAAAAAAAAATGTAATAAAAAAAAAAAAAAAGGGGAGGGTGGGTTTTTTTATTTACGTTTCTTTGTGTTAGTTTTTATTAGTGGGGGAGGGAGGTAATTTCTTTCTTTTTTTTTTGACCTCTTTTTTTTTTTTTTTTTCCAGACACTGACCTTCTGTGTTATTTTGACCAATCTCAGCACACAATTTTTTTTTTATTTATTTTTTTTTTTTCGCTCAATGAACATAGTATCCAGTGTTAACCGATCACCTTCGGGTTTTAAAACCCGACCCGAGCAATTTTAGATTTTCGATCACAGTCGGGTTAATGATGGGTTTTTTTTGTAATTTCGGATCGGTTTGATCGGTCCAAAACCCATATTTCTGGCAAGAAATACCAAGGCCATGCTCATTTATTCAAAGGAAAAAACTGGTTTTCAGACATGTAATTCTCCCGAGTCAGGGAGGTCCAAGTTAAAAACAACAGGATTTATGATCGGTTTGATCGATCCAAAACCCCATTTTCGATTTCTTTTTTTTGTTTTTTCGCTTTTAATTAAAAACCCGCCAAAAAAAGCGAAAAAACAGCTTTTCGGGAAAATAATCCTTTTTCTAAGTCGTTTCGATGCTCCCTGGGGTCGGCTTTGTGTATCTGGGGGGCCCGGGATACGAATATAAGGGTTTTAAGCATGGTTGCATGCTCGCCTTTCATTTGACGTCAATTTAAAACCCGATTGTAATTAAAAACCCACGGGTGATCGGTTAACCCTGGATACTATGATGAACGGAGGGAAAAAAGAAAAAAGTTTGAATAGTATTTATTAGCAAAAACCCCCCTCCCACCCTTGGCATACACTTACAAAAAAAAAAAGGCCCAAAAGAATCCCCTCCTCCTTTTTTTTCTTTCTTCCTTGTGACCAAAATTTCCTTCTTTTTTTTTTTTAAATATTTTTTTTTCCTTCTTCTTTTTCCTGTCTTCTCCCTCGTTTCTTCTTCTTTTTTTTTTTTTTTCTCTTTTTTTTTTTTTCCTAACCCATTTTTTTTTTTTTTTTTTTTTTTTCATATTTTCAAAAATTTCAAGAAAAAAATACAAAGGGAGGAAGGGGGGCCCCCCACTACACGCAAACAACAACAACAACAACAACAACAACAAAATGGGAACCCCATGCACACCAAAATACATGCTTCGTGAAGCAATGTCGCCGTTGTTCCCAGTGGAACTTGTTCAACTGGTTAAAACGTACCTCACCCCACGCCTGGGCCTTGTTAAGTACTATGACGACAAAGGCGGCGCCGGCAAGTCATTCAGCATCGAACGGGCAATCAAAGAAAGAGGGACCGAGGGCATAAAAGTCAACATCGACGGATGGAACGACACGCTGAGCATGGAAAACCTCATCCAAACCGCACAAAATCTGAACAAAGGCTGCATTTGGATCACCGTAGCCACCGACGCCGACCCTGTCCTCTTCAATAGCATGATGGAAAACCTGGTGTACTGTTCGCACCTCTCATGGCCAGGCATCCTTGGACACACCCTTCAAAACCCAATGAACTGGTCCGTGTTCCTTGAATTCAAACCGCAGTCGCCATTTACAAGAACAAACCTATGGGATTCGACAGACATCGATATCAAGCGGGTCGCATCGTTAAAGGGCACCGTGCTCGGGTTTAACCACACTGTTATCGCGCACAGTGAAGAAGCCCTGAATTTTTTGCAAAGGCAAATACAGAGTTATGAGGATACGGATTTGAACAAACTTCCTGCGAAGATTTGCGGGGAGGGGACGACGAACAGAAACCTTTCGACTGCTGTTAAATTCCTCGCGAGAGTGTTCAATTTGTACGCACCGACAGACTGCCCTTACAGGTCCCACCGTATCCGTGCTGGGTCGTCCGGTGTGTTCAACGCGAAATCCCGTCTTGTCGCCCTTGCCCTTGCACATGGAATGCCCAAATTCTCGGACAGTCCGGAACATAGAGACGCACCGCATTTTCACGTCATCATCGAAAGGGATTCCATCTACCGAATGGTACAACTGGCTGGATCGGCATCGTGTGAAATAGACGCTGCTGTTAAACAATATGAATCGGAATGCGTAACAATTGCATGCATGATGATGTGCCGGCCGCCTTATATGCGCAAGGCGGACCCCCCGTTGGTCGTGCTTCTACGGATATTTGAAAGTTTGATTGAAAAACCCTGTGCGGAATTGTGCAGCATTGTGATGGGTAACGGAACGGGCGGCCTCAGAGAATTGTTAAGAGAACTTGTCGTGATGCTTGCTAAAATCGATTTGAGGGGTTTTTCAGAGACGCTTGAAGGGTTCACCGACAGAGCCTTCGACGTTGTCAAACAACTCTTGCCGACAAGAGGGAGGCCGCAATTTCTTCGATTCTACGAGTTCGCGGTGAAGGCTACCAAACGTCTCGAGGGTTGCGTCGACGTTCTGTGGAAGGCACGCGCTACACCGAGGGAACACGACCTGACCCTAGTCTGCAAATACCTAACAGAAACGCAGAGTAGTTCTTCTATGGAATCTGTATTTGAAAAAATCAAGGAGATCACGAACCTGCCGCCTTACAGCGAGTACAATTTCGACGCTCTCTTCACGGAACACGCGGGGAACCTCACCGGACTCATCGCCTCAATCCGCCCTTTAATGCACTGTAGCGGTATTCTGCTGTACCACAATTTCATAAGGCTCGTGGAGGAGTCGTTAATATCAACGTTCGGGGACCCCGTTAAAAATATTTTAAACGCCGGGCAACACCGTGCGTTGCAGTCATTCTGCGATTGGGGTGAAATCATGTGGAAGGGCAGGGAGAGACAAGGCTGGACACCTGATAAAATTGTCGAATCGGTATTTGCTTGGCTGCGAGATGTGTACATTAAGACCGCACCTTTCAGTGAGGAGGACGAGGGGTGGTTGTTGAAAAAACTAGAGACACCACCTGTTGATGCTGAGGGTTTTTCAAAGTTGTTACGTGATATTTTCAGCCATCCTTACCACTCGTGCTACCTGCATGTGCCGCTGCGGTGGTGCACAGACCCTGCTGATGTTTACAGGCGGATATCCGCGTATGTCAGCCTCGCTTCACGAAGGCCGTCGACAGCGGTCCTTGTCAGGTTTACGAACATGTCGCCTTCTCTTCCGTGTAGCTCTTTTGTGCGCCGTCTTGTCACCGACAGGTTTTGTGAACAGCACCTGAAGGCATCGAGAGGGTCCGATGGCGTCCTCCCGCCTAATATTATCTTTTTTGCCTCCGTTGCATAAATAAAAAAAAAAAAACTTGCTCTTTCCCCCCCTCCCTCTCCTCCCTTATCAGGGTGGGTTTTTTTTTTTTTTTTTTTTTTTTTTTTTTTTTTTCCTCCTTTCTTCTTACACTCTTTTCTTAAGACTTTAATTTGTTTTTTTTTTTTTTATTTTATTTTTTTTTTTTTTTGAACCGAAAAAAAAAGTGCAGTGGGGCATTTTTTTAAAGGTGGACGTATATCGGTTATAGGTTGACGAACGGCCTTGATATACGTCCACCTTAAAAAACTCTTCTCTTTTGTTGTTGGTGAACCTTTCGGCATGTTCACTGGCTTTGTATAAACAACAACTCCGAAGTCTTCTATTTTTTTTTAAAGGTGATAGCGTGGAGATGTAAATATTAAGAAGTACATCAGATGTGATGTTCACTGCTCAAGTGGGCCGAGAGCTCCACCAACACTGGCCTCCCTTATCTTAACTTTTTTTTTTAAGTCTGAAGTGGGATTGTCTTTTACTATGAGTTTTTTTTTTTTTTTTTTTTTTTTTTTTTTTTTTTTTTTTTTTTTTTTTTATACCTCTTGTAGATTTATTTATTTATTATTATTTTTTTTTTTTTTTTTTTGCACGGGGTTTGTCCGTTTCCTTATTTTCAGATACTTAAGGAAACGGCACATGTGGTCGATAAAGTCACTCACTTTTTTCCGTTTTGCCAAAGAACTCTAGCTCTAACAGCCTATAAAAGGTGAAAAACGGGATTCTGGGTGGTAAAAAAACATCGGATTGAGTGGTTTCTCTTGGGCCCGATTGTCTGGTCGAAAATATAGAAACCATTTTTTTGGCAAAACTGAAAAAAGTGCGTTATCGACGTTTAAAGGCAAATATGACCCCCCCCCCCCCCCTGCACAATTTTATTCAGTTTTTTTCTCTCTTTTTTTTGGAGGGGCACAATTTGGTTGCCCGAAAAAAAAAAAGAAAGAAAAAAAAGAAAGAAAGAAAGAAACAGTAACTAGGGTCAAAGATTTTGTATGATTTTTTTTTGTTGAGAACAGAAAAGGGGAAAAAAGAGAATAAATATTGCTATTGTTTCTTGCTTCTTTTAAAAAAAAAAACTCTTTTTCTTCTTCATCATCTTCTATTTAACTTTTATTTTCTTCTTCTGTATTGGCTCGGACTACGATTAAAAATTCACGGTGAATGCGTCTCTTACTTGGCGGCTGTTTAGCCACCCCTCCCTCTCCTCCTTTTTTGGCAAACCCGGGTTTGCGGGCTAAGGTGATTGGCTTGGCACGCTGCAATTTTGTCTCTGTATTCTTTTTTTTTTCTCCCCAGAATTAAAAAAAAAAAAAGCAGAACTTTCAAAAGGAAAATTAAAATTCAACATGCAGAAGACCATGCAAAATAAATAAGTAAAAAGATGTGTGGGAAGCCATTTTTTCTTGATAAAAAAACAAGGCTTTACAACTGCGGCTTTCTTGTATCCCATCATTCGGAAACAGACTTTGGAAATGCAAGAGAAAAAAGTTAGAGGGGTAGACTTTTTTTTTTCCTCGTTAGCACCTACTCTGAAAATTTGGGTCTTTTGAAAAAGAAAAAAAATTGGGAGTTTGCTTGTTGTACTTTAAAAAAAAAAAAAGAACCCCCTCCCCCTTCCCCTCATTTAAACCTTTCTTTTTTTTTTTTCTAAACCCACGTCCACAACGAAGAAAAGCGAAATAATAAAAAAAGAAAAGGGGGAAGGGGGAGGGATAAAAAGACACAGAAGAAGAAAAAAGAAAAAAAAGTAAATAAAATAATAAAATGAGTTTAAACGAGCAACTGTTGGAACAGCTAGGCGGGGGCGCCAGCGAGCCCCCTAGAAAGAAGCCAAGACTGACCAAAGCGGAATGGTACAAGAAGCAAGAAGAGAGACAGATGGAAGAAGCGAGAAAAACAGCAATGCAAGAACCGGAGGGGGGCCCGAAGAAGGACGACGGGTGGCGATGGCAGCTGGATTTAAAAAGCCTCCAGAAGAGGTACGAGCACAAGGTGAAACAAGGCAACGGGAGGCGGCTTGTTCACGGGTGTTTCGTGAAGTCCTCCACATGGAGCCCCGATGGGTCCGTCCTCATTACAAACAGCGAGGACAACATTCTACGCCTGTACAACCTGCCTGAGACACTTCGCCAAACGGATTCTGTTGCAAAATCTTGTGCACCGCTCCCCACCGTTCTTTCGATGACGGAAGGCGAGTGCATCTACGACTACGCATGGTACCCTAAGATGCAGGAACGATCGAACTCTTGCTTCGTTGCCTCGTCTCGCGACCACCCCATTCATTTATGGGACTCTCTATCCGGAAAGCTCCGTGCCACGTACCGTGCCTACTCAGAGGTCGGGGAGGTCATTGCTGCGCATTCCCTTGCGTTCTCGCCCACCGGAAGCAAGCTGGTTGCGGGGTACCGTGGGTGCATCAGAGTCTTCGATTCCGAAACTGCAGGCGAAGCCACCGACATCCGGCCCACCCTCGTCAAGATCAACAAGAAGCGGTCTGGTGTCACAGGCGTCATCTCGACGCTTGCCTTCTCCAGCACACACGAGAATATCTTCGCAGCGGGTTCTTTTTCTGCGCAGTTCGCCATTTACGACACAAGAATCCCCGGCAAGGGTGTCGCCATGGTGACCCGTGCCCACAGGGGCGGCATCACACATATGAAGTTCACGCCATGCGGACGATACCTCGCAACAGCCGCACGAAAAGACGGCAAAATCAAGCTGTGGGACACAAGGTTGACGGGCAGGACGTGGTCCGGGGAGTTCAGGGACGTGGAGGAGACAGGTGCTGCGATGCACAGGGAGGTGCCGACAAACCAGCGAATCACCTTCGACATCGACCCCTCGGGGACTGCTTTGTACAGCGGGTGCAGATCGGGTTCTTTGAAAGTGTTCAACTTGCAGGACCCGCAAGCTGCCTGCGTGTCGATCCCTGTCTGCGACCACTCCCTGAACGGCGTGCACCACCACCCCACGCTGCCCATTCTCTCGCTCACCACAGGGGAGAGGGCCTTCAAGGTGAAAAAAGATTGCAGCGATACTATCAAACCCCTTTCCATGTGGGCACTGCGCCCACGTGCGCGCACACCCTCGTCGTCGTCGTCGTCCTCTAGCACCTCTTCCGAATCGGAGGACTGCGACAGTCTTGTGAAAGAGAGTCTTGATGCTGGTGTTACGGTTGCCACTGAAATACCCGAAACAGCTGCTGATCAGGTACCCGAGACGTTGCCGGTTCTGGAAGCAGGCGCTGTGTTACCTGAGCCTGTTCAAGAGACTGCCAACCTTTTGCCGGTTCTGGAAGCAAGCTCTGTATGTGTGGAAGACGAGGATGAATCCCTGTCCGTGTCCAGCGTCTCGGACAGCATCATCGACACAGCGGACCCCCCAAGCGACATCGAATGCGGCAGTGAAGAGGGAGACCAGGTATGCTTTGCTAATATACAATACGCGCACAGCTTCCGGAGTACCCGGAGTCGACCTCCACGTTGGAGTTGTTCGCAGGGGTGTCGAAGACGTTCAGGTTGTTCGTCCCCGAGGCCCCCGTGGCAGCAGAAGAGACGGAAACGGTGCCAGCGAAAACGGAAGAAGACACCAAGCTGGATGAGAGCACGGGGCTGACGGGGCTGCCTTGATCGTGTATCATTATTCTTTTTCCATCTAACTTGCACCCGTCATATCACACTCAAGGTCACATGGAGAGGCTATCGCTTGTGTCCGATGTGGTGGTCGAACTGTGGACCCACTTCGTGGAGTTGGTACACTGCGACGGGGACACCGCCCTGACGAAGAAGAGGAAGGACGTCGTCGTGGCCATCGTGATCACCGTTTGTGTGGCGACAGGGTTTGCGTTCTTCATCAATGCGATCACCGGGCTGGACTACTCGTATGCAGTATCGGCCATCAGAATATATCTGTTCACACCACTCTTCATCATGCCGTGGCTGCTGTACACAAAGCGATGTCCCGAGGTGCTTGTCGTGGGACTTGTCTGGTTCATATTCTTCGGTGTTCTCGTCTCCGACTGGGGTGCAGCTTCCTCCATGGAGGGTATCCGCTACTGGCCCTTCTTTTTTATCATTGTGAACATCCTCTTTGTGTGCGAGATGCCCGACACGCAGTCCATGTACGTCTTGCTCGCCGTGTCGCTGTGGATGATCATTGACACCATTGAAAGCAGCTTCAGGATAGGCATCTACGACCTGGGATGGCCAGACTACGACAAAAGGAGTCAAATGTGCAATTGTTCAAAGCCGCCATGCAGTACACCAGCCAACTCAGGCTCGTTTGTGTTCTACTTGTTCACTCTGTACCTGAACTTCTACATGACAAGGTACTACGTGAAGGAAGCGATCAGCGAGAAAAGAAAGATGGCGGAATGCATAACCGCCATAGGTGCCGTCGGAGGGTACCTTGCCTCCTTCGACCTTGACAATGCAGAGCGGGAACTGAAGCTAGCGATGCTGACGGAAGGACTTGAATCGGAACTGATGGCAATGCTGTCCAACCTCAAGGCGTACAGACCATACCTGCCTGAAGCTTTGTTCGAGGTGCGCCACTCGCCACACATGGTGCAGCCTCCAGTGGTGAGTCTTGAAAACCCCTTGGCTTTCGTCTTCACAGGGTTCCACGAGGCAGAGCTTCTATGGGATCAAATGCACGGGATGCGGGAGGCTCTCCGCAGGTACACGCAACTCTTGAAAAGCTCATTGCATTTACACTCTGGATACGAGGTACGGGCAGCAGGTGAGACGGGCTTCTATGTTTTCGATAACCCGTTGAACGCCCTTAACTTCTGCCTAGACTTGCAGCACGCCGTGATAAGCAGGGACTGGAAGCCCATCCTCGAGGGGAAAAAGCTAGAGATCAAAGTTGGGCTTCACATGGGTCCCTGCACGTCCGAGTTCCACTCCACCTCAGGACGGTGCAACTACGTCGGCAACAGCGTCACCATGGCGTCCGCCATCCAAACCTACTGCACGGGGAACGCACTCGCAGTCTCCGACGATGTGTATAACTTCGTGTTGCAGAAGTCCCCCGAAATGCTGCAGAACGTGACCATCATTCCAATAGGCGCGGAAGGGAAGTTCTCCGTTCGGCTGTTAATCAGTGAAAAGTCTCTCAAAGCACGAGGACGTCAGTTAGCCAACCCACTAAACCCCCTAGAGAAGGAGGAGCTCACGCATAGGAGAATGAGTCCCGTGAATAGGCCACACACACTTTTATGGCAGCAGCTGAAGAAGATCGAAGTAGCGACGGTGGGCGCGATCGACCTGCTGGGGGATGAGGAGCAAATCTCCGAGAAGCTGACGGAACGAGTGCCGCGAATCGTGGCTCTGATAGGGAGAACAGACGGGTCGGTCGTGACACTCATTGGGTCCAAAATGTATGTGGGGTGGAACACCGCCAAGACGTGCCCGACTCACTTGGAGAATGGTTTCAGGTTTGTTAACATGATAACGCGGGATCCCCTAGTCGAGGAGTATGCTGTGGGACTGGTGTGCGGGACAGTGCACCACGGCAACGTGGGTGAGACCAGCAAGTTCATGGACCTCTTGGGCCAACCTGTCAGTCTTGCAGGATATTTGTGTTCAGGTGCAAGACTGCTATGTTGTTTGTGTCTGCATGCAGCGGAACCCGGGTGCGACTGCATTGCTGCAAACCATCCTGATCTGAAGCAGCACTCACGCCCTGTTGACACATGGCGCCTTTCAGACGGGGCGATGGTGGTGTACCAGCTGAAACCGGACTTGAATACGTTTGACTGGGCATGGTCACATTCGTACTGGGCTGCTTTTGACAACAAAGCGCATATGCTGATCCACCACCACGCGAGCGACGACGATGAGACAGCCTCGCGTGCCGCGGATCTGCTGAAGAACAACGCCCACCTCTATGATTTCAGTGTCTCCTCCAGCCCCAAGGGTCAGCGTCTTTCCAACGAGAACAATGCATATGACAAGGTACACCAGATAATACGCGACAACTAACAAACAAAAAGAGACAAATAAAAACTCTGGATGTGGGGCCAAGGTTTGTGTTGCCTTCATACATTGTAAGTGTTCTGTTTTTCTAAACAGAAGGAAGAATGAAGATAGTTGTTTTTACTACTACTTTTTATCCCCCCCCTTTTTTTTGTTCCTTCTGTGGGTTTTTTCCTGTTACCATAAAAAGGTTCAAATAAAAAGATGCTGAGGCTTCGAGGTGCTGACATCAACAAAGTGGCCAGGCAGCTGGCCCGGTACCTGACAGAGCGTGCGAACGAGTTCCCCGCCCTGGACACGCTTACCGAGAGGCATCTTGGCATCAATGAGGTGGACGCGCAGGTGATGCTCCGTGACGTGAAGGCAGCATCCATGGACGAGTTTATCAACAGTGTTATCCCTACCTCGATCTACAAGCAGGTAGAACTCCCCGATGAGGCAGACGTCCCCGGAGAGAAAGCGTGGCTTGAGATCATCCAGCAGATCATGGACAAGAACTTGCTGAAGAAGCAGTGCATTGGGATGGGCTACTACGAGGCCAAGCTCCCTAATGTCATCCTCAGGAACCTCATCGAGAGCCCTGGCTGGTACACCCCATACACCCCGTACCAAGCGGAGATTGCCCAGGGCCGTCTTGAATCTCTCATGAACTACCAGCAGATGGTGATCGACCTTACCGGCCTCCCCCTTGCCAACGCATCGCTCCTCGACGAGGCTACCGCCGTCGGCGAAGCCGTTGGCCTTTCCCAGGCCCACTTCAAGAACAAGCGTAAGAAGGTCTTCTTCGACAAGAACATGCACCCCGCCTCGATCGCTGTCGCCACCACCCGTGCTGAGGGCTTCGGTGTCGAGGTGATTGTCGGTGACGTCTTCACTGCCGACCTCTCCGACCCCAGTCTGGCGCTCATCTGCTGCCAGTACCCCGACACATACGGGTCCATCTCCCAGTACAAATCGCTCTTCGCAGAGGCTAAGGAAAACAAGGTGCTCTCATGCTGCGCATCTGACCTCCTCGCCCTGACGCAGCTCACACCCCCCGGCGAGCTTGGGGCGGACATCTGCTGTGGGTCCACTCAGCGATTCGGTGTGCCCCTCGGCTTTGGTGGGCCGCATGCTGCCTTCTTCGCGACGCAGCAGGCACACGCCAGGATCACTCCGGGTAGGATCATCGGTGTGTCGCGCGACAAGGACGGCAACAGCGTATTCAGGATGGCCCTGCAAACAAGGGAGCAGCACATCAAGAGAGAGAAGGCTACATCGAACATCTGCACGGCACAGGCGCTGCTTGCTAACGTGGCTTCCATGTATGCTGTGTGGCATGGGCCTGAAGGGCTGAAGAAAATCTCCAGCGATGTTCACTTGAAGACGAAGGTTGTGGCCTTCGGTCTGCAGCAGGCGGGCTGCAAGATCATGAGCGCCCACTACTTCGACACGCTGCACGTTGAGGTGCAGGACGCGAAGGACTTCGTGCTCAAGTGCGAGGAGCAGGGCGTCAACATCAGGTACGTCGACGAGACCCACGTGGGCATCTCTTTGGACGAGTGCACTGAGCAGAAGCACATCGTCGGCATCCTCCTGGCAGCCGGCCTCGACGCGGAGGCTATCGACATCGCTGAACTCAAGAAGCAAGCTGAGGGGCTCAAGGCCATTCCCGCCGATCTGGTGAGAAGCTCGCGCTTCCTTGAGCACCCCATCTTCAACTCCTACCACTCAGAGACGGAGCTCATGAGGTACATCTACAAGTTGGAGAAGAAGGACATGGGCCTGAACACCTCTATGATCCCCCTTGGGAGCTGCACCATGAAGCTCAACGCCGCCGTTGAGATGCTGCCCATCACATGGCCTTCCATCGCATCCCTGCACCCGTTCGTGCCTGTGCACCAGGCAGAAGGGTATGTCGAGATGCTGAAGGACCTCGAGGACAGGCTGTCCATCATCACAGGCATGGACGCAACGTGCATCCAGCCCAACAGCGGTTCGCAGGGTGAGTACACTGGTCTGCGTATTATCAAAGCGTACCATGAGAGCAGGGGCGAGGGGCACAGGGATGTGTGCATCATCCCGTCATCGGCGCACGGGACCAACCCGGCGTCGGCTGCCATGTGCGGGCTGAAGATTGCTGTCGTGAAGTGCACCCCTGAGGGCGCCATAGATGTTGACGACCTGAAGGTCACGCTTCATGAGAAGTACCCTGGCCGTGTGGCTGCTATCATGATCACGTACCCCTCCACTTTCGGGATCTTCGACGAGAACATCAAAGAGATCACCAGCATGGTGCACAGCGAGGGTGGCCAGATCTACATTGACGGTGCCAACATGAACGCGCAGATGGGCCTCGCCTTCCCAGGTGAGTACGGCGGCGACGTGCTGCACTTGAACCTCCACAAGACCTTCTCCATCCCTCACGGAGGAGGCGGACCGGGGATGGGACCAATTTGCATGAAAAAGCACCTGGCTCCCTTCATGCCAGACACAGCATCCCCTGGTATCCCATGCGGCGGAGACCAACCAATGGGACAGGTCAGCCAGTCACCGTACGGCTCTGCAGGTGTTCTGCCCATTTCGTGGACTTACATTAGATGCATGGGGTACAAGGGTCTGAGGGAGAGCAGCAAGATTGCCTTGCTGAACGCGAACTACATGATGACGAAGCTTGGGGCGCAGTACCAGATCCTGTACGCGGGATTGCAGGGGAGATGCGGACATGAGTTCATCGTTGACTTGAGGCCGTTCAAAAAGACTGCCGGTGTTGAAGTTGAAGACGTGGCAAAGCGATTGATAGACTACAACTTCCATTCGCCGACCATGTCCTTCCCTGTGGCTGGGACACTTATGATAGAGCCTACGGAGTCGGAGTCCAAGAGGGAGCTGGACAGGTTCATTGATGCCATGCTCATGATTCGGGAGGAGATCAGGAAGATCGAAAACGGTACTTACTCTCCTACAGACAACCCTCTCAAGAACGCCCCCCACACCATGAATTCTGTTATTAGCTGGGATTACTCTTACTCTATTGAGGAAGCTGTGTACCCTGTTCCTTCGCTGAGGTACAACAAGGTGTGATTTTTTTTTTTTTTTGGGAAGGGGAAAAAAAAAAAAAAAAAAAAAAAAAAAAAATACAGGCATGGCCCACCTGTAGCCGTATTAACAGTGCCTTCGGTGACAGGAACTTCGTGTGCACCTGCCCGCCCATTGAGGACTACATTTAAAATTTTTCAAAAAAAAAAAAAAATCGGGAAAAAAAATGAAGTAAGGTACGAAATAAAGTAATGGAAAAAAAAAAAAAAAAAGAGAATATTACTACAAAACGAGGAAGTTTTTTTTTTCTTCATTAAAGAAGGGTAGCAGGGGGGGGTAAGGGTTTTTTTCTCCCTTTTCTTTTCTTCTCTTTTTTATTCACCATCATTTTTTTTTTTTTTTTTTTTTGCTTTTTTTTTAATTTTGTCAAAAATAAGGTATCCTCTTTTTTTTATATTCAATATTCATTTGGAGGATGTTCGAATGCAAGGAAAGAAAAAAAAAAAAGGAAAAAGGAGAAAACCGACAACAAAATATAGCCCAGGTTGGGGGACGTGCCCCACCCTCCTTTCATTCTCTATTGCCGGGCTATTTTCTCCCTTTTTAGTGTGTCATTTTTAACAAATTGCGCACAGCAGTGGCTGCAATTTTATTTTTTTTTTTTAAAAAAAAAGAAAGACGAGGAAAAGAAAAAAAAAAAGCTAGATCGTGTTGATGTATGAGATCAGTACATTTTTGTTTCCCCTTTGCTTGAACAAAAAAAGAAAAGAGGGGGAAAAAAAAGCAATAATTGTCAATCGAATTATTGTGTGCTTTTTTTAAAATTTGCACAAAAAAGAAAAATAACAACAAAATTGCCAACTTTTTTTTTTTCTTCTATTTTTTTTTCCCCGCTAATTCTCCGAGATATGAATGCTTGTTCATTCTTTTTTTTTTTTTTTTTTCTCTTTTTGTCCACCTGAATAATGAAACGTGATTTTTTTTTTTTATTTTTCAAAAAAAAAAAAGAAAACCCTGGGATTCAACCGGGAAAAGAGTTATTTTTTTTAATGTCTCTTTTTTTTTTTTTTTTAAATTCAATGGTTGTGTTTGTTTTTTTTTTCTTTTTTTTTCCGTAACGAACAAGCCCTGCATTTTTTTCTTTTTTTTTTTACTTGTATTTTTTTTTGGTGACACAATGTCTATTGCTGCGTGAGAAGGACGGTTGCCAATTTGTTTTTTTTCCCCCCCCCATTCCCACCCTGTTGTGTCAAACATACATGCCTGGCAGAAAAAAAAAAAAAAAAAATATTCAGGGATAACTGCAACTGTTTGCGTGAGGAGTAAAAAAAAAAAATAATAATAATAATAATAATAATGGTGCAAGTTATTACCTCCGCCGCCCCCCCCCCCTTTTTTTGCTTTTTCAAAATATCAATGTTTTTTTTCTTTCTTTGTTCCGCGAGCTTGTGCATCTTTTTTTTTTTTTTTAAAGAAAAGAGAATAAGAGAGAGATAGAGGGGAAAAAAAAAGAAATGGGAGATGGAAATGATATTTTTTTTATTGTATTCTCTGTCATTTCCCTGGCTATTCATCCCCCCCCCGAAAAAAGAGAGAAGAACCGAAAAAAAAGCCGGAAAGGAGGTATTCTTCCCTTCACTTTGCTTGCATTTGCTGTGTATTCTTTTAAAAAAAAGAAGGGTAGCGAGTCATAGACTTAGTCCAAGTAAAGAAGAAAAAAAAAAAGAAAAATCGGCAAACAACTGCTCTTGGGTTATAATACTCGTAAAATTTCTTTTTTTTTTTTCTTTTTTTTTTCTTTTTTTATTCTTGCCTTTTTCTCCCGTTACGCGAGAAAGAAAAGAAACAAAACAATAACAAAGAAATAAGAGAGGGGAAGAAAAAAAAGAAAAAAAAAGAAAAAAAGAAAAAAAAAAACGAAGAAGAGAAAGGAGGGGAAGGGGGGAAAAAGATTCTACTTTTTTTTTTTTTACTTCTCTCTCCTCTTTATTTCCCACACTGAAGGGTTTATAGCTGTCTTAACACGTTTTCCCAACCCGCGGTGTTTTCTTTCCCCCCCCCCTTTTTTTTTCTTTCTCCTCTCTCCTCTTCATTTTTTTTTTCCCCCATCTTTTTTTTTTTTGCAACTCAGACCCTCTGTACTTGATATGGAAAAACAGCTTTTTTTCCCCCCTTTTTTTCCCATGTGGGTCGCCTCCCCCCCTCCATCACCCTCCCTCTCACTGTAGCATTTAAAAAAAGAAGAAATTTAAAAAGATTGGTGGTGTTGTTGCTAGCAAACTCCCCCCCCCCCCCCCCCCCCCCATCATCATGGTACTTTTGTGATTTCTTCTTTTTTTTTTTCCCTCGCCAGGTAATTATCCTTTATCCCCTCCCCTCCCCCTTATCCACACATTCATTATTTATGTTGGTCCTGAAGATTTTTTTTTCTTTTTTTTTCAATACATTCTTACAGGGAGAGAAGAAAAGAGGAAAAAAAAAAAGAAGAAAATATGCTAAGGTACATAATTTACACCATTCTTCTTGTTGCGTATGTGGTGTCACCTGTGGACTTTATACCTGATTTCATACCTGTAATAGGGCAGCTGGATGATCTATTCGCTGTAGGGTGGTGGACATGGACGAGCCTGCCGCGGTTGCTGCGCCAATTTGGGTACTTCTGTCTCGCGGTTGTTGTCATTACTGGTGTGTTCTACGTGCAATCTGTGATGCTGGGAGAAAGCACAAGCAGTTAATGAAGGCAGGGAGGATATATAAAAAAATAAAGGGGAAAACTACGTGCACGGAACCAAATAACTTTTTTTTTCCACTTTTTACTGTAACCACCAACAATTTCCCTTATGCAACCACTAACTTTTTTTTCCACCGCCCACGACATTTCTATGCCTCATTGGGGAGAAGTACATCAGCCAGATCTCGGCTTTAAATCACGAAACGTCTTGCCAACTTCAAGAAGAAAATTCTTGGTGTCCGACGTTGGAAAAAAAGTTGTAGGTTCCGTGGACGGTGGAAAAGAAGTTCTTACTTACATGGTTTAGTGGAAATAAAAATAGGTTACCGTGGAGAGTGGAAAACCTTTACAAAAAACCATTTGAGTGGAAAAAGAGTTGTGGGTTACCGTAAACAGTGGTGGAAATTCTACTTACAGACTTGGGTGGAAAAAAAAAGTTAACCGGTTACTGTGCAGGTTGTTTTTCTCATAAAAAAAAAAAATAAAATAAAAATGATTCTTTCGTTACAATTCTGGAAAAGAAGAACTACTACTAACCTTTTTTTTTTTCTTTTTTTTTTTTCTTTTTTTTTTCCTCCACCCCTTTTTTTTTCCTTCCCGTGTTATAAAGCACATGTATAGGGAATGGGGGAACGAGAAAAAATAAAGGGGAATCCTGTTGAGGGTCAATATACAAGAAAGGTGAAAAAGAGAGTGGGAAAAAAAAAGAGAAAGAAAAAAGGTCCAACCTGCAAGGTGAATATAGCTAAGCTCATCTTTGTGCCCTGCTGTTTACTATTGTTATGCCTTCTTGTTGGTTGTAAAAAAAAAAAAAAAAAAAAAGTGGAAAATAAAGGGAGGGGTTTAATCTATAATACCCTCGGTTGTTATCGCAGGAAAGAAATGATATTTTTTCGTTTCTCATTCTTCGCAGCCTTCTCCGCTGACTTAAGATGCGCACCCGTATCTTTTTTTGTTTTAATGTCGCAATGCTCCTCTTTTTTTTTCTTTTTTTTTTTCCCCCTTTTTTTTTCTTTGCAGAACGAGTCTTTGACTTGTCTAAACAAAAGGGGAACGTTGGCAACGTGTTTCGGGTTTTACAAACTTCTCTGGGTTTTACCCGGCACGTACAAACAACGGCCAGTTTCTCTTTTTTTTTTTTTCTTTTCTTTTTTTTTTAGAAAAAAACCCATTTTTCTGTCGAGGCAAAAAAGAGAAAAAAAAAAAAAAAGAAATCCTTATGACTATATGTCTTTCTGTTGTTCGAAAATTTTTTGCTCGACACAAGTTGCACCTAGTTATAATAGCTATTTATTTGCAACAAATTATGGCCATAATTTACTCGAGAACCGTGGGTTTTTTGGCCGAGGGCCCGCAGGGCCCGAGGTCAAAAAAAACGGTTCGAGAGTAAATGGGATGGCCATATTTTGGCGCAAGGTAAGTAATTTTATCTGATAGTTCAGAAATTGAGTCACTCCGAGTGACCGAGAAAGTGGGCCAAAAACCCAAAACCAAATTATGAGCTATCAACTGTCAATAATAGCTATCAAATTATGAAAAACGGCCTATTTTCAGCTGATTCAGGCGGAAGTGCAGTGACCCTACACATTTTTAGTCCCCCGGACAACCCTGTTGACCTGTGACTGAAAGGCACCTTTCCAGGTTGTTCTCCGTTACACGAAGACCCCTGAAGAAACCGCATACAAACAAGGCACGGTACAGCAAAAAGCGGTTCAACGGCTCAGATCCAGGTCACTCCATACATGAGCTCCTCGAGATCCTCCCGTTCGAAAGTAGATGCTTTCGTCTTCGGGGGCCCTTGTTCTTCAGCACGCTTGCAAAAAAGTTTGACACGGTCCCATTCCCAACCTTCTGGTTGCATTTTCCTTAAAAATTACCCTTATCTGGGAGTACTTGGTCCAAAGAGAGGAAGGGGCAGCGCCATTTTCCTTCAGCTTCCTAAGATGAGCGAGAACGTCATCTTCAGTTGCTTCTTCGTCTTTTACCCACGAAAGTCAGCCCATGTTTTCAAGTACTGTGCTTTGCTTATTTCGGGTAGAACTCTTCTTTCTTCGTTTTCGGCATTTGAGCTCAGATGTTTAAAAAAGAATTCACTCTGCCCCCAATAATGTCACTTTCCCCCCTATAATTTGGCAGCCACGGGCCATTAACACCTAAGTCCTGCCCATAATTGAGCTATCAAATTATAGCCCAGATTATCAAATTATGAGAGGGGGGTAATCAGATTATAGGGGGGGTTAGGAGTGAACTATCAGATAAAATCATTTTTTTTGAACGATAAATATTGTAACAAAAAAAAAAAAAAGAGAGAGAGTGAGAGAGAGAAGGTTGGGTACCAGCAATCACGCGTCACAGAATAACGTCACGCGAGTTCCCTCCTCCCACATTTTCTTTTCGAAATGGATTACTACATAACGTAGGTTTTCCCATGTATTTTCCCCCCTTTTTATTTACCCCTTCCCAATATTGGAAGGCAAAAAAAAAAAAAAAAAAAAAAAAAAAAAGAACCTTGTCTTTTTTTTCTTCTTCTTTTTTCCCTCTTTTTTTTTTCCAAGAAGAAAAATACACACCCCACAGGACAAGCATCTTTCTTTTTTTCAAAAAAAAAAAAAAAAAAAAGAAAACCACACAAAAAGAAAACACAAATATGATTCAGTAAGACACACACACAATAAAAAAAAAGGAAATCAAAAGTCAAAGAGTGTCTGGTGAACAGAAAAAAAAAAGAAAGCAGGAATATATGCCTGAAGCGTCCCCACCGTCATCCCCAGCACGATGGCTGGAAGATAAAAAGGTAAAGAAATGCGGTGCGTGCTTGCGAAGCTTCACACTGACAAAGAGAAAGCACCACTGCAGGGCATGCGGCGACATTTTTTGCAACAGTTGCAGCAAAGGCGCAATGTCAGTAGATGGCTACAAGGGTTCAGTGCGGGTTTGTAACAAGTGTCTAGGAGGAGGCGCCATATGGGATAGAGATGAATACTTGTCCTCAGAAAGTGAAGAGGAAACCCTTACACCACCTCTATCGCCTCGTCTAGCAGCCCAGCCACAATCACACCTCAACACCATCAGCGGTCTTTTGAAAACTTCTTCAAAGGTATCCAACAGTTTCCCTTCAGATAGGTTCTCAGCCTGCTGCCACCCACATGTCAAGGACTGCAGCGTGTCTGTTGTCTTCCCCTCCGAAAGGTCGTTCGCAGACACTTTAGGTATCTTGAAAGACGTTTCAAAAGCTGCGGACGATGGTTCCCTTCGTTCCCTTCGAAAGCCGTATGCAGAGGCTGCCATCAACACCACTTCACCTGTTTCTTTTGGGTGCCCTGTCTGGGAGGTCCCTCACAACCTCACCCAAATCGTTGTTCCCTCAGATGGCCCCTGTAAGGAAGGCCCCTTCATCGGCACCAAGGTGCTCAACGTCGCTGGTCAACGTGAGGACAAGGCTGCCCTCCTCTCGACGTGCATCGCGGAGATCGCTTCCAACGTAGTGATCGGCCGCCACGGCAGGGTCGACACTAGTGTTAAGGCACGACAGCTGGCACAGTTCGTGGGGTACGTGCTCCGCAGGAGGGGCTTGCAGGGCGTCAACGTGCGCATGCGGTTTTGCAGTTTGCTCAATGCGCTCAGCATCACCCCGAAGGAGATGGCGTACTTTAAAAACCAGCTAACGCTGCTGAGCGGGTTCAACGGTGCGCTGCGGTGCCCCTCCCCATCCCCTTCCCCTGACAGGAACACGTCGGCTCCCATCCCTATGTGTTCCTCCCCTGTGCATGGACCTCACTCCTCGTCACCCGAGCAGCTTACCATCTCCCCCGGCATCTTCTCCTCTGGTGCGGGGTCCTTGATGTCAGTCGATTCCGTAAGTGATGTGCCGCCCATGGACCTGGGCACCGCTTTCTTTGACTTCCCTACGGCAATGGCAGAGATGGGTGTGGACTACTCGTATCTGAACTTCGTGGCGAACTGGCCGCTGTCGCTGCGTCTGGGGAACCAACCTGCGTCGAAGCACAATGCGACCCACGACATGGGGCTGAAGAAACACCTGCAGTGGCTGGTGCTCGATGTGTTGGAGGCGCTTGCGGCAGTGAACGTACACATGGATCTGCCGATCTGCATGGAGGACCCCTGGAGGGTCACGCTGCCGAAGGTGCGGAGTGCCGTCAACACACTGTGCGAGGGGAGCACTACCGAAAAAGAGAAGGTGCTGGCATGCAATCTGTTCATGGCGGTGAACCTCCTAGCGGAGCTCACAGGAAACAAGGGTTCCAACTTCCGCCGTCGTGCAGCAGAGCTTCTGCAGCTGTGCCTGCTGGAGCATATCTTGGGGACCATACCGTTTTTCAACTGTAAGTCGGGCATTGATAGAACTGGGGTCTGCAATGCTTTGTGGGCGGCCGTGTCGCAGCTGATGTCTTCGGCAGAGCCGCCACCGTTGTGGCTGGTGTACTACCTGGCGATGAATTATTCACTGGTGTTGAAAATAAGCAAAGGTGTACATGGGTGCGTGAAGGCAATTCCTGTGTGTCAGTTGACAGAGAGCAACTTCGTCCACGCAAGCATGTTGCTCCCTCACCCTGCAGGGGGGTCGAGCGATGCCCAGGAGCTAATTCTTTACTCGAACATCGAAGAGCTGTACCAACTTGTTGCCTCTAAGGGAACACTTGGGAGCGCTATTGAGGAGCTATCATACAGCAACATAGCGACCTTATTCTTCAGCACCGGTGAGTCCTTGGTCCCAAGGCTGCAATACAGTTTTTTCGTAAACGTCTTGGGCGTGGCTGCACGTGTGTCCTGTATATCTACAGGGGTGCATGGACTTAAGTATGGGGATTGTGGGAAGATCCCTGGTCACCACAATGCTCTTGCCGCTCAGTTTCTTCCTTCTTACATGAAGACCCCTTCACAGAGTATTAAGGTTACCGGGCTTAGGCGCAACTTGGCAGGGACGGATATTATAGTGACAAAAGAATTTGCGGTGTATCTTGTTGCTGCTGCAGACGCAAGGGGGACATAGCGAGTGGGGAAGGGGGGGGGACAAAAAAATGTCTTCAATGACCTTTTTTTCTTTCAATCAAGACACACTTTTTTTTATGTTTTTCATCTTCTTTCCGTAGCACCACTCTTATGCACCCCCCCCCCCCCCCCCCCTCGTTTGGAATTTTTTATTTTGCAATATGGTTTTAAAAAAAAAAGGATAATAAAATCTGTATTTCTTTTTGTGCCGAGTAAGGATTCTCTTCTGCAGGTTTTTTTTAGCTTCCCTCCCCCCCCCCCCCCCCCCCTACTCGACAACAAGGCAAAGCAAAACGACAAATTTTACCATAAACATTGTGTTTTATTTTTTTTTATTTTGTTTTTATCTGTCCTCCTTGAATGCAAAAGAAAAAGGGAAAAAGTACATCATGCCTTACAAAAGGGGAGGTTTTTTTTTCTTTTTTACAAACATTTTCCTTCCGTAGTGGTCCTGTGGTGGTTCACTTTGGAGGGGCACGGGTGTATTTCATTACATCGAACGAGCAGGCCGGTGCCACCGTGGTGTTGCACTCACAGTCTCCACCATCTCCAGCAGTCGCCCTTGAAGTTGTTCTTGTGAGGGGACTCGAGTGAGGAGAAATCCTTAAGAAATCCTGAAAATAGGTTGCTATGCATTTTATATTCACACGTGCAAGAATTCTTTTGGCGGGCCGTTGCTAACCACTTCGTTCCTATCATAGTGAATTCTTTTTCGAAACTGAGACCTAGTACTGACCAAACCCCCTTCCCTTTTTTAGGGCATGCGGCTTTCGTCTCAGCGCACCAAATAGGGCTGAATGCTAATTTGAATTCTTTTTTGCTTTTTTCACCATCTTATCTTTATTTTTTAAGAATGAAAAAAAGAAAAAGAAAAGAAAAAAATGAAAGATATCTGCAGAAAAAAATGAAATATCACCGTAGGGGGGGGAGGGTGGGGGGGGGGGGGGGCATTTTTCATTTTTTCAACAAACCGCAGGATGGTGTTTTTTACCGGTGATTTCTTTTCCCGTTTTACAGCAATTCGGAGAATTCTGCTTTTTTGTAATGGCACGGTACAGTACGGCGTTTTGAGTGGCATCTATTGTCTTTTCTGTTTCATTTTTTTTTTCTCCTTCATTTCTTTCCAAAATCAGCCATTTCGCCCCTTTTCTTTGAGGCGAATAAGGCAGCGACCTGTGCTCGTGCTGTTCCTGAGAGCACAGAGACACTGCAAATCACACTATGTAGGTCCCCTCCCCCCTCCACACACCACTTTTCCCATTCTTTAAGGGGGCCATTCTTCACAGCCCTCCCCCCCTATTTTTATGAGACGTTAACCGTAAAGGAAAAATAATAATAAAAAAAAAAAAAACGTAATTAGAAGAATAAACCCTTCTACCCCCTTCCCCATTTTTGTTTGTCTCTCCCCCCTCAATTTTGTTATGTCGGATATTTTTTATTTCTCTTTTCATACTATAAAAAGAAATTCGAAATACAGAGGGGGAAGAGCGAGGGGGGGAAAGAAATGAACGAAGAGTTTTTGGATGAAACATTAAGGAGAATACGAGCAATGGTGGCGGAACGGGGGCCTACCAAGGCACAGGTGTGCGGGCTGATCAGCGATATGGCGCTGAAACTTGACGAGGAGGCCAACACTGGCGATCTAAAACTGTTTGTAAGCCCGGCTGTGAGCCCTGCTTCTACTGGCCCCACATCACCGGAGTTTGGCTTCAACTTTGAAGAACTGAACTCATCCGGTAACTTGCTGGGAGAACCACGTTTAGCTTGCTCTCCTGTTCATCAGCGGGACATCAGACAGTCATTGTCAGACTCCGAGCTAGGCAAGCGTATCCGAACGCTTTCCATCACAGCGGCAGCCGCGTCTGCGTTTGATCAACAAGACGGTTCGTGCAACCTTAGAATGGATATCCCATCGCATCAACCCCTCACACCACGATCCGAAACACGTGTACAGCTCCGCAAAAAAGTTCAAAACCTACGGCCGTGCTTCGACGCGCAGCCGCTTGTCATCGCAATGTGCGGCCTACCAGGCACGGGGAAATCCTACACCGCTCTACGAATTCAACGCCACCTCACATGGTCAGGCGTTTCCGTTAAGATTTTCAACTCCGGTGATTACCGAAGACAGGTTATCGGCGGTGAACAAGGCGCGTCATTCTTCGACCACTCCAATGAGAAAGGCCGGTCGCTCCGTGACGAGATGGCAAAGCTTGCCATGAAGGATCTTCTTAAATACATGCAAACAGGCGGGCAGGTGGGCATCTTCGACGCCACCAACACAAACATCAAACGAAGAAACGAAGTTGTCACCTTCTTCAAAAACGAGGGAATCCCGCTGAACAGGATCCTGTGGTACGAGTCCATCTGCGACGACGACGAGCTCATCAGGAGGACGGTCCTGACGGTGAAGTGCCAGAACGAAGACTACACAAACCAGGACAAGGAAAAAGCGTTCAGGGATTTCATGGCGCGGAGGGAGAACTACGAAAAGGTGTACGAGTCCCTTACACCCGGAAGGGACGCCAAGCTTTCCTACATACAGAACAAAAACGTAGGCTCCGTCATCACAGCCAAGAACGTTGTTGGAAGGCTGCCCAACAACGTTCTACAGTTCACAGCACAGCTTCCCACTGTGGCAGCTCCTATCTTCTTGGTGGAATGCGATTCACAAGAAGCTGACGCGGTTCTTGGTGGCGACACACCACTGTCAACCCGGGGTATTGAATTCAGTAAGAAGCTTCGGGCATGGTACGAAAAGAAATACAAAGCACCCTGCATGGCTGAGTGGGAGAAGAAGAACTGGGAGGTCTGGCACTCCACAAAACGCCGTGCTGTAGCCATGGCGGATGAGCTTGGCACTTCACCTCACCTCACCCCGATGCCTTGGGAGGTGCTTGAGGAGCTCAACTTCGGGTCGTGGGAAGGTCTTCCTCCATCGGCACTTAACAGCAAGCAAGAGTACGCCCGGATCCAGGAAGACCCCTTTTTCACACACTTTCCCCACGGGGAATCTCTCTACCAGCTGACGCAAAGGCTGGAACCCGTGCTTTCACACTTGAACACCATGCAGACTCCTGTTGTTATTTTGTCTCATGAGGTATTGGAATATTGAAAAAATAACTATTTATTTAGTGAAAATAAGATCGTATGATTTTCACGCGTGGTGGCAGTGGTTTAACGAGTGGGTATATGACTTCACGAGCGAAGCGAGTGCAGTCATGAATGTCTACTTCACGAGCGAAGCGAGTGAAGTAACATCAACGAGTTAAACATGCCACCACAAGTGAAAATCGGATCTATTTTCACTAAATCCGTTGTTTTATTTAACGTCAGTCAGATTTGAAAGGGTGGGGTATTACAGGTTACAAGTTACAAGTTAAAATTTTACTGGGGGTGCTTATGGTTGATATTGATTGTCAAGGCATATCCTGTGTGGTGCGGGCTGTGCGTCCATGAGTGCTGACAGGACCTCGGTCTGGACCTGTGAGGCTGCTGCCTGGGTTGTTGAGGTTGCCCCACTAGCAGCTGTCACCGCTGCTGGCTTGCCAAGCCCACCTCTCTCCCCTTCTGTTGAGAGAGGCGACCAGATCCTTGAGTGACGTAAAAAGTGAGATTCCCAGATTCGAACCGGGGTTTCCAAAACAAGAGGCCTGTGTGGTAACCACTTAGGTGATTTCTTTTCCGTGTTTGCGCCCCCAACCCCTTGCTGTGCAGTGAAAATAGGGCAAGCGAATATAAAGTACTTTATATTCACTCATAAGGTAATTTTCATTTCTGCCCTGTTTTCTTCCTAAAACAAGCCTGAAATCTGCAATGAAAATAAAGTGAAGCGTGAAATAATGTGAAATATTATATTCACTCCCACCCTTGAAAATCTGACTGGAGTTATATAAAAAAAAAAAAAAAAAAAAAACAAATAACACAGCATGTATTGAGGTGTTTGCTTGCGTACTGCATGCACAGGTTACCTGAGGACATGGTCACCATAAATTTACCGTCTGAGGCAATTTTCCAAGTATGAGGGGGAAGGGGTGGGGATAGGGAGAAACAAAAAAAAAAACAGGTACACCTAGAGGCATCGCCCGAAAAAACCTGGCTAGAGATGTATGATTTGAAGGATGACAGCAACTTGCTGAAGTCCACAAAGTTAAGTTCGAGCCAAATGGTTAGGAATTAAAAGAGGAGGGAAGAAGATTTAAGTATTTTTGCCCCCCTGCCCAGGGTTTGTGACAAAAATGTTTTTTTTTGTTTTATCTCCCCTTCAACAGTAATGGTGGTTTTTCTCCCCCCCCCCCCCCCCCCGCTCTCGTTTTTCTTTCGCCCTTTTTCCTTTCCACTTTCCCTTCTTTTTTTTATTCTTTTACACTAATATTAAATGGGAATCGCCTCTTCGCCTTTAAACACGACTAAAGGGAGGGGGGCGTTTTTTTTTTTTTTTTCTTCATTTCATGATTTTAAAGGAAGGGGTGTACACCCATTTGCTCATGTTGTAACATGTCCTTAAGAAAAAGAGGAGAAAAAAAAAGAAGAAGAAAAAAAAAGATTTCATCCAGTGGCGTAGACTAAGTTGGCGGGGGGGAGGGCAATTAAAATAAACTGAAGTTTCTTTAAATATTTTCTCCCTCCCCCCCGCCTCGGTTTTTTCTTTTTGGTGGTAGGGACGGCGGAGATAAGAAGGACGTCACCGGTGCTGTTGACCGCCGGTAGCGCTCTTTTTTTTTTTTTTTTCTTTTTTTTTTTTTCCTCCGCATCGTGTTCCCATCCAATTCTTAAAAGAAGACCATTCTTGTCGATCTCTTCGAAGAACCTTCCCGCTGTCTAAGAATTAACAGTGGGGAGGTGTTCGCTTATGCAACAGGGACGTATGTTTATTTTCCAGCAGTTTTTTTTTCTTTCTTTTTTTTTTTTTTTTATATTTTTTGTTGTTTTGCTGCCTTTTCTTCGTCCGCGATGGTCTTCCTGTTCCATGGTGTAAGAAGGGACCGCTACAACCATGTCGTTGGCTTGGAGATAGAAAACATTGCACTAAGCCAAAAAGCAAGTAGACATAAACGATTGGGAGCGCATCAGCTAGGCGGGGTTGAAGCGTTTCTTTTTTTTTTTTTTTTTTTTTCCCCTACCTCCCACTGAAGGGGGGAAAGGAAAGGAAGGGGTTTAAAAAAAGAAAAAAAAGAAAAAAAAAAAAAGAAAAAGAGGAAGAATGGCCCACATCGGGGTACCTGCAAATGTTGAGGAAAAGCTTGACTTACCATTAGACCAGCTCATTGCGACGAATAGCCAACACAAGGCGAAGGGGATGTCTGCCCCGCAGGTTTGTAAAAAGATTTTTTTTTAGAATCAAATATAGAACACCACAGTCGAAGGGACGGGGTAAAGGACGGGGAAGGGGGCGGGGCGAACCTAAGCCAGCTCCCACTGCTGTTGCATCTTTCTCAATGCCCTCGACCACGGAGCTAGTCGTACCTGTCTTGACGCCACCCCAAATGCTTGAGAGCGTGCAGAAAAACAACGAAACAAGGGTCCGACAGGGGGTAAAGGGTGGTAAACACGGCAAAACGGGGAAGAACGGGAAGGGTTTCAAGGGCAAAGGGAGAGGGCTCCCGCAGAACCCACCTATCCAGTCCTTCGTGGGTCTCCCAGATACGAGCCTTGGGAGTATGGTGAATAGCATGGCACCCGTAGACATCCCGCTTGGTGGCATGGGTATGCCTTTAGGAAGCGTCCCCATGTCCCCCCTCGCGACCCTCTCCGTTCCTGTCAACAATCTTCCCCTCCCTGCCCCTACAGCCAATGACATGCTTATCGGCCCCAAGATAACACAAGGCGCAGGCTTTCTCCCCAACACGCCTCCCATGCTGCCTCAGATCGATTCTGTCGCTAACATGGAGGTCTTTCAAGCAGCGCAGAATGCACAGGTGCAAGCACAGGCTGCACAGAAAGCGCAAGCTGAAACCTTAGTACAGATGCAAAAGGTGCAGAGTGAGATGGACAGCTTGAAGACACAGTCGCGGGTGCAGCAGAAGGCGGACGAAGAGAACCTGTCGCGTGTGCTCAACAACTTCATGGAGTACAAGCAGGTGTACGAGCAGCAGGCCTCGAAGCAGCAGGAGACCAACGCGATGCTGCTGGACATCGTGCAAGCACAGCAGGAGCAGCTTAAGAAGCAAGCCACTCAGCAGCAGCAGCAGCATAAGGTGAATGTCGAGCAGCTTAAACCGCAGAGGAAGAACATCAAAGCAGTCACCGCAAAGCCCCACGAGGCATCTGTCAGCCTGGCTGAGTCACAGTGGTCTCAGAACCGACAAGTATGCAACACCTAGAGGCAAACCAGCACCACAGAACATTCTTGACAAAGCGCGTGGCACCACTAAGGGTGTGCAAAGCCAGTTTCAGCAGGCGCAACAGTCGCAGCAAATTCACCAACAGTCGCAGCAGGGAGGGAAACAACAACAGCAACAGCAGCAACAACAGCAACAGCAGCAACAACAACTCCAGCTTTTACAGCAGCAACTGCACCAGCTGCAGTCCATGCAAGGGTCACAGCAACAGCTTGCTCTTGCTGCAATGCAGCAACAGATACAGCAGCAGCAGCAACAACAACACGTGCAGCAGCAACAACAGATACAGCATCAGAAGCACAAACAGAAACAACAGGAACAGCAACAGCAGATGCAGCCCCAGCTCCTTCAGCAGGCGCAGGTCCAGCAGTTTTTGTTGCAACAACAACAGCAGCAGCAGCAGGCACAGCAGCTTCAACAGCAACCAGTACAACAGCAACAGATACCGGACCAGCATCAGAAGCCTCAGCAGGTATGCTCAACCTAAAGTATAAGCACTCCGCAGACGGAAGAATTGAATTCCCAGATCCAAGCACTTCTGGCAACAAACCCAGAAGCCTTCCAATTGCTTTTAAGACAACAGTAGCTGCACGAAGTGTTTAGTGTTTATTTCTTACACTGTTGTCACAACCAGCCACCAAGGACAACATGAGCAGGCAGAATCTCCCTGCGAACCAGCAGCGACATGACAATGTGTCGGCGGTGAGGCTGAAGGCGGGTGGGTGCAGGTTCGAGATAGCCTGCTATAGGAACAAAGTGCAAAGTTATAGAAATGGCGTGGAGAAGGACATCGAAGAGGTGCTGCAGATCGAGAGGGTGTTCACGAACGTGACGCAAGGGATGTTCACTAAAATCGAAGACGTGCGGAAGCACTTAGGGCCCAAGATCCCGAAGAGCAAGACGATGAACGACCTCGAGTTGGAGCGGGCTGCGTGTCTGCTGATCCTCGACACCGGAATGCTGCAGCTGAACGAGAAAGAGCGGCACGCAGAGGTGGACGGCATCCTTAACGACATCGCAACCTTCATCGCTGAGAAGACGGTGCACCCGGAGACAAGGCGCCCTTACCCGCCCACCATGGTTCATTCTGCGCTCAACACACTGGGTTTCACCCCGAACACACGTAAACCTGCGAAGACCCAAGCACTGGAGGCTATCAAACAACTGTCATCATCGGGGGTTCTTGCCTTAGAGCGCGCCCCCATGCTGCTCAAAGCCGTGCTCACGCAAGGTTCGTACGAGGAGTGCTTGAACAAGATCCGCGAGGTACCGGGTGTAACAGTCAGGGCTGCCTCCTTCGAGGCGGCTACGGTAGAGTTCCTGATTCCCCCTGAGGCCTACCGCACAATCGACAGCATCGTGACCAACAGAGCGAAGAAATGCTCACTGCAAGTGCTGGCGTCGTCCGTCGCACAAGACGGTGAGGTGAAGCTTGACACTTCATCACCGAAGAGAGGCGGGGAAAGGGAAAAGGAATTGGAAGCGGAAGAACAAGTTGAGGATAAACCATCCATTTCAAAAACAGCACAGAAAAAGGCAAAACGGAGGGGAAAGAAAGCGGGGGATGAGCTGGAACCGCAGCTGGGTGGGAAGTTACTGGCAATAGACGACAGTGATGAAGGTGATTCAAAAGGGAAGAAAAAGAAGAAGGGAAAGAAAAGAACGGCTGAACCGAAGGAGAAAGTGGTGGCTAAAAAACAAGAAGAGAGTGATAGCGATGACTTCCTGACAGGCAAGAAGAAACTGCAAAAAGAACGCGAAGAGCGTGAAAAGAAGCGCAAGGATGAACTCCTTCGGTCAGACCCGAACTATTATGACTCTGATGAGTTTGGAAGCGATTATTCTGATTTCTATGAAAACGAAGACGAGGACCTTGACATCAACCAAATTCATGCCTTAAAAGAAGCGAAGAAGAAGAAGCAAGCAGAAGAAGAGCAGCTCAAAAAAGAAGAAGAAGAGAAGGCTAAGCCGAAAACACGTGGCATGGCCAAAAAGAAACGAAAGCAGCGCAACAAGAAAGGTGAGATTATCGAATCTGATGAAGAAGAAGAAGATTAAAAAACACCCCCACTTTTTTTTTAAGAAAAAACAAAAAGAATACAAAACCATTACAAAACCTATCCTTTAGTTGATGTTTTTGATCATTTTCTTTGAAGGGGAGAGAGAAGAATATAGAAGAAAAGAAGGAGAGCCAACCCCTTATCACATCATGGGGGAACAGCTTTTTATTTTATTTTATTTTTTTCCAGCTTTTGTGAATTTCTTCTTTTTTTTTTCTTCTTTTTCTCTCTCTTCTTCTTTCCCCTTCCAATCCCACTTTTCTTTTTCGTTGTTTTATTTTTTTCTTTTTTCTGTTCACCGTTTTTTATTATGTAGTTCATCCAAGCAACACGCACCGCCACCTCTGTTCAGGTTAATTAGAAGAAGAAAAAAAAAAAAAAAAAAAAAAAAGGAAATGAAGCTATTGCTCCTTGTTTGCATCATAGCCCTCACCGAAGGGCGTCGCCCTCCAACTCTGTGGAAGCTTGAGAAGCCCTGCTGGAACGAGAAGAAGTGCAGGAACTGCGATGGGAGGTGCGTGAAGGAGGAGAAGGTGCAGTGCCTGAGGGACCCCTGCGAGGACTCGCCTTGCGGTGACGAGGAGATGTGCGTTGCGAACTATTGTGGGGAGTGCAGCGCTTGCTGCCTGGAGCCGAAGGAGTGCAACAAGCAGTCGAGGGTGTGCGAGGACGGGAGCGAGGTCTTCAGGGACCCCTTCAACAACTGCAGGTTCCCGGAGTGCCCGGAACCGGTGATCTGCACCACCGACGTGTTCGAGTGCGCTGACGGGACGTACCTGTCGAGGGGCGGACCGAACTGCGAGTTCCCCGAGTGCCCTGTGAAGATCCCCGCCTGCGCCCCGAAGGGGACGACCCTTTACCACGATGCGAAAACCTGTCAGATCGTCAACTTCTTTTGCGAGGAAGGGTTCGAGCACTGGAGCAACCCGTTCTGTGGTTGTGGTTGCAAGCCGAAGGCGGTGGTGGAGGAGGGCTGCCCCAAGGGCCAGTGCGCCGACTGCGACGGGAAGTGCATCGACCAGGTGTTCTGCATCCACAACCCTTGCTTGACGGACAACGGCGGGTGTGCTGCTGACGAGGAGTGCGTGGGTTCGTGCGGGTGCTTCAAGTGCGGGTGCAAGAAGAGGGTGTGCACCGAGGACGCCTTCATCTGCCCCGACGGGACCTCTCTGTCGAGGGACCCCGCCAACAACTGCGAGTTCCCGAAATGCCCCGTTCCCGCCTGCGCCCCGGAGGGCGCGACCTTCATGGGGGACCACAAGACCTGCATGGTGATCGATTTTGTTTGCGAAGATGGGTTCGAACACTGGAACGACGTGAAGTGTGGCTGTGGTTGCAAGCCGAAGAAGGAGGTCTGCCCCAAGGGTCAGTGCGCCGACTGCGAAGGGAAGTGTGTCGACCAGGTGTTCTGCATCCACAACCCTTGCTTGACGGACAACGGCGGGTGTGCTGCTGACGAGGAGTGCGTGGGTTCGTGCGGGTGCTTCAAGTGCGGGTGCAAGAAGAGGGTGTGCACCAAGGACGCCTTCATCTGCCCCGACGGGACCTCTCTGTCGAGGGACCCCGCCAACAACTGCGAGTTCCCTGAGTGCCCCACGAGGGTCTGCACCCAGGAGGTGAAGACCTGTCCCGATGGATCGTTCGTCTCCAGGGACTCGAAGAACGGCTGCGCCTTCCCCGAGTGCCCTCCTGTCCCCGCCTGTGTCCCGAAGGGCTACACCTTCAAGGGTGTCCCCGAGATTTGCAAGAGGATGAAGTACGCTTGCCCCAAGGGGATGGTTCACTGGAGCGACGAGAAGTGTGGCTGTGGCTGCAAGCCGGAACCGGTGATCTGCACCACCGACGTGTTCGAGTGCGCTGACGGGACGTACCTGTCGAGGGGCGGACCGAACTGCGAGTTCCCCGAGTGCCCTGTGAAGATCCCCGCCTGCGCCCCGAAGGGGACGACCGCTTTCTTTGCACCCAAAACCTGTCAGATAATCAACTTCTTTTGCGAGGAAGGGTTCGAGTACTGGGGCAACCCGGACTGTGGTTGTGGTTGCAAGCCGAAGGCGGTGGTGGAGGAGGGCTGCCCCGAGGGCCAGTGCGCCGACTGCGAAGGGAAGTGCATCGACCAGGTGTTCTGCATCCACAACCCTTGCTTGACGGACAACGGCGGGTGTGCTGCTGACGAGGAGTGCGTGGGTTCGTGCGCGTGCTTCAAGTGCGGGTGCAAGAAGAGGGTGTGCACCGAGGACGCCTTCATCTGCCCCGACGGGACCTCTCTGTCGAGGGACCCCGCCAACAAGTGTGAGTTCCCCGAGTGCCCCACGAGGGTCTGCACCCAGGAGGTGAAGACCTGTCCCGATGGATCGTTCGTCTCCAGGGACTCGAAGAACGGCTGCGCCTTCCCCGAGTGCCCCACGAGGGTCTGCACTCAGGAAGTGAAGACCTGTCCCGATGGATCGTTCGTTTCTAGGGACTCGAAGAACGGCTGTGCCTTCCGCGAGTGCCCCACGAGGGTCTGCACCCAGGAAGTGAAGACCTGTCCCGATGGATCGTTCGTTTCTAGGGACTCGACAAGGGGCTGCACCTTCCCCGAGTGCCCTGTCCCCAAGTGTGTGTCGAAGGGCCACACCTTCGTCGGGACCCCTGAGAGCGACAAGTGCCAGACAAGGAAGTACAACTGCGACATCGGGATGGAGCGCTGGAGCGACGCCGAGTGCGGCTGCGGTTGCAGGCCGAACTCTTGCCCCGATGGCGAGTGCATGGGATGCGACGGGAAGTGCGCGCCAAGAATCTTCTGCAAGGCGAACCCCTGCTCGCTCCCCACCGGGATGTGCGCGAACCCTGACGAGGAGTGTGTGACGGACGGCTGTGGCTGCACGAAGTGCGGGTGCGAGAAGAGGGTGTGCGACAAGACGACCCACATCTGCCCTGATGGCACTCTCATCAACAGGGACCCCACCAACAACTGCGAGTACCCCAAGTGCCCTTCCCCTGTGTGCCCTCTGGACGCGAAGCTCTGCCCCAACGGGAAGTACGTGTCTAGAAACCCGAAGAACAACTGCGAGTTCGACCCGTGCGTGGGCGATGCCTGCACGGGCTGCAACAAGTGGCTGAAGTGTGCTTCGCTGGACTGCCCCAAGGCCCCTGGGAGCTGCTTCGGGTGCTGCCAGAAGTGCGTGATCGGGAACGACGGGACCTGCACTGGGGTGACCCCTGTGGAGGCCTGCCCGGTGAACACTCATTGATCACAAAAGATTTAAAAAGGAAAAAAAAAAAAAAAAAAAAAAAAAAAAAGAAGAAGAAAAAAAGAGAACAACGCAACGGAAAAACCTGAAGGTTTTTATTATAATAATTTTTTTTTATTTTTTATTATTCTGAATAATTTTATTCGATTTTATTCACCTCCCTCCTTTTAGTATTACCTCTTTTTCTTTTTTATTTGGTAGGGCACACGCCACAACGGTGGGTCGTCGGCTTTTTACCACTTTTTCGTTCCCCCCCCCCCCCCCCCCCTTTCCTATCATAGTGAATTTCCGCTTTCATTTTTCGTTTGTTTGTCTTGTGGGTCTATTTAAGACTCCCAGGCATATCAGGGGAAAAAAAGAAAGAGAAAAAAACTGAATTTATTCTAGTTTACCCAACTTGTATGAAGAAAGTACCGTTTTGCTTCTTTCTTTTCCAAATGGAACTTTTATACCGGTAAAATGTGATTACTTTTATCTTCAAAAACCAAGGGGGTTCGTTTTCGTTTTTTGCTGGCACCAGAAAAAGAAAAAAAAAAGAAATATGAGTTGAAACGGGAAACCGTTTTTTTCTGGACAGCAGCTTTTTTCTGGGCTTTTTTTTTTTTTTTTTATTCTCTCTCGAAATGAAGTTGAGAATAACCATTCCCACCTAAGAAAATAGAGAAGGAGTAAATAAAATAGAGTGCTGGCTTGTGCATGACTCCTCACTGTCACCCGGTTACAGTGGATTGACTGCAATCTTGAATGCAGTGCTCGCTTTGAGTGCAAAACAGGTGAAGAGCCTTCCCCCCCCCCTTATCCACACTCTGATTTTATCGTAGCCACTTCATACTCTTGTTCTATTTGGGATTTTTTCTTTGCTGCCTAAACGTACAAGCCCATTATCTCGGGGATTCTGCAGAACTGTTGTCCCTTGCACAACAGGAGAGAAAGAAAAGGACAAAGTGGGAATGATCCATTGGGTCGTGTATCCTTCGGGTACCTACTTCCCAATGTGTGATCGGTTCTGTGGACCGCGGAGTGGAATGAAAAAGGTTCTCTCTTAATATCTTTATTTGTTGTACCTTTCTACCGGTCCCAAAACCACCACTCATCACTTTTCCCCTTTTTTTTCATCAGTTCTCGATTATTCCCCTTTTTTTCCTTTATTCTTTTTTGTTTTTGTTTTTTCTTTTTTTTTTTTACCTCCCTTTTCTTCTCTTCGATACCCTTTCATTCACCCAGAAATATTTCAAAAGAGGTGTCGATCTCAGACCCTCAAAGGAGATATTCTCGGGGTTTTAGGGTGCAACCTCAATTCTTTTTCAACTATTCTTTTTTTGTTTTTCTTTCAACACGCACCGCCACCTCTGTTCAGGTTAATTAGAAGAAGAAAAAAAAAAAAAAAAAAAAAAAAAGGAAATGAAGCTATTGCTCCTTGTTTGCATCATAGCCCTCACCGAAGGGCGTCGCCCTCCAACTCTGTGGAAGCTTGAGAAGCCCTGCTGGAACGAGAAGAAGTGCAGGAACTGCGATGGGAGGTGCGTGAAGGAGGAGAAGGTGCAGTGCCTGAGGGACCCCTGCGAGGACTCGCCTTGCGGTGACGAGGAGATGTGCGTTGCGAACTATTGTGGGGAGTGCAGCGCTTGCTGCCTGGAGCCGAAGGAGTGCAACAAGCAGTCGAGGGTGTGCGAGGACGGGAGCGAGGTCTTCAGGGACCCCTTCAACAACTGCAGGTTCCCGGAGTGCCCGGAACCGGTGATCTGCACCACCGACGTGTTCGAGTGCGCTGACGGGACGTACCTGTCGAGGGGCGGACCGAACTGCGAGTTCCCCGAGTGCCCTGTGAAGATCCCCGCCTGCGCCCCGAAGGGGACGACCCTTTACCACGATGCGAAAACCTGTCAGATCGTCAACTTCTTTTGCGAGGAAGGGTTCGAGCACTGGAGCAACCCGTTCTGTGGTTGTGGTTGCAAGCCGAAGGCGGTGGTGGAGGAGGGCTGCCCCAAGGGCCAGTGCGCCGACTGCGACGGGAAGTGCATCGACCAGGTGTTCTGCATCCACAACCCTTGCTTGACGGACAACGGCGGGTGTGCTGCTGACGAGGAGTGCGTGGGTTCGTGCGGGTGCTTCAAGTGCGGGTGCAAGAAGAGGGTGTGCACCGAGGACGCCTTCATCTGCCCCGACGGGACCTCTCTGTCGAGGGACCCCGCCAACAACTGCGAGTTCCCGAAATGCCCCGTTCCCGCCTGCGCCCCGGAGGGCGCGACCTTCATGGGGGACCACAAGACCTGCATGGTGATCGATTTTGTTTGCGAAGATGGGTTCGAACACTGGAACGACGTGAAGTGTGGCTGTGGTTGCAAGCCGAAGAAGGAGGTCTGCCCCAAGGGTCAGTGCGCCGACTGCGAAGGGAAGTGTGTCGACCAGGTGTTCTGCATCCACAACCCTTGCTTGACGGACAACGGCGGGTGTGCTGCTGACGAGGAGTGCGTGGGTTCGTGCGGGTGCTTCAAGTGCGGGTGCAAGAAGAGGGTGTGCACCAAGGACGCCTTCATCTGCCCCGACGGGACCTCTCTGTCGAGGGACCCCGCCAACAACTGCGAGTTCCCTGAGTGCCCCACGAGGGTCTGCACCCAGGAGGTGAAGACCTGTCCCGATGGATCGTTCGTCTCCAGGGACTCGAAGAACGGCTGCGCCTTCCCCGAGTGCCCTCCTGTCCCCGCCTGTGTCCCGAAGGGCTACACCTTCAAGGGTGTCCCCGAGATTTGCAAGAGGATGAAGTACGCTTGCCCCAAGGGGATGGTTCACTGGAGCGACGAGAAGTGTGGCTGTGGCTGCAAGCCGGAACCGGTGATCTGCACCACCGACGTGTTCGAGTGCGCTGACGGGACGTACCTGTCGAGGGGCGGACCGAACTGCGAGTTCCCCGAGTGCCCTGTGAAGATCCCCGCCTGCGCCCCGAAGGGGACGACCGCTTTCTTTGCACCCAAAACCTGTCAGATAATCAACTTCTTTTGCGAGGAAGGGTTCGAGTACTGGGGCAACCCGGACTGTGGTTGTGGTTGCAAGCCGAAGGCGGTGGTGGAGGAGGGCTGCCCCGAGGGCCAGTGCGCCGACTGCGAAGGGAAGTGCATCGACCAGGTGTTCTGCATCCACAACCCTTGCTTGACGGACAACGGCGGGTGTGCTGCTGACGAGGAGTGCGTGGGTTCGTGCGCGTGCTTCAAGTGCGGGTGCAAGAAGAGGGTGTGCACCGAGGACGCCTTCATCTGCCCCGACGGGACCTCTCTGTCGAGGGACCCCGCCAACAAGTGTGAGTTCCCCGAGTGCCCCACGAGGGTCTGCACCCAGGAGGTGAAGACCTGTCCCGATGGATCGTTCGTCTCCAGGGACTCGAAGAACGGCTGCGCCTTCCCCGAGTGCCCCACGAGGGTCTGCACTCAGGAAGTGAAGACCTGTCCCGATGGATCGTTCGTTTCTAGGGACTCGAAGAACGGCTGTGCCTTCCGCGAGTGCCCCACGAGGGTCTGCACCCAGGAAGTGAAGACCTGTCCCGATGGATCGTTCGTTTCTAGGGACTCGACAAGGGGCTGCACCTTCCCCGAGTGCCCTGTCCCCAAGTGTGTGTCGAAGGGCCACACCTTCGTCGGGACCCCTGAGAGCGACAAGTGCCAGACAAGGAAGTACAACTGCGACATCGGGATGGAGCGCTGGAGCGACGCCGAGTGCGGCTGCGGTTGCAGGCCGAACTCTTGCCCCGATGGCGAGTGCATGGGATGCGACGGGAAGTGCGCGCCAAGAATCTTCTGCAAGGCGAACCCCTGCTCGCTCCCCACCGGGATGTGCGCGAACCCTGACGAGGAGTGTGTGACGGACGGCTGTGGCTGCACGAAGTGCGGGTGCGAGAAGAGGGTGTGCGACAAGACGACCCACATCTGCCCTGATGGCACTCTCATCAACAGGGACCCCACCAACAACTGCGAGTACCCCAAGTGCCCTTCCCCTGTGTGCCCTCTGGACGCGAAGCTCTGCCCCAACGGGAAGTACGTGTCTAGAAACCCGAAGAACAACTGCGAGTTCGACCCGTGCGTGGGCGATGCCTGCACGGGCTGCAACAAGTGGCTGAAGTGTGCTTCGCTGGACTGCCCCAAGGCCCCTGGGAGCTGCTTCGGGTGCTGCCAGAAGTGCGTGATCGGGAACGACGGGACCTGCACTGGGGTGACCCCTGTGGAGGCCTGCCCGGTGAACACTCATTGATCACAAAAGATTTAAAAAGGAAAAAAAAAAAAAAAAAAAAAAAAAAAAGAAGAAGAAAAAAAGAGAACAACGCAACGGAAAAACCTGAAGGTTTTTATTATAATAATTTTTTTTTATTTTTTATTATTCTGAATAATTTTATTCGATTTTATTCACCTCCCTCCTTTTAGTATTACCTCTTTTTCTTTTTTATTTGGTAGGGCACACGCCACAACGGTGGGTCGTCGGCTTTTTACCACTTTTTCGTTCCCCCCCCCCCCCCCCCCTTTCCTATCATAGTGAATTTCCGCTTTCATTTTTCGTTTGTTTGTCTTGTGGGTCTATTTAAGACTCCCAGGCATATCAGGGGAAAAAAAGAAAGAGAAAAAAACTGAATTTATTCTAGTTTACCCAACTTGTATGAAGAAAGTACCGTTTTGCTTCTTTCTTTTCCAAATGGAACTTTTATACCGGTAAAATGTGATTACTTTTATCTTCAAAAACCAAGGGGGTTCGTTTTCGTTTTTTGCTGGCACCAGAAAAAGAAAAAAAAAAGAAATATGAGTTGAAACGGGAAACCGTTTTTTTCTGGACAGCAGCTTTTTTCTGGGCTTTTTTTTTTTTTTTTTATTCTCTCTCGAAATGAAGTTGAGAATAACCATTCCCACCTAAGAAAATAGAGAAGGAGTAAATAAAATAGAGTGCTGGCTTGTGCATGACTCCTCACTGTCACCCGGTTACAGTGGATTGACTGCAATCTTGAATGCAGTGCTCGCTTTGAGTGCAAAACAGGTGAAGAGCCTTCCCCCCCCCCTTATCCACACTCTGATTTTATCGTAGCCACTTCATACTCTTGTTCTATTTGGGATTTTTTCTTTGCTGCCTAAACGTACAAGCCCATTATCTCGGGGATTCTGCAGAACTGTTGTCCCTTGCACAACAGGAGAGAAAGAAAAGGACAAAGTGGGAATGATCCATTGGGTCGTGTATCCTTCGGGTACCTACTTCCCAATGTGTGATCGGTTCTGTGGACCGCGGAGTGGAATGAAAAAGGTTCTCTCTTAATATCTTTATTTGTTGTACCTTTCTACCGGTCCCAAAACCACCACTCATCACTTTTCCCCTTTTTTTTCATCAGTTCTCGATTATTCCCCTTTTTTTCCTTTATTCTTTTTTGTTTTTGTTTTTTCTTTTTTTTTTTTACCTCCCTTTTCTTCTCTTCGATACCCTTTCATTCACCCAGAAATATTTCAAAAGAGGTGTCGATCTCAGACCCTCAAAGGAGATATTCTCGGGGTTTTAGGGTGCAACCTCAATTCTTTTTCAACTATTCTTTTTTTGTTTTTCTTTCAACACGCACCGCCACCTCTGTTCAGGTTAATTAGAAGAAGAAAAAAAAAAAAAAAAAAAAAAAAAGGAAATGAAGCTATTGCTCCTTGTTTGCATCATAGCCCTCACCGAAGGGCGTCGCCCTCCAACTCTGTGGAAGCTTGAGAAGCCCTGCTGGAACGAGAAGAAGTGCAGGAACTGCGATGGGAGGTGCGTGAAGGAGGAGAAGGTGCAGTGCCTGAGGGACCCCTGCGAGGACTCGCCTTGCGGTGACGAGGAGATGTGCGTTGCGAACTATTGTGGGGAGTGCAGCGCTTGCTGCCTGGAGCCGAAGGAGTGCAACAAGCAGTCGAGGGTGTGCGAGGACGGGAGCGAGGTCTTCAGGGACCCCTTCAACAACTGCAGGTTCCCGGAGTGCCCGGAACCGGTGATCTGCACCACCGACGTGTTCGAGTGCGCTGACGGGACGTACCTGTCGAGGGGCGGACCGAACTGCGAGTTCCCCGAGTGCCCTGTGAAGATCCCCGCCTGCGCCCCGAAGGGGACGACCCTTTACCACGATGCGAAAACCTGTCAGATCGTCAACTTCTTTTGCGAGGAAGGGTTCGAGCACTGGAGCAACCCGTTCTGTGGTTGTGGTTGCAAGCCGAAGGCGGTGGTGGAGGAGGGCTGCCCCAAGGGCCAGTGCGCCGACTGCGACGGGAAGTGCATCGACCAGGTGTTCTGCATCCACAACCCTTGCTTGACGGACAACGGCGGGTGTGCTGCTGACGAGGAGTGCGTGGGTTCGTGCGGGTGCTTCAAGTGCGGGTGCAAGAAGAGGGTGTGCACCGAGGACGCCTTCATCTGCCCCGACGGGACCTCTCTGTCGAGGGACCCCGCCAACAACTGCGAGTTCCCGAAATGCCCCGTTCCCGCCTGCGCCCCGGAGGGCGCGACCTTCATGGGGGACCACAAGACCTGCATGGTGATCGATTTTGTTTGCGAAGATGGGTTCGAACACTGGAACGACGTGAAGTGTGGCTGTGGTTGCAAGCCGAAGAAGGAGGTCTGCCCCAAGGGTCAGTGCGCCGACTGCGAAGGGAAGTGTGTCGACCAGGTGTTCTGCATCCACAACCCTTGCTTGACGGACAACGGCGGGTGTGCTGCTGACGAGGAGTGCGTGGGTTCGTGCGGGTGCTTCAAGTGCGGGTGCAAGAAGAGGGTGTGCACCAAGGACGCCTTCATCTGCCCCGACGGGACCTCTCTGTCGAGGGACCCCGCCAACAACTGCGAGTTCCCTGAGTGCCCCACGAGGGTCTGCACCCAGGAGGTGAAGACCTGTCCCGATGGATCGTTCGTCTCCAGGGACTCGAAGAACGGCTGCGCCTTCCCCGAGTGCCCTCCTGTCCCCGCCTGTGTCCCGAAGGGCTACACCTTCAAGGGTGTCCCCGAGATTTGCAAGAGGATGAAGTACGCTTGCCCCAAGGGGATGGTTCACTGGAGCGACGAGAAGTGTGGCTGTGGCTGCAAGCCGGAACCGGTGATCTGCACCACCGACGTGTTCGAGTGCGCTGACGGGACGTACCTGTCGAGGGGCGGACCGAACTGCGAGTTCCCCGAGTGCCCTGTGAAGATCCCCGCCTGCGCCCCGAAGGGGACGACCGCTTTCTTTGCACCCAAAACCTGTCAGATAATCAACTTCTTTTGCGAGGAAGGGTTCGAGTACTGGGGCAACCCGGACTGTGGTTGTGGTTGCAAGCCGAAGGCGGTGGTGGAGGAGGGCTGCCCCGAGGGCCAGTGCGCCGACTGCGAAGGGAAGTGCATCGACCAGGTGTTCTGCATCCACAACCCTTGCTTGACGGACAACGGCGGGTGTGCTGCTGACGAGGAGTGCGTGGGTTCGTGCGCGTGCTTCAAGTGCGGGTGCAAGAAGAGGGTGTGCACCGAGGACGCCTTCATCTGCCCCGACGGGACCTCTCTGTCGAGGGACCCCGCCAACAAGTGTGAGTTCCCCGAGTGCCCCACGAGGGTCTGCACCCAGGAGGTGAAGACCTGTCCCGATGGATCGTTCGTCTCCAGGGACTCGAAGAACGGCTGCGCCTTCCCCGAGTGCCCCACGAGGGTCTGCACTCAGGAAGTGAAGACCTGTCCCGATGGATCGTTCGTTTCTAGGGACTCGAAGAACGGCTGTGCCTTCCGCGAGTGCCCCACGAGGGTCTGCACCCAGGAAGTGAAGACCTGTCCCGATGGATCGTTCGTTTCTAGGGACTCGACAAGGGGCTGCACCTTCCCCGAGTGCCCTGTCCCCAAGTGTGTGTCGAAGGGCCACACCTTCGTCGGGACCCCTGAGAGCGACAAGTGCCAGACAAGGAAGTACAACTGCGACATCGGGATGGAGCGCTGGAGCGACGCCGAGTGCGGCTGCGGTTGCAGGCCGAACTCTTGCCCCGATGGCGAGTGCATGGGATGCGACGGGAAGTGCGCGCCAAGAATCTTCTGCAAGGCGAACCCCTGCTCGCTCCCCACCGGGATGTGCGCGAACCCTGACGAGGAGTGTGTGACGGACGGCTGTGGCTGCACGAAGTGCGGGTGCGAGAAGAGGGTGTGCGACAAGACGACCCACATCTGCCCTGATGGCACTCTCATCAACAGGGACCCCACCAACAACTGCGAGTACCCCAAGTGCCCTTCCCCTGTGTGCCCTCTGGACGCGAAGCTCTGCCCCAACGGGAAGTACGTGTCTAGAAACCCGAAGAACAACTGCGAGTTCGACCCGTGCGTGGGCGATGCCTGCACGGGCTGCAACAAGTGGCTGAAGTGTGCTTCGCTGGACTGCCCCAAGGCCCCTGGGAGCTGCTTCGGGTGCTGCCAGAAGTGCGTGATCGGGAACGACGGGACCTGCACTGGGGTGACCCCTGTGGAGGCCTGCCCGGTGAACACTCATTGATCACAAAAGATTTAAAAAGGAAAAAAAAAAAAAAAAAAAAAAAAAAAAGAAGAAGAAAAAAAGAGAACAACGCAACGGAAAAACCTGAAGGTTTTTATTATAATAATTTTTTTTTATTTTTTATTATTCTGAATAATTTTATTCGATTTTATTCACCTCCCTCCTTTTAGTATTACCTCTTTTTCTTTTTTATTTGGTAGGGCACACGCCACAACGGTGGGTCGTCGGCTTTTTACCACTTTTTCGTTCCCCCCCCCCCCCCCCCCTTTCCTATCATAGTGAATTTCCGCTTTCATTTTTCGTTTGTTTGTCTTGTGGGTCTATTTAAGACTCCCAGGCATATCAGGGGAAAAAAAGAAAGAGAAAAAAACTGAATTTATTCTAGTTTACCCAACTTGTATGAAGAAAGTACCGTTTTGCTTCTTTCTTTTCCAAATGGAACTTTTATACCGGTAAAATGTGATTACTTTTATCTTCAAAAACCAAGGGGGTTCGTTTTCGTTTTTTGCTGGCACCAGAAAAAGAAAAAAAAAAGAAATATGAGTTGAAACGGGAAACCGTTTTTTTCTGGACAGCAGCTTTTTTCTGGGCTTTTTTTTTTTTTTTTTATTCTCTCTCGAAATGAAGTTGAGAATAACCATTCCCACCTAAGAAAATAGAGAAGGAGTAAATAAAATAGAGTGCTGGCTTGTGCATGACTCCTCACTGTCACCCGGTTACAGTGGATTGACTGCAATCTTGAATGCAGTGCTCGCTTTGAGTGCAAAACAGGTGAAGAGCCTTCCCCCCCCCCTTATCCACACTCTGATTTTATCGTAGCCACTTCATACTCTTGTTCTATTTGGGATTTTTTCTTTGCTGCCTAAACGTACAAGCCCATTATCTCGGGGATTCTGCAGAACTGTTGTCCCTTGCACAACAGGAGAGAAAGAAAAGGACAAAGTGGGAATGATCCATTGGGTCGTGTATCCTTCGGGTACCTACTTCCCAATGTGTGATCGGTTCTGTGGACCGCGGAGTGGAATGAAAAAGGTTCTCTCTTAATATCTTTATTTGTTGTACCTTTCTACCGGTCCCAAAACCACCACTCATCACTTTTCCCCTTTTTTTTCATCAGTTCTCGATTATTCCCCTTTTTTTCCTTTATTCTTTTTTGTTTTTGTTTTTTCTTTTTTTTTTTTACCTCCCTTTTCTTCTCTTCGATACCCTTTCATTCACCCAGAAATATTTCAAAAGAGGTGTCGATCTCAGACCCTCAAAGGAGATATTCTCGGGGTTTTAGGGTGCAACCTCAATTCTTTTTCAACTATTCTTTTTTTGTTTTTCTTTCAACACGCACCGCCACCTCTGTTCAGGTTAATTAGAAGAAGAAAAAAAAAAAAAAAAAAAAAAAAAGGAAATGAAGCTATTGCTCCTTGTTTGCATCATAGCCCTCACCGAAGGGCGTCGCCCTCCAACTCTGTGGAAGCTTGAGAAGCCCTGCTGGAACGAGAAGAAGTGCAGGAACTGCGATGGGAGGTGCGTGAAGGAGGAGAAGGTGCAGTGCCTGAGGGACCCCTGCGAGGACTCGCCTTGCGGTGACGAGGAGATGTGCGTTGCGAACTATTGTGGGGAGTGCAGCGCTTGCTGCCTGGAGCCGAAGGAGTGCAACAAGCAGTCGAGGGTGTGCGAGGACGGGAGCGAGGTCTTCAGGGACCCCTTCAACAACTGCAGGTTCCCGGAGTGCCCGGAACCGGTGATCTGCACCACCGACGTGTTCGAGTGCGCTGACGGGACGTACCTGTCGAGGGGCGGACCGAACTGCGAGTTCCCCGAGTGCCCTGTGAAGATCCCCGCCTGCGCCCCGAAGGGGACGACCCTTTACCACGATGCGAAAACCTGTCAGATCGTCAACTTCTTTTGCGAGGAAGGGTTCGAGCACTGGAGCAACCCGTTCTGTGGTTGTGGTTGCAAGCCGAAGGCGGTGGTGGAGGAGGGCTGCCCCAAGGGCCAGTGCGCCGACTGCGACGGGAAGTGCATCGACCAGGTGTTCTGCATCCACAACCCTTGCTTGACGGACAACGGCGGGTGTGCTGCTGACGAGGAGTGCGTGGGTTCGTGCGGGTGCTTCAAGTGCGGGTGCAAGAAGAGGGTGTGCACCGAGGACGCCTTCATCTGCCCCGACGGGACCTCTCTGTCGAGGGACCCCGCCAACAACTGCGAGTTCCCGAAATGCCCCGTTCCCGCCTGCGCCCCGGAGGGCGCGACCTTCATGGGGGACCACAAGACCTGCATGGTGATCGATTTTGTTTGCGAAGATGGGTTCGAACACTGGAACGACGTGAAGTGTGGCTGTGGTTGCAAGCCGAAGAAGGAGGTCTGCCCCAAGGGTCAGTGCGCCGACTGCGAAGGGAAGTGTGTCGACCAGGTGTTCTGCATCCACAACCCTTGCTTGACGGACAACGGCGGGTGTGCTGCTGACGAGGAGTGCGTGGGTTCGTGCGGGTGCTTCAAGTGCGGGTGCAAGAAGAGGGTGTGCACCAAGGACGCCTTCATCTGCCCCGACGGGACCTCTCTGTCGAGGGACCCCGCCAACAACTGCGAGTTCCCTGAGTGCCCCACGAGGGTCTGCACCCAGGAGGTGAAGACCTGTCCCGATGGATCGTTCGTCTCCAGGGACTCGAAGAACGGCTGCGCCTTCCCCGAGTGCCCTCCTGTCCCCGCCTGTGTCCCGAAGGGCTACACCTTCAAGGGTGTCCCCGAGATTTGCAAGAGGATGAAGTACGCTTGCCCCAAGGGGATGGTTCACTGGAGCGACGAGAAGTGTGGCTGTGGCTGCAAGCCGGAACCGGTGATCTGCACCACCGACGTGTTCGAGTGCGCTGACGGGACGTACCTGTCGAGGGGCGGACCGAACTGCGAGTTCCCCGAGTGCCCTGTGAAGATCCCCGCCTGCGCCCCGAAGGGGACGACCGCTTTCTTTGCACCCAAAACCTGTCAGATAATCAACTTCTTTTGCGAGGAAGGGTTCGAGTACTGGGGCAACCCGGACTGTGGTTGTGGTTGCAAGCCGAAGGCGGTGGTGGAGGAGGGCTGCCCCGAGGGCCAGTGCGCCGACTGCGAAGGGAAGTGCATCGACCAGGTGTTCTGCATCCACAACCCTTGCTTGACGGACAACGGCGGGTGTGCTGCTGACGAGGAGTGCGTGGGTTCGTGCGCGTGCTTCAAGTGCGGGTGCAAGAAGAGGGTGTGCACCGAGGACGCCTTCATCTGCCCCGACGGGACCTCTCTGTCGAGGGACCCCGCCAACAAGTGTGAGTTCCCCGAGTGCCCCACGAGGGTCTGCACCCAGGAGGTGAAGACCTGTCCCGATGGATCGTTCGTCTCCAGGGACTCGAAGAACGGCTGCGCCTTCCCCGAGTGCCCCACGAGGGTCTGCACTCAGGAAGTGAAGACCTGTCCCGATGGATCGTTCGTTTCTAGGGACTCGAAGAACGGCTGTGCCTTCCGCGAGTGCCCCACGAGGGTCTGCACCCAGGAAGTGAAGACCTGTCCCGATGGATCGTTCGTTTCTAGGGACTCGACAAGGGGCTGCACCTTCCCCGAGTGCCCTGTCCCCAAGTGTGTGTCGAAGGGCCACACCTTCGTCGGGACCCCTGAGAGCGACAAGTGCCAGACAAGGAAGTACAACTGCGACATCGGGATGGAGCGCTGGAGCGACGCCGAGTGCGGCTGCGGTTGCAGGCCGAACTCTTGCCCCGATGGCGAGTGCATGGGATGCGACGGGAAGTGCGCGCCAAGAATCTTCTGCAAGGCGAACCCCTGCTCGCTCCCCACCGGGATGTGCGCGAACCCTGACGAGGAGTGTGTGACGGACGGCTGTGGCTGCACGAAGTGCGGGTGCGAGAAGAGGGTGTGCGACAAGACGACCCACATCTGCCCTGATGGCACTCTCATCAACAGGGACCCCACCAACAACTGCGAGTACCCCAAGTGCCCTTCCCCTGTGTGCCCTCTGGACGCGAAGCTCTGCCCCAACGGGAAGTACGTGTCTAGAAACCCGAAGAACAACTGCGAGTTCGACCCGTGCGTGGGCGATGCCTGCACGGGCTGCAACAAGTGGCTGAAGTGTGCTTCGCTGGACTGCCCCAAGGCCCCTGGGAGCTGCTTCGGGTGCTGCCAGAAGTGCGTGATCGGGAACGACGGGACCTGCACTGGGGTGACCCCTGTGGAGGCCTGCCCGGTGAACACTCATTGATCACAAAAGATTTAAAAAGGAAAAAAAAAAAAAAAAAAAAAAAAAAAAAGAAGAAGAAAAAAAGAGAACAACGCAACGGAAAAACCTGAAGGTTTTTATTATAATAATTTTTTTTTATTTTTTATTATTCTGAATAATTTTATTCGATTTTATTCACCTCCCTCCTTTTAGTATTACCTCTTTTTCTTTTTTATTTGGTAGGGCACACGCCACAACGGTGGGTCGTCGGCTTTTTACCACTTTTTCGTTCCCCCCCCCCCCCCCCCTTTCCTATCATAGTGAATTTCCGCTTTCATTTTTCGTTTGTTTGTCTTGTGGGTCTATTTAAGACTCCCAGGCATATCAGGGGAAAAAAAGAAAGAGAAAAAAACTGAATTTATTCTAGTTTACCCAACTTGTATGAAGAAAGTACCGTTTTGCTTCTTTCTTTTCCAAATGGAACTTTTATACCGGTAAAATGTGATTACTTTTATCTTCAAAAACCAAGGGGGTTCGTTTTCGTTTTTTGCTGGCACCAGAAAAAGAAAAAAAAAAGAAATATGAGTTGAAACGGGAAACCGTTTTTTTCTGGACAGCAGCTTTTTTCTGGGCTTTTTTTTTTTTTTTTTATTCTCTCTCGAAATGAAGTTGAGAATAACCATTCCCACCTAAGAAAATAGAGAAGGAGTAAATAAAATAGAGTGCTGGCTTGTGCATGACTCCTCACTGTCACCCGGTTACAGTGGATTGACTGCAATCTTGAATGCAGTGCTCGCTTTGAGTGCAAAACAGGTGAAGAGCCTTCCCCCCCCCCTTATCCACACTCTGATTTTATCGTAGCCACTTCATACTCTTGTTCTATTTGGGATTTTTTCTTTGCTGCCTAAACGTACAAGCCCATTATCTCGGGGATTCTGCAGAACTGTTGTCCCTTGCACAACAGGAGAGAAAGAAAAGGACAAAGTGGGAATGATCCATTGGGTCGTGTATCCTTCGGGTACCTACTTCCCAATGTGTGATCGGTTCTGTGGACCGCGGAGTGGAATGAAAAAGGTTCTCTCTTAATATCTTTATTTGTTGTACCTTTCTACCGGTCCCAAAACCACCACTCATCACTTTTCCCCTTTTTTTTCATCAGTTCTCGATTATTCCCCTTTTTTTCCTTTATTCTTTTTTGTTTTTGTTTTTTCTTTTTTTTTTTTACCTCCCTTTTCTTCTCTTCGATACCCTTTCATTCACCCAGAAATATTTCAAAAGAGGTGTCGATCTCAGACCCTCAAAGGAGATATTCTCGGGGTTTTAGGGTGCAACCTCAATTCTTTTTTTTTTTTTCCTTCTTCCATAATTTTTTTTTTCTTACCAAACAATTTTATTAACGAGAGAAAAAAAAAAAAAAAAGAAAAAAAAGAAAATGGACAACGGCAAGACTGAGACAAAAATAACAGAAGATGAAGACTGCGAAATGTCAGAATTCAAAAGGGACAGCACAGTGCTGTTGGAGGAAGAGGAAGAACAGGGCGGAACGGTAGTGGAGGCGGTAGAAGAGATGGAGGTCGAGGTAGAAGTCGAAGGCCACAGAGGCATGACCGCCGAGGAAAGAAAAAACAGAAGACACACCCTGGACAAATCCATAATGATGTGCTGGTTCTGCGTCATAATAGGCATAATCCTAGTAGTACTCGGAAGCTGGGTATATGAACTCGAAGAGGTCGAACTGTACACCGATTTTTTGAAAGCTGAATGCAAAATTGTATCAGGCGGTGTCTTAAATGCGGTGTGCAAGAAAGCAGACTGTGTGCAGGGGATGGACTCATCTGAGAATCCCGATGACGTGCCTTGCTCTGAATACGGTTTTGAAGGGGAGCAGGTAGTGTGGTTCTCTGAGGTCCTGCACAGATATCCTCCTATAAGCACTACTCTATATGGTGATTGCTTTAAGGTGAAGGATGATGCACTTGCACGAAAAGAGGAGATGCATCACCTGAACACAACACTGACCTGTTATTACAATAGTGTGCTTAATATTGCTAGCACGATGCCGCCAGCGTTGGAGTCAACTCCTGTGTCCAGAGAGAAAGCGGTCGTTGCGCTTGTTTCAGGTTCACTTCTCATTGTGGTGGGGCTTGTTATCTATTGCTTTACTTCAACCAGATTGAGAATCATAAGAAAATAATATTTTTTTTTGTACTTTTTTTATTTTTTGCGTTCACCCATTTATTTAAATTTATTTTTCACCCAGTTTGATCTTGGTTCATTTTTTTTTTTTTTTTTGTTCTTACTGCGGCAGGTGATTTTTTTATTTCTCCTCAAATTTTTTCCTTTTTTTTTTTTTTTTTTTTTTTTTTTGGAAAGCTGTTTTTTTTTTCTTTCTTTTACATGAACGAGTCTTTTGACTTGTTTCAACAAAAGAGGAACGTGGGGAAACATGATTCCGAGTTATAAACTTATTCAGGTTTTCTACAAATTCCTCTTTCTTTCTGTTTTTTTTATAAAAAGTTGCTATAAACATAAACTTAAAGGAGGGATTGGGGGGGAGGACAAAGAGGAATGAAAAAATTCAATAAAGTTGCAGTGAACGGTACGTCACCCAAAAAAAAAGAAAAAAGAAGAAGGAAAAAAAAAAAGAACAGAAACTTTATCGAGGGAATGTAGAAGAAAAATATAATTTTATATTTGTCTTTCATTTTTTTTTTCTTGATTTGATTTCTTGACTTTACAAAAAAAAAAAAAAAAAAAGAAGAACAAACCATCCAATTCTCCCATTCTTCTTTTTTTTCCCTTACTTTTCTTTCTTTTTTCTATTAGTACCAATTCACCCCCCCTTTTTTTACACAACTTTTTTTTCTCTCTTCTCTCTCCCCCCCCGATTATATTTCTTTTTTTACATCTACACAAAAAAAAAAGAAATAAAGCAAACAATAAGGCAGCACAAAAAAGAAAATGGTAAAAGCAGGCAGACATGACCCGAACAACAAAGCTTGGTCAGAGAATAAATCAAGATTTGGGTTCAGAATGATGCAAAAAATGGGTTGGCAAGAAGGCAAAGGGCTGGGAGCGAATGAAGATGGTACCACCGAGCACGTGAAAGTGAAGACAAAAGAAGATAATTCGGGTTTAGGCACAGGGCTCGACGTCAGCAGCTGGAAGGGAAACACCTTCAAATTCGAAGATACCTTGGCCCGGCTCCACGAACAAGGAAGGGCAAAAACCAAAAAATCACCGTCAAAAAGATCGAGTTCTGTTGCATCAGACGACAGTTCCAGCGCTGGCCATACCCCTGGGGTGTACGTACCGTCAAGCCCGAAAACAGGCGCTGCACCCTTAGTCGCCACACGCAGGATGTACAATAGAAAATTGGTTCGTGCGAAGCAAGAGTTCAAAAAGGACGAGGAGGGCAAGCTCAAAATCGTCGGGAAAATCAAAACCGAAAAAGACAAAAAGAAGGAAAAAAGAAAGAAGGAAGCGGAGGAGCTGAAAATAATAGAAGATAACCTCACGGAGATGCAAAACAGCTCAAGCCTCTCCATGGCTGATTACTTTGCCACAAAGGTATGGGAGAAGGGAAAAAAAAAAAGAAAAAAAACAGGCCGTATCGTCTGGAAAGGGTATTGCCACTGTTACTGAGCATGTGACATTCGCGTCATGGAACGCGGGGAAATCGGAGCTGGCACCATCGGAGATAAAACTTCTCGAAAAGTCCGAAAAAGAGAAAAAGAAGAAGAAGCGGGTGCGCAGCGTGTCGCGGTCGCCTCGAGTCACCCCCCGCCTCTCCCCTAAGAAACGGGCTAAAAAAGAGAGAAAAGAAGAAAAAGAAGAAGAGAAGGAGCCCATCGTCGTTGTCGTCCCCTCCCCGCGTCTGTCGCCCCGACACCCCCCTCGCGCGGCCGCTAAACGGAAAGACAAAAAAGAAAAGAAAGAGAAAAAAAGCAAAAAGGAAAAGAAAGACAAGAAGGAATAGATGAGTTGAAGGGGTCTTTTTTTTTTTTTTTTTTTTTTTTTTCCCCAACCCGTTTTTTTTTTTTTTTTTTTTTTTTTTGATTTTATCACATTTTTTTTTGTCCTCCAATCACATGCCCTTACCCCCTCCGGTCACTTTTATTTAAAAAAAGAAAAGGAATCATTCTTCTTTTTTTTTTTTTTTTTTATAGCTTTTTTTCTTCTCAACCCTCCTTACCTTTTTCTTTTTTTTCAGGGAAAAAAAAAAAAAAAAAAAAAAAAAAAAATGTCAGCACCCAACGCCTGGTGGCAGGAGCTGGAGGGGGCTCTGATCAATGAAGAAGACACAACCTGCCTGTACCATGGCCTCTACGGCAGGGACGGCGTCATGGCAACACAGGTGGTAAAAGAAAAGCTGCCAGTACTGAGGGAGATCATAAAATGCGAAAGCGACGGAGATTTCAGATTATTCATCATACGCTGCTTCACCTTGTCTGAGAAGGGCGGCGGCTCGCTCGCTCTACTATTGCGATCATTAGTGGCATGGAGGAAGTGGGGGGTGTTGGAGGACGATGCGAACAGAGAATGGCATCATGTGAACAATACATACCTCGAAGGCGGCCTACCACACCCTGAGGAATTCTGTGAAAACGACGAGGAGTCCATGAAGTACCTAATGGACGAAATGTCCGAAGCTTGGCACGACGACCAAGAAAGCTGCGAACTCTGGGTGGGCATCAACACTACCTTCGGCATCTTCGCAAATCCCACCAAACTATGGCACTACTGTGAAATGCGCGATGCCCACGACCTGTACACAACACAGTACATCGAAAAACTATCCGGAATGTTAATAGATATCCCTGGTACCTTTCTGGAAGTAGGCTGCGGGCGTGGCTACCTCTCAAAGTATCTTAACGAAGCATTCAAAGGCGCTAAAAAGGTGATCCCAACCGACCTCGACCTGTTCCCAGGTGTCGTTGCCCAGTCCTATGAAGCAGCGCTTAAAGCTTACACACCTTCACTTGTTATATGTGCTTGGATGCCTTACGGGGCAGACTGGACACCAGATTTTAGATCAACACTTTCCGTCACGCATTACCTCCTTATAGGGCCCATAACCGTGTCGGCCTCTCCTGAAGCATGGATACCTAAGGATGGGTGGACCGGGGCACGGTTGGTCGAAGCGGATGAACACAGTATCTGCAAGCTCGATTGTGAGCAAGACCCTGGAAACACAAAGACCATTCTTTACAAACGTTCTTAGAGTTTTTTTTTTTTTCTTTTCTTTTTTTCTTCTTCTTTCTTTCTGTTTCCCGCTTAATACGACACAATACAGGCAAGATGTGATAAACAATGCCAGGGATCGACAGAACTATAAAACGGCGGCTCCATGTCATCACCTTCTACCTTGTAGTGGTGATCTTCTATCTTCTAATCGGCGGCCTCGCCATGATGTTCTTGGAGTCCGACAATGAAAAGTCCAACAACAAGGTACTAGAGGAGTACGTGCAAGAGATAAAGCTGACCCCCGAGCAGATCACAAAACTCGAGGATCTTGGGCTGTGCTCGTTCCCGGGCGAGCACACACTGCGGTGGACGTACACCGGTGCTGTGTTCTACACCTTAACAGTTGTCACAACCATCGGTTACGGGTCCTATGCACCACGGACACTAGGCGGCAGAATATTCACTGTTTTCTATGCTATGTTTGGTATATCGGTAATCGGTTTGCTACTCTCGAACCTTGCCAACGTCATAGCGGCTCTGTTCCAGTCTGTCCTCCGTCGCATCTCCCCTCCAAGGATAACTGTTCCTCAGCATGTGCACGACGCGCTCCGGCAAGAAGGCAACGTTGACACCCACACATTGAAATCAATCATCATATCTGTGACAGAGACAGATGAGAAAAGGTGGAGAGAAGACTCAGAAGGGAAGATCTTCAAGGACATCGTGAACATGTATAAAGACAGCCATGGGCTGTTCGACAGGGAAGCTGTTTGCAAGGCAGTTGCACGGTGGTACGAGATCAAACAGCTCGTCCCCGTGTCCATCACATGGCAGACGTTCTTTTTCTTCTTCTCTGCCTGCGGGGCGTGGGTCGGGATATGGGCGGGGATCTTCTCAAAATTAGAAGGATGGGGCTACTTCGACTCCCTGTGGTTCACTGTCATCACGCTTTCAACAATCGGTTTCGGCGACTTCGCACCCGAGACAAGAGGGGGAAGGATCGCTGCCTTCATCTTCATCTCCCCCGGCATTGGTATGGTGGCCGCCTTCATCTCCGCCATCACTAACATGTTCGAGGCGTACCGTTTCTGGTGGATGCAGCGTGCTTACGAAAGGGGCTGGGTGTCTGAAAAGATAATGGTAGCCCAAGGTATACCCATTGCACTAGACGCAAGGGACCCTGGTGAGTGTGTTCCACCTGAATCAGACAGGGACACTGATCAAGAGATGATAGAACTCGATGTGGGGTCACCAGGTGTCGAGACTGATGTCGTTGAGAAAGAAGCGGACATAACAGACGACGAAGACCCTGAAAAATTCCACGAGGCGGTGCCCGTCTACAGCCGTCCTGCACCTGTCGTCACGACAAAAATGAAGATTCCACGTAATCGTGAGCTGCCTTCGTGGCCTGAAAGCAACCCTAGGTCTTCCCCTGAGGAAGAGGACACCCCCCACACACCGTACTCTCCTTATGTCGACTCTGCAGAACGTGTTACATACACTACAAAGGTACCAAGCACTTTGCTGCCCAAGCACAGTGGAGAGTCGTTTGACAAATCCCCCGATGTTTCGCAGCCGCCGCAGCCGCCCAAGTTGAAACGTCCGAGAAATGTATCGACGCACCGAGGGGGAGGAGGGGGAGGTGATGGTGGCACCGGAGGCACTAAGTCATCGAGAAAGCATAAGCGTAACGAGTACCCGACAGATGAGCTGATGGGAAAGCTGTTTATAAGGTATTGGAAGAAGGGGGGGAAAAAATATTGAAAATAATTAGGCCGACTCATGGAAAGGGACGGAAGAGTAGCAGACCTACAAAGTAAAGAAATATTTACGGGTTGGGGGGGGGGGGGGGGGGGGGGATATGTTATTTACAGGAGGGAGCTTTTTATGATTTTCGTTTTCGCCCTTTTTTTTTTTTTTAGAGACTGGGGGAGAAAAGGTCATTTTTTTTTGTGTCGAATAAACTTCTTTTTTTTGCTGCGGAAAAAAAAAAAAGAAAAAGGTAGGGGGAAAACAATTGTTTTCCCTCTACCGACACGTGACGTCACAGGCTTCCCGTTGTGGGGTAATAATACAAAAAAGAGAGAAAAAAAATAGCTACTGTCTTTAGTGACAGGTACTTCTATTGGAACGAGGGGAAAAAAAGAGAAAAAAAAGGCGATGGAGCAAATAGACCGCACCGACAGCTAGGGCGTGTATTGCTGAAGATTGATTGACTTTTCCTATTTCGGTTTTTTTTTTTTTTTTTTTTTTTTTTTTTTTTGCAGGTCTGAGGGTTTGTCCAGTTGGGGTACAAGGCTAACTTCTCTTCACGGCCTGCTCATGCTAGTCTAATGGCCTTACCAAGACCTGCATACATTCATTCCAAAATGGGTTGAGGAAGAGCTCCTCTTCCCCCCTGCACACCACTACGGTGACCGTAATCATGGTTTAGTTCATTTTTCTCTTTTTTTTCCTTTTTTTTTTTGGATCTACGCAAAAGCGAGAAGAAAAAAAAAATAGTTTTTTGCGTTAGAAAAACAAAAAAAAAAAACAAAAAAAAAAAATGAAATGGATAAACGGGATAGGCAACAATTTCTCGGAAGGAGTGGGAATTTAGTTTTTTTTTTTCTTCCTTTTTTTTCTCTATTTGCTTTCATACCAAAAAAAAAGCAGGAAAAACTCCCTTTTTTTTCCCTTTTATTTCTCTTTTTTTTTTCTTGTTCTTTTTGAACAAGAAGAATATTATCTTTTTGACAATGAATCGTTATTGCAAAAATATAAAAAAAAAAAAAAAAAAGCAAAAATAAAAAAGAGTAGTTGTAGCAATTGTTGGGGCTTAACCTCCGATGCGTTTGTCCCGGCTGTGCAACAAAACAAAAAACAACAAACAAACTCAACTCTTTTTATTTATTTTTTTTTTTTGAGGGGGGAAAAAAAACAGAGAGAAAGCTCTCTCCCCTTAGGGGGGAAAGAAAAAAAACAAAGGGTACCCCCCCCCCCAACCCCATCTTTTTTTTAGACCTTCTGGATTCTTGTTTTTTTTTTTCCCTTCTGTTTCATGTTCATTTTTTCTCATTAGTTCCCTATCACTCACCACACCCCTTGCAGATGCTGTGGCCTTCAAATGATTTCAGATGAGAGCATGGTCTGGGATCGCCCGGAGTTAACTCGTTTCGTTGCATGGTGGTGCGTTGTGTCATTTGGGTCGTTTGTACCCTTGATGTTCTACAGCGAGTACATGACAGGGAAGGTGGTGTTGGGGCAAAGCTCATGCATCAGCATATTTTGTCTATTCGCGTGCATAGTGACAAAGGACAGAAGGCTTAACACTGTTGTGAGCATCATTGTGTCACTGCACGCCTATGCCACAGGCATCACCGGCATGTTCATTCTCGGCGGTATCCAGTCCACTGGCTTCCTGTCTGTGTGCATAGCATCTCCTGTTCTCTTCACGCATCTCTTCGGCACTCTTTACGGCCGTGCAAGCGCTATTTTCACCATTTGCTGCATTGTGTGTGTGGCCGTTCTTGACGAGAACCTTCCAAACGAAGCCCTCCCAGTGTGGGTCCACGCAGTCATGTTTTGCGGTGTGCTTGTTCTTGTCGTGGCGTTTCAGGACTTTTTGATACACGCTAGCCGCGTTGTTGCCTTCACGCCTAGCTCGAGGTCCCGGCAGGTGTCCGTGCACGATGTGGAGTCCTCACCTGAGTTGCATTGCGGGGGTGCCAAGATAATACCTACTGTGTTCTGCGGTGCCACGCCTACTGTGGACTCCATCGAGCAAGAGTCGACCAACGATACGGTCCTTTGCTTGGACAAGCGGCAACCGATGACTCTCGTTGACCCCACCACCACTGTGTCCGTCAACAAGATTCCTTTCCATCTCGACCTCTCGAGAGCTACCCTTAACAACCCCGTCACCTCCATGCAGTCCGACAGGGACATTGCCTCCACACAGTCTGACAGGGACATCGCCTCACCACGTGGCGCGTGGGGCAAGAAGATGCGCGAGCGACCAAAAACTGAAACAGTCCACTCACCTCTCACACCCCTGTCCGGCGGCAAGAGTGTCTGCTCCGCTTGTAAGACACCTCTAGCGCGGTACTGCTCGGAGACGGGTGATCTCCACCCTCCTTCTAGTTTCGCATCCTCCAAAGTTCCTGAGGTGACCTTCAGCGAAACCACTCTCAGGAAAGAAAGGGAGGGGGAACAACCCAAGTCTTCCCGGTCACGCGTCCGGGCCAACAGTTTCACTACGAACATCAACAACCCGTCAGGCGTGAAGATCATCAAGAAGACCTTCAACTGGAAGAAAGGTGACCTTATCGGGCAGGGTGGGTTCGGTACTGTGCACATTGGGCTGAACCTTGAGACGGGGGAGCTCATGGCAGTCAAGAACGTGGAGTTCTCGTCAAAGGACACCAACGTCGTGTCGAAGATGAAGCAGCTGCAGAAGGAGATCGAGATCATGAAGCCCTTGGACCACACCCACGTGGTGCGGTACTTCTTCACGGAGCGCATGGGGAACTCCATCAACATCTTCATGGAGTACGTCCCGGGGGGCTCGCTGCAGAAACTCCTGAAAACCTTCGGCCCTTTAAGCGAGACGACCGTCGTGCAGTACACTTACCAGATCCTACTGGGCTTGGCTCATCTCCACGGGCAAGGCATCATCCACAGAGACATCAAGGGAGCCAATGTCCTCCTAACCGTGGAAGGCACGGTAAAAGTAGCTGATTTCGGGGCCTCTGCCATCGTGGAGACAAAGGATCAGATCACAGGTGTACAGGGCACACCGTACTGGATGGCACCAGAGGTGATCAGCGCGCAGGGTCACAACTGGGAAGCGGACATCTGGTCATTAGGGTGCACTGTGATGGAAATGTTGACCGCGAAGCCGCCGTGGCATCATTTGAAGCTGACGCAAGTTGAGGTCCTGCAATGGATTGTGGGAGACATGGACCACGACCCGCCCATCAAGGTGCCTGAGAACCTCACTCTCGCGTCGGAGATGTTTCTGTTGGATTGCCTGAAGAGGCAGCCCGAGTCACGTCCGTCAGCACGGCAGCTCATCGAACATCATTATTTCACAGAAGACGCTGAGGAAGCGTCGAACCCACATCCTCCCGACGGGCAGAACGAACCTGTCTTTGTACAGGATCAGGGGGTGTCACCTGTTCTCAACCACCCACGGAACGACTCCGCGGTGTCAGGTTCGATATGTCTATCGCCCAAAGGGAAATGGGGTGGCATGTTGTTGAAGGACAGTGTGAATGTGAACAATTGTAAATCACCGACACCATCACAGAGAGCGTCTGTTGTGTCGATGAGCAGCAACTCTCAGATTCAAAGTTACTTGGATTCGGAGGCAGGGCAATGGCCTACCCTGTTCACCAAACGGCATAGCGGCGAGACATCGTGCAGCGAAGGCAGGAAGGAGTCTAACTCGAGCATCACTGCGAGAAGATCCCCTTTTAAAGTTATCAGAGTTCAGTCAAATGAAACCTCTACAAGGATCCCTGATGAGCTGGATGGGGAGGTCATAATGTCACATGTGGAAATCCCACAGCACCAGAACGGGTCGCCCCCGTTAGCACCTGCCAGCACACCTCAGTTCCCTCTTATGAACGCATCAGGCAGACGGCGGTCGAGTACTGAATGGGCAGACATGGTCAGGAAGAACGACTCCAAGCTGCGGGAGTCCCTCGTCATTCTGACCAGTGAAGACCAGCTGCTTGGGAAGAAGCATCCTCTTTTGCCCAACCAGTCGCCTATGGCGCCTTCGCCTTCCCCTGCTGAATGAGGTGTGCAGGGGCCTATGAAAAACCGTTGAGAGGGGGTCAGACACAAACATTTTCCGTAAAAAAAAAGTTTTTTTTTTTTTTCAGTGCGAGATTTTTTTTTTTTCTTTTTGAAAAGAGGGGGAATAGAAATTGGTCCGTCGGCAAGAAAAAAAAAAAAAAAAAAAAAGTCTAGACCTTTTTTTTTTTGAGTGGAGTGGTGGAAATAAAAAAATAAAAAAAAATAAAACTACCGCTTTTCCACGGACGGACCACATAATTCTAAGCTAATGAATTTATTTCAAGCTTTTGTAATCTCTTCTTCTTTTTTTTTTTTTTTTTACAACCAAAAAAAAACCCACTTTTAAATAAGATCTTTGTTTTTCTTTTAAGGTTTTCCAATGGGGGTGGTTATCGGTGCTGACAGGAAACTTATGCCTTCCGATGTGTAGTGATTATAGAAAAGAAAAGTATGAAAAAAAAAGAGGAGGGGGTGAAAAGGAACTTATGAAACGAGGTTTTTATGGACCTGTTAAACCTCATAAAAAAAAAGGTCATTGAGACCTAAAGAGCAACATGCCGACCGTTTCACCGTGCGTTTTAAAAATAAACGAGAGATTTTTTTTTCTCTAAAAAAAAAAAAAGATAGTCTGCACAAAAAGTAAATCGCAAAAAAAAAAAAAAATGAAGAAAAAGAGGAAAGAAGGGGGAAAAAAAAAAGAAAAGAAATTGCAACAGAATGGTCATGCCACCGTCAAGAAAAAAAAAAAAAAAAGAAACTGAGAAAAAACTGAGAATCCGGATTTTTGGTTTTTATTCACTGCCAAAACTTTTCCGGACTTGTCACGGTGGGACTTCTTTAAAATAAACCTTTGCCTGCCAGTACGTTTCTTTTGACCCATTCCTTTTTTTTTTCCCCCCTAAGATTGCAAAAAAAGAAGGGGGGGGGGGGGGGGGGGGGGGATGAAGCAAAAGGTTTTTTCAGCTTTAACCAGTTGCACGGCTAAAATGCTGAAAAGAACCTTCGTTTTCTTTTTTTCTCTTTTAAAAAAAAAAAAAGAAAAGAAAAGAAAGTTCCAGAAAAAGAAAAGAAAAAAGGAAAAAAAGAAGAAAGGGAAAAAAAAAAAAAAAGAAAAGTGCAACACACATACACCCCTCGGTCTAAAGGGATGTTTTTTTTTTCTTTTTTTTCCCTATGGGTGCTGCATTTTTTTTTTTGCCAGTCCGTTTTTTGCTGTGCTACAGGTTAGTACCTAGCAAGGAGGGGGGGACTTCAAATCTTTGTTGCACCCTTTCTTTTACGGAGGGTGGGTTGTAGCTATTTCTTCATTTTCTTTCTTCTTTTTTTCCTTTCAATTTTTTTTTTTGTTTTAACAATATTATTGTCGAGACTAAAACTAGTTGATGGCAGCGTAATGAGCTATTTTATTAGGTAAAATTCCGCTCGTGCGCACAAACAAAGAAAATGTCAAGGGACGAGTTCGAACTAGGGAAGGTTAAGTGGACGGACGTCGAGACATCGACATATCCTCCTTCGGCTACCCCCGCGAAACACGGACACGACTATGTGTTCTTCCCTTCGTGCGATAGGGCCCGCTCGTGCGCACAAACAAATGGAGCGCCAAACTAGTTTTTTTTAATCCCACAATTTTTTAAATGTCTCTTTTTTTCTTTTTCTTTTTCCAACATACTGGAAAGCTAGCAGGAGCCGAGGGGCCTCTCGCTGGAACTGAGAGCTACAGAGTACAGTCCATACCCCTTGCGGTTTTTTCTTTTTTTTTTTTTCAGGTGGTGGGGATAACATGAAAATATAAGAAAAAAACATCAGATGTGTTGTTCGCTGTTGACCTCCTCGTCGGTCATCAGCGCCCGAGTGGAAGAACATAACGCAGATGCTCAGGGTGACGAACAGGCAGCAAACTGCACGAGCGCAGAATCTTGGTTACCCGGGACGCACCGGCTGGGGTTGTACACCGCACGCATTAAGGACACGACGCGGAACGCAGAAGAAGCTACAACTCGGCCGCGGCGCGCACCCTGTAATCAATCAGTAGACAGTTCTTGTGCAGGGCGCCGCCAACACCGGCCTCCTTTAACTCATATATATATATATATATATATATTTTTTTTTTTTTTTCAAACACAGCCTAAAGGCCGAGACCCCAGAAGGGAGAAAGGGGTAGATAAGTAGAGAAAAGGGGGACAGGAACCTCCTTTATCTCATCTCTTGTTTTTTTTTTTTTTTTTCATTCATTTATTTTGTACGTTTTTGTTTTCCCTCTCCTTTCTCTATTCTCCAGAAGAAAAAAAAATTTTTTTTTTAAAGAGTGCTGATAGTTTGTGGACGCGTACCTAATGTCGGGTCGTTGCTTATACATCTACCCCATAGTGATTTGTTTGGTTTTCTTTTCTTTTTTTTTTTTTTTTTTTTTTTTTTTTGCGAGGGGCCACAGCACACTTGGTGAACATTTTTATGTTACATGTGCCCTTAATTTTCTTCTTTCTTTTTTTTCTCTCCCAAACCTAAATCACCAATGTCCTGTCATACTCTTCCCCCCCAAAGAAAAAATGGCAGAAAGGAAAATGAAGGTCAGTTTCTCGACCCCGCTACTCTATCCTTTCTTCAAAAAAATTCTCCCTTTTTTTTAACTCTATTTACACTTACTCTGATACCTTCAGGCCCTCCCCATCCCATTGTTTGCCCTTTTCTCTTTACACTGACCCCTCCTAAAGGTTGGAACCCCCCAAAAAGAATTCTTTTTTAAAATAAATGTATCTCTCCCCCCAGGACTACCTTGTCGGCGTACGGCCACACGTTCGCGATTCGAACAAACGCCGTGCGCATTTTTTTCAGATTTGCTGCGTACGGCCTTCATTTTGAAAAGGTCTTTAAGGAAAAGGCGTGGGGTCTCGTCGTTCAGTTGTAAGCCGCAAGCCCGGGTTAGATAAAATTCAGGCCGCAAACGTGGCATCGGGTGTGAAAGTGTTTGCATGTCATTTTGTGCCCCACTCATCCAACGTAAGCCCTTTGACCCGTAGTCTATACCTAAGGAGCCGTACGCACAGCCGAATGCCGTACGCACTTTTCCAGACTTACTTTTTTTTTTTTTTTTTGCCAACTTTAGTTACCTGCTTTTTTTTTTTTTTTTTTTTTTTTTTTTTTTTTTCTTTTCATTGCCACAGAGGGACTCTCGCCTTGTGGAGAAGGTGAGGACATCCAGGAGAGCGCGCGTGTCATAGGCCGGGTGATAGCGGCACTAGAACGCATCCACACCAATGAGCGCATAGCGCCCCTCATTCCAGCTGCTTCGGTAGACTCTGTCCACTCCCTACGCACGTTGGGTTACTACAACGGCTCCATAAGGGGCTACTCCTCTAGACCGGTATTCGCCTCCCCGGCGACCCGCCACATCCTTGAGAAACAACTGTACAACTATTGTGTCCTTACCAACTCGGTTGAGGGTTTTATACCTAAGGCCGAGGAGGGTGAACGAGGGGCCGAAGGCCACACCACAACAGAAAGGTTCGATCAAGAGATAGATTGAGACTCTTCAGGCGTCCTGTCACATACCGCAGGAACCCTTAAATGTCTCTTTTTTTTTTTCTTTTTTTTTTTTTTTTTTTTTTTATGGCGGGCCGTTGCTAACCACTTCGTTCCTATCATAGTGATTTTTTTTTTTTTTTTTTTTTTTACTATTTCCTCCTAAAGAAACGTGAGCGTGAAAATTGAAAACTGTTAAAGTATAGTTTTCCCGTTCATATAACCCCCCTTTTTTTTTCTTTTGTGAATACAGGAAAGAATGAGAGAATACAATGACTACCATGTCAACAGCCCCGGTTAGTCGAGGGTACCCCCTTTCTATTTTTATGTGAGCAAGAGGGAAGAGCGGCAATAGGTAGATAAGTAGAGACAAGGGGGGCATTCCAAAACAAGAACCTCCTTAATCGCATATCCATTTTCTTTGCGTGTTTCTTTGCTATATGTTATGACGCCATAAAGAAGCTTATGTTCAACTCTTTTTTTTTTTTTGAATCCATTTCGTTCATATCTCTGGTAATAATATATATTTAGAAAAAGAAGAAGAAAAAAAGAAGAAAAAAAAAAGCAGCTTTCCACCTCGACACCCCTACCCAATGATCTAAATCTGGTTGCGGTTCTTTCTTTCACATCCTCCCTTTATTTTATTTTATACCCCCATTTTTAATTTTTTTTTCTTCCAAAAACTGCAATTTTGACACCTCATATTGAGTAAGGAAAGAAACACAAAAGATGACAAAATGCAGCCCAGACCACCAGCAAGAGGGAACTCTGTTCCAAACCCAAGATCGAAGTACTGTCTTGGCATGATAGAGGTAGCACAAGAAGGCGATAGATGCAAGGTGGTAGCAGAAGAACGAGACTCCAGAAGACGATTAAAGGGGTGGGGACTGAGACCCCTACAGTTCGAAGGCACAGGACACATACGATGCGAAGAAAATAACGGGAGAATTCACTACAGAATACAAGAAGCAATCGAATGGGGCCGGCTAGGTTTAGGGGTTGAAGTGGCCTGGAAGGGCGCAGCTTTATCCAGCCATGAGACAGTAGATAACAACGCTATTCAAGACAAGGAAGCTACTGAAAGGCGTCAACTTGCAGCATCTCACAACATCGAATTGGTGCAGGTCTATGCCAGGTCCTTCTTGAGTAGAAGGGATCTCTTCTGCAGTCTTGCCACTTCTGAACAGCTTCAAAGAGCATCTCTGAGCAACTCTCGTTTGGCTGGCTTTGCTTTGCTGTTCCATGAGCACCTCTGTGCTGCCCATGCTGCCTCACGACGCAGTCTCCTTGCGACAGTACTGTCTACTTTGCACAGAGAGGATCGTTTTTGCCTGATTGATGTGTTTTCCCGTTTTAGTCGTGTCATCGTGGGTGACTTCTTATCCACGCTTCACAGCATGTATTGTGACAGGTATTCTACGTTCTGTGATGCCTATCGGCTTGCCTGTGGTCATGAGATAGCTTCTCATGCCGCACGTGAGCACATCGAAGGACTTTGGTTGTGTGGGTGGGACAGTCTTCTTTCATGCTGCCGCCTGCAGGAGCGCCACTTGCAGCATACTGCCGATATCGTGCAAAGCGAGATTGTAGAATGGATCGGGCTCGCCAAAGGTTTCATCAATGGATGGGTAGCTCAGGAGAGGGAGCGGGTGGCGGTGAGGGAAGCACAGGAACGGTGCTCGGTGGTTTCCGAGTCTTGCGAAGAACTCAAGCCAGTTATGTTGGTTGGCTTTGTCGTCACTGCATGGTGCGTGTCGTTGGAAGAGGGGCAGCAGAGGATATCGCAAACAGAGATGAAGCATTTCACATCTGAGATTGCAATACCCCACACAACCTTCATGAAGCAAGCGGTGGTCGACCAAGCCACCGCCCAAAGCTCTCTGCTAGTCGGTAACCCCGAGCAGCTTAATAGAACAGCAATAGAGGAGGCCTTCTCTCGGGGTACCATCATGGCAACGCGCCATGTTGCCGCCCTCCTCTTCACAGGGACGCTAGAGACGCTCAACAGGCGTTTGAAAGAATTCGCTGAGCAAAAGGTGCTCTTCTTGAAGGGTGCGGAGCCTGCTAAGCGTAAAGGTTGTGTTCTCGAGGAATCCATGTTGCGGAGGAGGATATATTCGGATGTAGAGGTGGACAAGAAGGATGTAATACGCAGGACGCTGGCGAGGGTAGCGACAGCACGGAGGGAGCAGCTATACGTCCAAGAGAACGAGATCAGGAAGGTGCTGGTGAGGTTTGAGACGAGAAGCAAAGAGGACACTACAGGACGTCTGGAAGTGGTGGGGCAAGAGGGTGCTTTGAGAGTCGTGACAATGAACGAAGAGCAGCAGACCCGGCTTGAATTGCAGGAGGTAGAAGATACAGCATGGCTTCCTTCTGCCATCAAGCACTTCAACAAAATTCACGAAGTGTCTCGATGTGGCCTGAAAGATTCCGAGTACACAGATTTCAAAAGGATCCGGTACCTATGGTCTACAACGTGGCGCGGCATCGTAGACAAGTCCACACACTTCATACAGGCCGTATGGCGCATCCACAGGGCCAAGCGCCTCAAGTCACAACTTCTCAACAACCGCATGGAGCTTGTCAATCTCGCCGAGGCCTCGCAAGCCCGCCTCTACTCCGCTCATCTCATCCAGAAGGTTTGGAGAGGCCACTACTGCAGATGCGTCCTTGCTACCGACCTGTTCGACGCCGAAGAGGCTTAGCTTTACTTTAGTTTATAAGAGGTCTGGCTTCCGTCAGCACTTTCTTGTTGTGATTTCCCTGTATTTTCGCTGCCTTTGTCACCGAGATCTATGACAGAAACCATGGGTGATTTCGATATGCTTAGCAACCTCGGGGTGGAGGTGCCCTACAAAGTGGTCAGACTCAGCAAGCCGCCTAGTTCCTTTATTATGGAAGCGGGGGGTGTGTGTGCGAAGTACGAGAAGAACAAGATTGATGCAGCAAGGACGTTCTACGAGAACAGGGGCTCTCGCTCTCCGAGGAGTGGCAGTGTGCCGTCTAGGAACGGCAGTGTGCCGTCTGGTGCTGATACCATGAACAGCAATACTTCTAGTTGGAGGTCCGACTGGCGCCCCCATGCTCAGCCCATGCAGCGCTCACACTTTTCAACTTCAAACCCCTCTAGTTGCATGCTTGGCAGCAACGAAGGCCCCATCTCCGAAAACGCCCACGAAATGTTGAACCACCGTAAGATATCGAAGCATGCCAGCCCTCGTTTGCCGCACCCCCTCGAGGCCCAGCACTACTCCAACACTCACAAGAGCGCTAGATCTGCTCTGAAGAAGATGGACGCCAACAGGAACTTTCGGGAGCTTCCCGCCGCGGGTGCTCGTTCGGAGGTATGTCTTAACAAGGTTTGACCAATATCTTGCCCCATAGAAAATCACGCGTTCCCCCGTCCCGTCGGATATCACTGGGCGTCACGTAGCAGAGAACGAACCAGTGTACCAGCCCGCAGTGGTGTCGGGACCGAAGTTGTGGACTGCTGAGAGGGATAGGAAAGAGAGAGAAAGGGAGAAGAATGACTGTGTTGTAGGGAAGGAAAAGGTGTTGAGGGCTAGCTCGCCGCCGAAGGAAAGGCAGGAACACATAGTACCAGAGGGGCCGAGGCTGTGGACGGCTGAAAGGGATCTGAGGTTGACCAGGAGGTCGTCATCCACACCAAACCACCCCTTAATGCACCAGCACAAGAAGCTACACGGCGACGGCGGGCTGGGCTCCAACGGGCAGGTGGGCCACCAGCCGTCGGACCTCCAAAGACGCTGGGACAACGCCGGGTGGTGGGCACCCCAAAGCTCCCCCACGGAAGTTCGACCCAAACCCGAATACGTCCCACCCTCCCCCAGCACCCGCGCCACCTACGGCGTGCCTAACTATTCCAAACGTGGCTACGAGCCGACCGACATGTCCATCCAGCGCCGCCACAGGTCCCCTTCTTCTACTCGCAAATGGAGACCTTGAGCAGCTTATATATTAATTTAGATTGTCAATCTAGAATTCTACGTTCCCGTTCCCCTTAGATGTTCCCTTTAATAGACTTCTTGGTTGTAGTATTGACAACGCCATTCGCATCTTCCAACTATTCACAGTGCGCCTGATAAAGATGCCTGCTCCCAACAGTATTGTAGGGCTAGCACAGAGAGAGTGGCAGCACAGCCTGGCGGGGCAGGGGAAAGAGTTGGCGTTTATGCAGCAGGAGATGAGTCCGGGACCTGGAGAGTATGAGGCGAAGAGGAAGAATATGGCAAAGGGCGTGACAAGGTGGAAGACGCCGGAAAAGGCAAGGAGGAGGTGCGGGAGTGTAGTGGGGGGTGGAAAGAGGGAGATCCCGAGGTACATGAGAGAGACGAAAAGCTTCAGGAACCAGATGAGTGGTGTAGAACAGGCAATGCAGGAGAGTATCCATCCTGGTATGCGAAGCCCTGCTGTCAACAGGAACTATGCCACTCCCACGGAGTCTGTCTTTGATAGACTGCACTCCCCGTTCCGCCGCTACCCGTTCAACAGCACAGGGACGGAAACTGCAGCATCCGTGCACACCTGTCAGTCCCCTTCGCCTGTGGCCTACCCCTCTGCCGACCCCCTCCCGGTGCGTCAGGCCCTCGACCGCCGACGAATCGAAGCCCGCATCACCGCCCTCAACGCCGAGATGGCCGTCCACCAGGACGCCTCATGGCAGCACCAGCTCACTCACACTGATGCTACGTGCCCGACCCTCACCCCACAAAGAGTACGTTGATGAACACTGCGAACTGCAAATAGTTAGGATTACTTTGTTGTTGTATTTGTACCCCACCCCTGTCCCTCCCTGTATCGATCTCGCATTAGCGACGACGAACCTTTTTATTGTACTCTCATGTGACTTCGTATGCTTTTTGCAGCTCGAAACAAGCAAGATGCACGAGGAGATCGCTCCGTCCGCGCATGACTGGAACCAAGTGTTCGTGCGGAACAGGTGCCGTGTGGAGTGCCCTGCTTGCAGGGAAGGGAACGTTGTGGAAACAGATGTGAATATCGGGGATTTTCTGGGGTGTTTGTCAAAAGTAGAAATGTATCTGAGAGTAGTAGGGACGAAGATCAACGGGACGGTGGAGAGGACGGACGGGGAGGTGTTAGGATGTTTGGACTACTTGTCAATGCTCCTTGAAAAGATCGTGACGGGAGAAGAGGCAGTCTATGTGTCGGTGAAGGATCCGCATTTTGTGAAACACGTGACATCTGTCCTTGGGGCTGTGGAGATTCTGCTGGCTGCAGATTTTAAATACGATCCGAAGGGAGAAGGCCTGTACTTCGTGAAGCCCGAGACCCACCACAGATGGATCTCGCGCCGTGCTGCTGCAGCGCTGCGTCTGCTGTCCGACGAGATCTATGCTTTGGAGCGACGCTCAAGGCACCACACCAGGAATGTTTATTCCGATTTGCAAACATTCACACATGAGTTCAACAGACTAACAGACGAGTACCACAAACCCTACTCCTATCCAAGGTTCGATGACGCAACGCAGTGGATGCGTGTCCGCAACTTTTTCTCTGTTGCAGGCTTCCTTATGAAAGACGCCACCCTCGTCCATGAATACCACCTCAAAGCCCAGGAGGCCTCCCGCTATCTTGAGCGCGTCCTCTCGTACGTCGCAGCGGGCAATGTGTCCGACTCGTACCTCGGCCCATGTGTTCTTTCCAACTGCCGCTTCTCTGAAGACCTGCAGCTTTCGCAGTACCTCGAAAAGGAAAAATCAGTCGATGAGGAAAACTTGTTAACCACCCCCACCCAGCCCTCGCTCCCCGTTACACCCTTAGCTGAGGTCCTCTCCCCTGAGATACGAGGTGTTTCCCCAGGTGTCACCATCACCAGGACACCTGTTAACTACCAGAAGAAGCAGGCCTTCAAGCACGCCCTCCCGTCGCCGGCGTTCTTAACACGCGAGCCTGAACTGCAGTACGCGGGGCTGCTGAACGTGGTGCAGAACTGCTTCATGAACTGCCTGCTGCAAGCGTACTTCACATGTAGGTCGTTCGAGAGCACGCTCCTGAAGTACCCTGCTGACTGGGTCGACGCCAACCCGAAAGACATTCCCCCCTCTGTAAAGCTCATCCACAGGATGCAGACGGTGTTCTCCTACTTGGAGGTGTCGTCTGCAGCCTGCGTGAACCCCGAGTACGTGCTCGAGAGCGTCGGTGCTTGCAACCCGCAGTTCATGGACGGCGGGCAGCACGACCCTCATGAGTTCGCAGATGCGCTTATCGACATGGTGTGCAAGGGGTTCATGGAGGGGGGACACGAGGGGAAGGACGCATTGGCGTTGGAGCTGAACGACTTGGTAAAGGGTGAGTGCACGGAAGTGAGCATTGGCAGGGACGGCAAAGCGCATGGGGAGACTCGGGTGGAGCTGGGGCTGCACTTCACGCCCCTTTACTTACCTATTGACAACAGTGAAGAATGTAGAGGCATGCCGCCCGGCACGCCTTTTAAGATGCCCACAACCGTCCCGCCAGAGGTGAGGAGCTGCGACAGGCACGTAAGGAAGAATGCGTACAAAAAGCTGGAACTCGAGGACGCAGAGGACGAGGACCTGAACAACACCTCGGACCTGGACCTGCTGTGCTCCGTGACGCCGCCCGAAGCATGCGAGTCGCTCAAGTTAGTTGCCTCGCTGGCACCAACAAGACCCGTGCTCCCCGAAGTGTTCGAAGAAGCAGCCGAGCCCGCCGCCGAGAACTCTGTGACTCTGTACCAGGCATTGGACCAGTTGTGCATTGACTTTAAAGACGATTCAGCCACAACAGCAGCTACGCTGAAGGGCTTCTCGAAGCTGCCATCGTTGCTAATGTTCTACCTGCCCGCAAGGACGTCGGGGTACGAGACACGCGTCTTCGACTACGACAAGGTGATCTACTTGGACAGGTACACCGACACGGCAGAGGCGGCGAAGGGGAGGATGGCGTGCTTCGAAAAGCTGTCGGAGGTGAAGAGGCTGAAGGCACAACTGGTAAAGAAGGAAGACGCAAAAAACAAACTATCAGCGGTTATAGGGTGCACGGGTCTGGACACACAACAGAGCACTATGGTGGATGACCTGTTCAAAGGAATCGAGAAGGACATGGGACAGATAGAGGGCGAGGTGGAGGGGCTGAGGAACGAAATCGCAGGAAGCTATGTAGGTGTGGGCAGGGACCAGGGGAACACATTTCACCTGCATGCTGTGATTGTGCACAAGCACCTAGCAGAAGGCATCGGGCACTACTTCTCCTACGCATTGGACAGGAGGGTGTCCCCTAGTAGGTGGATCAAGTTCGACGACACTCGGGTTACAACAGTCAGCGAGGCTGAGGTCTTCTCTTTAGAAACTCGCAGGAATGTGTACTGTCTGTTCTACGAGTCTGCTGCCAATATCGAGAAGCAGTGCAACCTCTCCATCTCTGTCCCCCAGCCCATCAGACGGATCATAGAACACGAAGACCAACGCTGGGAGCAGAAAATACAGAACAACCAGCAGCCTGTCATGCCGTGAGTTTTAGATTATTTTTAGAGTTCCATTAGATTTTTTTTATTCGTGTTACAAAACACGATTTTTTTTTCTTTTTTTTTTTTTTAGATGCAACACACTCTTGTAGATGACAACGATTTTTTTTCCTCTTTTTTTTTTTTTGCTTGAAAGAGACGAACGAAAAAAAAAAATAAGAAAGAATTATTCCCACCCTTCTTTGACTTGTTGTAAGATATTTTCTTCTTCCTTTTTTTTTTTTTTTCCATTCAGTTTTTTTTTTTTTTTGTGTGACAGCGTCAAAGAAGAAAAGAAATAAAGAAAGAATAAGAAGAAGAAGAAAAGATAATGTGCGAATTATTAAAGCAAAAGGGGGGAGAAGGGGGGGGGGGATTTCTTTTAAAAAACGAGGGTTTTGTCCGCCGATCGTATCTCCTCTCCCCCCCTCCCCCCCCCAACTGATCAAATCATTTTTTTGTTTCCTCTCGGTCTTTTTTTTCCCTCTCTCTTTCCTCGACTACCGAAAAACAAAAGAACACCCCCCCCCCCCCCCCCATAACGTTTCCTTTTTTTATCGTTAAAAGGATCAACAAAAAAAGGGTGTTTTCCGAGTTCCCCGTTTTTTCCATTCTACTATACACGCTCCTTCACTGTACTCCATACTCATTATTATTTTTTTTTTTAAATACTGTAAAACGAATAATGTCGGACGGAAAAATTCTCGGACAGAAAAACTCCCGGACACCAAAAAAACCCGGACATTTTTCCGTCCGGGAGTTTTTCCGGGAAGAAGTTTTTTTACTTAAGGGGGGTAGCAGCTCCCACCACGTTTGCCTGGAAGGGCTTTATTCCTTGTGCAGAGCCAAAATGTCACCCTGCGTGCAGTTTGAATTTTTCTTCCCCTTTCAATGCACCAACAAACAGCACCCACGGGATCTTTAACTTCTCATAAACCCGTACTTCTTTCGTCAAATTGACCAGTTCGACTACCCATGGCACGTTGAGCAGCTGGCTTGTGAGGGGCCCAACTTTGGTGCTGACACCCCCGGCCAGCTCACCCCCGAGAGGTGGAGGAGATAAACTCCTTACACCGGGCCACAAACCCCCGAAAGCAGCTTGGCGGCCTCTGCCTCGGTCAGAAGACGGCAGCAACAGGTTCAACAGAGCCCCCGGTTTCTTCCAGACGGAAATACTGGACGTTGCTATTCCACCCAACCACACCCTGGCCGCCGCGACGCCGTGATAGCTGCGTATCGCCCAATACGGGATTTAGCATCCTTCGGGGGCTGAAAGGTTTTTGCTTGAGTCGATAGGTAAACGGGCTTGGTGAGCCTATCCCAGCACAACAAATATGCACCTATGCAGAAGGGCTGCTGTGCGCCAATCCAGCCCGAAAGACAGACTGGTAGACTTTGGTGGGGCACTGTCCTTTTCCACTGGCTAGGCTGACAAAATTTTGCAGCAAGAAAGACAAAAGCCGCAAGCCACCTCCGGAAAGCCCGGAAACGAGAAGGACAACGAGAAGGCACGCTGTTTCACCATGGAATTCAGGTCCATAATCGACACCCATAAAGTAAGGCCGGAATTGGTCTGGAATACGGGGTTAAAAACCAAAACAAAAAAAAGGGGTGCTAAGGTCGTAAAAGTCCGTGGCTTGGGGGACAAAACGGGCTATAACCGAACAGCTGGCTGTTTCCTTGGCTGGATGGTTAAATACAAAGGCAAAGCGGAAACGCAACCGGCAGGGATTATCCGTGCCCCGGTCAAGCACCCGCCCACCGAATGGAGCCTAACGGCATCGCCCAATCATTGGGCTAATTATGATACTCGGTATCTGGGTTACGGAGCTGTTTCTTCCTTTTTGCTATAAATCATCGATTCCCATGGTTTTGCCGAACGGGCCGATTCTGCTGCTTGTCGGCGACCACAACTCTCATATGCCTATGGGTTCGTAGAGTGGTTCGCAAACGTGCACATTGCTTTTGTCCCCCTGGGCTCACCTACATGGTTCAACCGATGGATATTGGGTTGAACGCAGCTGTAAAGCATCTATTAAGAAAGGTAGTAGGCCACACGAAGGCTCGACAAGCTGATTGCCTCAGGGGCAGCAAGGGAGGACAAAGATGCAGAAAGGGAACCCTGGGGGTTTCTTCGCGCGGTTGCCGTTTGCAGCCCAGGCCAGTATGTAGGTGGTAGTGGACCAGGCCCCCTGACGGCCTTACCTAAAAAAAATTCCCGGACGGAAAAACTCCCGGACGGAAAAATTCCCGGACGCCAAAAAAACTCGGACATTTTTCCGTCCGGGAGTTTTTCGTTTTACAGTATATTTTTTTTACCTCCGTTCTAAACCAAGTAAGGAAAAAAAAAGGGGGACACAATGCAAGTCTTCATCCACGAAGAGGGAACAGGCGAAGTACAAAACGTGACCGTCCAGCCAAGCTGGTGCATTGAGGACGTGAAGAAGGAAATCGAACGAACAATCGGCGCCTACAAGAATGACCAAGTCCTGGTGTACGATGCTAGTGAGGTGGAAGACGCTACGCTTTTATCAGACATAGGGATTGGCGCGGAGGGTATTCTTGTCCTGAGGAGGGGCGCCATGTCAGTCGCACGAAAATGGCTTCAAGAAGCGAAAATACCCTGCACATCCAGAGGGCTGTGCGATGCTTTGCGAAACAAGCAAGCCGATATTGTGGAAAAACTTCTTTTAGGGTTCCCTTCTTGCGCTGATACCTACGATCTTGTGTCAGATGCCACACCCCTTGCTACTGCCGCGCAAGTGGGGAACTTAAACATCGCCAGAAAATTACTGTCAATGGGGGCATCACCGTCGTTTGTTAACTCCAAGGGGCAGGATCCTTTCTTTATTGCTTGCATACACGGTCATCTTGCCATTGCTGAGCTTCTCCTGCCGTGTTCTAACCCGCATTCTCGTGACACGGCTTCGCACTCCCCTTTGTACTGGGCTGCCGCCAACAAGCATTATCATGTTATTAAGTTCCTTCTTACAAACGGCGCGCTTCCAGACACACCGACCTTCCTTTCTACTCTGAAGGACGCACCGAGTTCGTCGGCACTCCTTAGCACCATGCTGCTCCCTTGTAAGTCGTCCTTCCGTGCTGCTTATTATTCAATCCTTTTACAGACTCCCGATGGCTGAAACTTCCGTCCCAGCTTTTTTAACATTTTTTTTTTTTTTTGCTCCCTCCTTCGCACTGTATATTAGATTGTGCTTTTTTTTTTTTTTTTTTTTTTTTTTTTTTTTTTTTTTTTTTTTTTTTTTTTTTAGTGGTGGGGAAATAGAAAGAAGTGTTGTTCGCTGTTGACCTCCTCGTAGCGCAGTAGCGCTAAAGTCGGAGTGGAAGAACGTAATGCAATGCTCAGGAAGACGAACATGAGAAGAATCTTGGTTACCCGGGATAAGGACACGAGGTGCGCCCCCGTAATCAAGCAGACAGTTCTTGTGCAGGACGCCGTCAACACTGGCCTCCTTTATCTCTTATATTTTTCTTACTTTCTATTTTTTTCCGTCATTTTTTTTTTGTTTCGTTTGTACTTTAAAAAAAAAACTGAACCATGAAGGGGATAAAGGGAAAAAAAAGAAAAAGAAAAAAAAAAACCTCGCTGTACACTATATGCTTTTTTTTTTTTTGGTTGTTTTTTTTTTCTTCTCTTTTTTCTTTTTCTGTGCAAGAACGAGTCTTTGACTTGTCTAAACAAAAGGGGAACGTTGGCAACGTGTTTTCGGGTTTACAAACTTCTCCAGGTTTTACCCGGCACGTACAAACAACGGCCAGTTCCCCTTTTCTTGTTTTTTTTTTCTTTTTTTTTTCCCTTGCTCTTCCTCTTACACCCCATGTATGGCCCGTCTTTCGCTTGCCGGCTCTTCTTCCTTTTCTTTTTTTTTTTTTTTTACGTAAACTTTTTTATGTAGAAAATGTCGGGCGGAGAAAACTCCCCGACACCTATAAAAAAAAAAAAAAAAAAGAAGAACATTCCCCCCCTCAATTTCTTCGTCTCTACTTACCTATCCCTTTCTCCCAAGGCCTAGAGGGAAAGGGACAGATAGGTGGATAGGAGACGTCCCGAATCAGGAATCTCCCATCCCACTCTTTTTTGAACAAATGCCTATCTATTTGAATTCCGCCTTTGTACACTATGCCTGTCTTTATACACACTTTCTTTTTTTTTTATACTCCTTTTGACACAACGAACATAGAAAAACCTTCATAACCATTTCAAAAAGACAGGTAAAAAACAACATGCCCGTCAGAGGAAATGTGCTGCTGCTGAGCGAGGCGGAAGCGGCGATCGCAGCGATGGACGTGAGCAAGCTGTCAAGGAAGGAGAGGAAGCAGTTTGAATTGCGGAAGAAATTGGGAAAGACATTAGACGCTATTAGCAGGTACTGAACGTAGTTTTCTTTTCTTTTTTTTTTTGAATTTTAAACCCCCCCCCCCCCGCAGAGTGGAGAAGGAGAACGAAGAAGACCCCTCAAAGCCGAGACAGAGGACGTCTTTGACAGGCTTCTGGAGGAAGCGAAAAGAAGCAGCTAAAAGTTGTGTTTTTGTGGGCAACATGCCCTTGGATATTTCCGAAAGAGAGATTCGTGACCATTTTTCTGAAATAGGTGAGATAGTAGACTTCCGGTGGCTGCCTGCGACGTCCGCCTCGTGCATAACTTACATCCAGTTTGAAAGCCCCGAACTGGCAGAGGCGGCGGTTGCCCTCCCGGCACCTTATTTCAGGGGGCACACCCTTCGCATCAACCTAGCCAACGACAACAAGGAGCGCAAGGCAGCCATCAACAAACGAACAGGCAGCGCGGCAAATCTAGAAACAGAGGGAACCACCGAACCCGCCCCCCCTGTGAAGAAGCAGCGCATCCAAGCGCCGAGAAACAAGGTAAGCATCATCGACTAGCATATCAGCGTGAATAACACATGGGGTTGAGTATTTATATTTCCCCTCGGCATAATATAATTTCCCTTTTTATTTTTCATTTTTACACCACAGGAGGGGCGGATGGCGGCCCTCCCTGCGTCCAAGGGTTTGGGCAATGTGGCGGGCATGTTCCCCCAGGTGTGTGGGGACACCAAGTTTACTTACTTGGACTCGGCGGCCACAACACTGAAGCCCAAGATAGTTGCGGACACTATTGATAAGTATTACCGTCAGCAGTGCGCTACGGTTCACAGAGGGATGTACCCCTTGGCGTTGAAGGCTACCGATAAGTACCAGCAGACACGGCGGAAGGTGGCGGCTTTTATAGGTGCGCGTGACTCGCAAGAAGTCGTCTTCACGAAGGGGTGCACGGAGTCCATCAACCTCGTGGCGCAGTCCTTCGGCACCGCCTTCGTCAAGAAGAACGACGAGATCATCATCACGGAGTCTGAGCACCACTCGAACATCGTGCCGTGGCAGCTCCTGTCCCAAAGGACGGGCTGCAAACTGCGCGTTGTTCCCATGAACCCCAAGACAGGCCACCTCGACTATGAGTACCTGAGAAGGAACATCAGCCCTCTCACAAAGCTGGTCGCCGTGCAGCACAAATCAAACGTGACAGGCGTCACACATGACATTCAGAAGATATCAGAGATGGCGAAGAAGCACGGTGCCAAGGTGCTGGTGGACGCAGCCCAGTCATGTGCGACGAACGACATCGACGTGCAGCGCATGGGGTATGCCATCCTGTCTGTCTGGTTAACATAAATAGGGTTGACTTTCTAGCACTCTCGGGACACAAGATGTTTGGCCCCACTGGCATCGGTGTGTTGTACGGGAAAAGAGAGCTGCTGAACAGCATGCCTCCCTACCAGGGTGGCGGTGACATGGTATGCTGGTTGCCATTCGACATCTCACGCACAGGTCGACCGTGTGAACTTTGAAAAGACGACATTTGCACCTATCCCTCAGAAGTTCGAGGCAGGCACGCCGCTCATCAGCTCCGTCATAGGGCTGGGTGCTGCAGTCGACTTCATTGAAAGCTTGGGTCGGAAGGGGATACGCGCCTACGTCGACGAGCTGGGGAACTACGCAAGGAAGAAGCTGACGGAGATCAGTGAGGTGAAGCTGCTCCCTTCTGAGAGCAGCGTGGTGTCCTTTACAACGGCAAGGTCACCCTTGGATGCAGCGACACTCTTAGGAGAGACGGGGTTCGCCGTGCGGGCAGGGCATCACTGTTGCCAACCGTTACACCAAAAGCTTGGCATAAGCTCTTCGTTGCGCGTCAGTGTTGCCCCCTACACGACGAAGGCCGACATCGACAAGTTTGTTGCTGCCTTGAAGGATGTGCTGAAGCAGTTGAGAAACAATGCTGGCGACGCGTGACAGAGACGAAAAAGGCCCCTTAGATGCGACCTTGCTTGTTGCTCGGGATCCAGTTCTTTTGAATGCACTTATTATGATCCGCACTTCGCAACATATTCACCGCACCACAGGAGCAAGATGCCAGCAGATGCTATAGGGTCACCGAGCAAGACACCTGGGAGGAAGAAGAAACCTGGTGAGGAGAAATGGTTGGATGTGGAATCGAAGAGGCAGGCAACGCAGCTGACAGCCTCACTGACAGAATACGTGTACTTCCTGGCGAACGACCCGTCTGTAGCACAGCAGAGAATAGCACAGAATATTCACCGCAGCGTGCCTAGCTACGTCCAGAAGGCAGAGCAGACGCGGTCCCTGCACACAGAGGCCAAGGGAGTCAACGAGGACCTGGTCCTCACCGTGCGTGACCTGGAGCATGTGTGCGATCTCCCTGTCTTCAAATCCGTTCATAGTAAACTAGTGTGTGCCACGGAGTTCGCAAAGCAGCTCTTAACTGAAGATGACCAGTAACCACCTTTCCCCCTTTTTCGTACGTTCTCCTGTTTTCTTTTTGTTCGTTACGTCTTACGGTACTTATTTTGTTGTCTGTATTCCAAAAGAAGAAGAAGAAAAAAAAGAAGAACAAAACAAGAAGGGTTACACAGTGCGGTACCATGAGGAGAGGGGGCTCTTCTGACACGAGGACGGTAATAAAATGGGGAACAGTGGTGGTGATGGTGTACTGTTCGGGGTACTGGATGGGGTACAGCCATGCGATTCTGCCTGCGAGGGAGCAGATCACCAGGAAGCAAAGTGGTGTGTATGAAGAAAAGAAATACCAGCACATACAACGGGAGACACAGGTGAATGTCAAGCCTGTTATAGACGATGAGAAGAAGGAGGATGACATCGCAGAACAGAATAATGATGCACAGTACGAGGTACTCGACTCGCGGGGGAACCACCTCACCGTCGCGAAACACTTCATCGACTTAACCTACAAACCCACCAAGCTCCAGAAGCAGCACCTCGCAGGGAAACAACTCACGCAATCAGAGATCGAAGCGCTCCCAATGTACAAAAACGTCTTCAGCAACGACCTCCTCCCATGCGGCAGAAAGGTGATGATATGCCCGCCTTGGAAAATGGAAAGCGACACGCTGCAAATCCCTTTGAAACATCTCCCAAGGAAAAAGGCAACCTCCGTCGATCAAAAGTACGACCGGCGTGCGGTGAACTGCCAGAAATCCGGGATATGGCACAAGATAAGTTTGGACGACCACAAGTTGATATTGAGGGTGATCGAGAAACTGTTGCAAGTGAAGAAAGGGGATTATGTTTTCGATTGGGGGAGCGGGTGTGGGCATAAATTGAAGTTCTTATCAGATTCAAGGGAGGTGGCAGGGTTAGGCGTGGATGTCAGCGAGAAGAGCGTTGAATACTCAGTGGTGAACACGACAAAGAACAACCACTTCTGCAGAGCCAATGGTGTGCGGGTGGATGAATGGATCCCTGAGAACTACTTCGATCACGCCATCTCCTTCGGGTCGGTGTACCATGTGTATAATAGGACTACTTTCTGCTCAGTAATACGGTCCATGGTCCGCGTGGTAAAGAAGGGTGGAAGGGTGTACAATGGTTGGACTGAGAATGCTGAGTATCGCAGGGCCGACATCGCCCCCTGCCTGCGCGACCTTCCGGTCACAATCGATATTGTTGAAGAGCGTAAAGCCTTCTCCCACGTCCCCGTCTTCCCTCTCAAGGCGCAGCAGACTATCCCTAATACGTATTCCCTTGTCGTGACTAAGACAGAGGCAACTACGGTATGTACATATGGGGGAGGGGGTAAAAAAAGATTTTTTTAAATATTCACACAGCCCCGTTTTTGGAAATACGTCCCCATCACCTGCACAACTCATAAGTGTGATGAGGTTTCTTACTAGCCCGTGGTGGGAGGAAAGAAAAAAAAAGAAGAAAGAACGTAAAAAAAAAAAAAAGACCCCCCATTATTTTCTCCTTCTCGAGTAGTTGGAAAAACAAAAAGAAGATTTTTGTTACTTAGATGGTGTTCGGGGACCGCCAATGGTGTCTCAAGATACTGAGGAGCAACAAAAAAAAAAAGAAAAGATCCGGTAATTCGGTAAAGTAATAAAAAATAGGAAAGGAAACTTTAACAACAAGAAGGGGAGGGGGAGGGGGGGGAGTGTATTCGTTTTTTTGTTCTGTTTGATAATTTATAATTCATAAACCACCCCCATTTTTTTTTGTCAAGTCGGGCATCGTTTTTTTTTCCCCCTTCCAACAACTGGTTATCATAACACAATGATAAAAAAAGAAAACGGGCTTTGCTGCCATCATTCACATCGCCCCATAAAGCAGTGAGAGATGAGGTTCCTCAAGACGCCGGCCATGCAGGCCTTCTCAAAAGCATGCATGGGGAAGAAAGGGAAGAGAGTCCATGTCTGTGACATGGAACACGTACGAGAGGTGGCAGTGGAACTGCTGCCTGAATGGGTTGAGGACAGGGAAGTGATAGTCACAGCAAGGATTCTTGCAATGCTGGTGGGAGCAGTACGGTGGAAAATGGACCAACTGGTGTTTGTTTTTGAGGGCGACATACGGCATAGAGACTTGGTAGAGGTCTTTGCAGGCACACACCCTAACATACTAGCAGGGGACTCTGCGGATATCATAAAAGGCATCAAGGAGCTTACGGCACAACGTGGTGAAGATCTCCTTCTCTACACAGGGAGGGCCGTACACGCGCAGGCACCTTTACCCGCAGCTCACTCGTTCACCCCTGACACGCAGTGGAACCACCTCACCATGCCCACCTATGTTATATCTCGTTTCTTCCCCCGCGATCAGGCCCTCGCCATTGTTGCTGCGATCGACGGTTCTTTAACCATCCCTGCTCCTTCTTCGCTTCCCGGCGACCTTGCTTCGGCTTATGTGTCTCTTCAGCCAAAAGTCCAAGAGCTGTACAGCAGCCTTGTGGCGCCCTCCTCGTTCATCCCCCCGTCCTTCTCGCCCTACGAGCCTGTCGGTGACGAGGCGGCGTTGAAGGTTCTTGAAAAATACCGCCTGCAACACTTAGAGTTATTGGTGAAGCAAGCGTAAAAACCGCCGATAGGCGTTAAGTCTTTTTCTTTTATTTTTTTTTTTTAAATAAGTTCTTCCAAAAGCACGACACAGGTGGTGGCTGCAATGTGGGTGAGGAGGCTTGCCGTCCCATGCAAGAGGCAGGTGGGTGCTAAGCTTCTCCAGCGTAGGTACGAGACTGATGAAGTGGAAGAGGAGGACTCCGGACAGAGGGGCATCGAAGAGTTCGTGGGACAGCACATCATAGAAAAAGGATTCGGAGCAGCGACTCCGGACCCTGGGAGGTCGTGGATGGTGGAGGAGCTGGAGGGGAAGAGCTACGAGGACCTGCGGAGGATCTGGTTTTTGTGCCTCAAGGAGAGGAACCAGTTAAAGTCAGTTGAGCTGTTCTATCAACACCAGACAGAGACCTTTGGCGACTTTCCCCACCCCGACAGGTTGAACAGAGTGGAGGTGAGCTTGCGGCGCGTGAAAGAGGTGGTCTCGGATAGGCACACCGTGGCAACAAGGGTTGCCTGGAAGGAGTTCATGCGAAGAATATCCGAAAACCAGTACCGGTTCCCCGCAGGGCCACAGCCCCCGGCTGGATACGACAACCCTACCCGCAGGGTGGCCTTCTACAGCAAGAACCGTATAGTACCCACACCCGAGGACTATAACGAGCACGATTCAGAGAAATGGGAGAGGCTTGTCGAGAGGGTTAGCGTGATGCTGGAAGTAAAACCTGTCGATGTGAAGGAAGACCTGACCCCCGAAGGTGTTGAACGAAAGGAGAGGCTTGAATTCGTGAAGACAAGACTGAGGATGGTATCTCGTGACCTGCTGGCGTACAAAGAGGATCTTGTGGAAGAATGGAGACGCGAGAAGGCGGAGCTCAAGGACGAGGGGCCGTACATGTACACAGTGACACTGCCGACAGCAGCGGACTGCGAAGAAATTGTTAAGCAGGCGGAGAACGGTCTTGACGAGGTCGTGACGCTGGGTCTGGTGGAAGGCTCGGCGCCGCCGCCTTACTCTTCTTTCATTGACGACGAACACGTGCTTGTCTCGTCAGAGCTTCTACCCCTCGAACCCTTCAAGGACGACCTTTACGAGAATGTCTTGGCAAGGGAAGAGTGGCTGCAACGTGCACGCACCCGACCTGCCCCTGTGCGACCACAGCCGTTCGCAGATGCCCCTTCTGGTGTGGATCCTTTCGTAAGGTATGCTTTATTATTTTTAACACACACCACCGTCATAGGCAGCTTCGCAGTGCAGAGCACAACGTTCACCAAGTGTACTACGAATACAGTGGGTCCAAGAAGGTATGTTGCACCCCCCTAACACCCCGCCCCGCAGGCCCGATACATCGACTCTCCCCACGAAGGCACGCAGATCATCAGCCGCTACAACAAGCCAAACGAAGAGCCTTGAGGCACGTCACCGTACTGATAATAAGGGGATGGGTAGTGTGCAACTTCATTTCAGTCATTTGTCTACAATACCTGCTCGCGTACCTGCGTACGAAGCCACACAGGATCCAACAGATGAGCTACCAAGCTTGTTTGACGAGCGCAACAAAAGCGCTAGAAGCAGATGAACGGGGACAGGTGGATTTGGCTATTGAAGCTTACAAAAAAGCGGTGGAACAGATGATGCTGTGGTCACACAAGGAGACAAACACGGACAAGAAAGCTGCGTTGAAAAAGAACATGACACGCTGTCTGGACAGGGCAGAGGAGCTGCAAGGCAAAGAGACGGTTGCAAAGGCGAAAACCTTGGCTGACAAGGCAGGGCAACTAGAAAAGGATAAGAAGTACAACGAAGCGAAAGCATGTTACATAAAAGCGGCGGAGATCTTGTTCGAATATAAAAAGACGCAAAGGCAGAAGGACGTGCAGCTCGCAATCAAGCTGCAGATCGACAGCCACATGAAGTCTGCGGAGCTCCTCACGCTCTTGTCGGCAGCACCTATTCCAAAGCACACCCCTGAGGGGGAGTACAAACCAGCACCGCCGACCCCTCAAATGAGCATTGCCAATCTTAAAAAGCCAGAACAAGGACAGGCTGCTCACCTGCAGCAAAACAACTTGTCTGCAGAAGAGTATGCGTTCCTTAAAAACGAAGGCTCCTTGGTGTGCGGCTCGAGGCTGCCTATGTGGGACGACAGGGAGCAGGGGTACCCTTCGGTGCACCCGCTCACCTCGCCGACTGTTTTCACAGATCCTGCAGCCCCTAAGTTGTCACAAAAGCAGGTCGAGCACGGTGCTGTTTGGATGCGGCCTACGGAGTTTCTCCCGAAGGGAGTGCCCCCATGTATTGTAAGCGCCAAGGTGGACCCGTTATCCATCTCGCAGAGTGTGGTGGGCAACTGTTCTTATGTGTGCAGTCTGATTGTCGCAGCCGCCTTTGAGCAGCGTTTCCCCACAGCGAAACTAATCTCATCTGCTATGTTTCCACAGGACGCGTCGGGACGGCCGGTGCCCAACCCTTCTGGAAAGCATGCTGTGAAGCTCCTTGTGAACGGCATAGTGCGGATGGTGATCATCGATGATAGGGTGGTGGCCTCCAAGGGCAAAGGGTGGGTAGGCGGCCCTATGGGCGGGCATGCCATCGACGTCCAGGGCCATTCGCCTTTAAGCGGGCACTGTACCTCTGGAGACTTGTGGGTCGCATTGTATGAAAAGGCCTTCCTTAAAGTGTTTGGGGCAAGCTACGAGTTTGGAGGCAGCAGCTCATGCTCTGACCTGTATCATTTGTGCGGGTGGATCCCTGAGTCTATGGATATGGACGAGTCTTTCAACAAACAAGATGAATGGAAGCGATTGTCCACAGCACATCACAAGGGACAGGTGATGACCACTATGGGAACAGCACCGAAGGGGAAGATGCCAGAAATTTGGAGGGAAAAGCTCGGGCTCATTGCGGGGCACGCGTACAGTGTTTTGGACTACAAAGAGGTCAACGGCTTGAAACTGCTGAAGATGATGAACCCGTGGCAACAGCACCGATGGACGGGGAGGTACTCCCACAAAGACAATGTGAACTGGACCCCAGCACTGCAAAAGGTACTGCAGTACGACAAACGCCAAGAGGACAACGGAGTCTTTTGGATCGACTGGAACGACGCCACCAAGTTCTTCGAAAGGATCAACCTGTCATGGATGCCACACACCTTTCCTTACAGGTTCGCTCAGCACCTCAACTGGAAGAATAATATCTCCGAAAACCACCACTACTTCCGGTGCCCGCAGTACTCTCTCACTGTTGAAGCATCTGCTGCCACCTCAGTATGGGTACTGCTCTGTCGTCACATCCTTGCAAAAGCAGAGGAAGAACATCCTTTCATCACTATCCATGTCTACAACACCACGGGGCTTCCACCCGTGCGCATTGCCACGCCCTACATGCTCGGAGAGGGCAGGCTGTTGCACAACGGGGTTTACAAAAACGCTTCCATGAAGCTGCACCGTCTTGAAATCCCTGCAGGGCACACCTCATACACGGTCATCGTGTCAAGTTTGTCGACTGCTCCATTCCCCCACACGCTGACGGTGTACAGCCCTCTCAAGACTATTCAGATTAAAAAAGTGCCCGAGAAGCCATACCCCCATGCAAAGGAAGTGAAGGGGGCATGGACGAGTGAGTCTGCGGGCGGTCGTGCGGGGCTGCCGACGTGGAAGAAAAACCCACAGTACCGCGTGGTGGTGAAGGAGCCTGCTAGGATTATCGCTACGCTTGAGATCGCGAAAGAGATGTCAGTAGGGATGTCTATGTCGTGTGTGGGCAAGGAGACCCTCGTCGCACAGGGCACGCACTGGCAAGGCAGGCTCGAGAGCATACAACAGATTAAATACAGGAACGGCAACTACGGCATGGCTATGGCGTGCTTAGATACAATGTGCCCGCCCGACGAGAACGAACAGCCGAAAGGAGAGCTTGTACCCCCTGGGGTGTACACCATTGTGCCGTGCACATATGAGGGTGGGCTCGAGGCACCGTTTAAGTTAACAGTGTACTCAAATATCGCCAGCTGTGCAGCATCACTTGTGCCTATCGGCGAGGAGGGGGCCGGGATGAAATATAAGGAACTGCGCGGTGAGTGGACTGAAGGGGTGAAGACGGTCACCTTCAAGATACACTCCTTTTCGCAGATCACCTGCCGCCTAATTGCCACGTCCACACAACACCACATCTCCGCAACGCTAGCTCTCAACGATGTAAAGGCAGCGCCCTGCTCCTTGTCGGAGTACTTGCTCCCCCTTACAGCTTTCCCCCACCCCGTCTCTTCATCCTCTCCCGCAACTCTTACTGCCACCGTGCACGGCACCCAGCCTGGTTCCTTCGTTATTCGGTGCTACACCAACACCGACCTGCAGCTCCGCTGAGTCGTCATGCTTCCTGAAGGGGTCTTGCCCACCCTTCGTCTGCTTCTTCTCATTCCAAAAGAAAAACGAAAGAAAGGGAAAAAAAGGGGGGGCTTTATTTGTTTCCGGTGATCCACCATTCTAAGTAGCCTGGTTTTCTTCAGTTTATTAGAGATTTCAGAATTATGCCGAGTTTAAGATCCATCATGCATGACCTTAAATGGAAGCATAGCAGTGGCATTAATGAAGTCGATACATAACTGACCTGTCGGGTTAACACAAGCGCTGCTTAAATAAGCAGATTTTGTTATTAATCTTTCCATTCTGGTGGACGAAAAAGCTTATGGCAAAACGTTAGAATCTACGCCGGAAAGAGAGGGAAAAGAAGTTTTACGTTAACAGGAATCGGTTGTTTGTTTTCCCAGCAAGATCCCTGCAGGAGAGGGGGGGAGGCAGGGGAGGTTTTTACAAAAGATGGAAGACAGACAGAACACAATGGATAACCTGCTCTTGGATTTGAAGAATATGTGCGAAGACGAAGGAGTAGAGTACGAGGCAAAGAAGGAAGAGTTGATGGAGGAAGAAAAGGCGGTGATAAGGGAAGTGGCGGAGCTGGTGTGTCAGAGTGCGATGAAGTACTCACTCCCGAGGCAGGTGGTGGAGGCAGCTATGCTAGATGAGGTAATGGCGAAAGGTTTCCCGAGTGGATCAGTCCCGCTAGAGGTCATGGGACATGGGAACCAAGAGTACGCAGCAGCTGCCGACCGTATCGAAGCAGCAAAGAAGGAGCCTTTTCGACACGCACGCCTCTCTGTGACCCTCCCGGCCATTCTCCGATCGTTCCCCAGCCCTGCCAAGACAAACACTGTGAGGCTCTCCATGTACTATATCAAAACAGCGCAACGGCATTGCCAAAGCTCATCTCTCATTTTGGTACTTAAAGCGCTCGACGACCTTCCCGCTCCTCTATGTACCATCCCCCCTATTTACATATTGCAGGTCCTTGACTATTTCTTAAAGCTCACCCCCCCACATGGTATGCCCTTTTCATGACACAGCTGAACAGGCGAAACCTACGACGTGCAACACGAGGAGCTTATCATCAGAATCGCCGACAACGTCATAGCAGCGAACGCCTCGTTGCCAGCTGCGATAAAAGCCGCCGCTGCACAATTGTATGATTTTTTTATATAAAGGAGAAAACCCAACGTTTATAGGACCGCTGAAATCCTTTACAGCTGGCTGCAGTGCGGGTACCTCCGTCACGTCATGGAACAGGTGTCCGTGAGCACAGAGCTGAAGGGGCTGCTTGTCGGCAAGGTGGACGCACTGTCGGAATTGTAACATCTTTATTTATGCTTCAGAGAGCCTGTTGTAATATGTAAAAATACAGGGACCACTCTTTGTATCTGATGGAGTGTCCTGTATGTTACGAGGCGTTCGGTCTGCACGGTGCGATGGTGCCGTACAGGCTGCGGTGCGGCCACGCACTGTGCATGGCAGACGTGAAAGGGATCGTTGCTGTGTCGGGGTGTGTGTTCCCATGCCCCATGTGCCGTACACGGTGCTCTGAAGATGAGCTTGTCATCGCCGATGACATGCTACAGGTTATCAACGACATGGAGGGGGATAAGGCTTGCACTGCATGCAAGAAGTTCTACGGGCATGCAGGCGGACAGTGTTCGAGATGCTCCGCTGGGTTGGACGAAAAGGAGGCAGTACTGAAGGACGCAGAAGACAGAGAAGCCCTGCCAGACCTGGACAGGGTGCGGGGCAGAGACGGCTTCCTCAACCCGAAGAAGGAGAAAATGTTTGAAAAGATCCTTGCTACCCGACCTGGGATCGAAGACTTTGTGCAAGCCTTAACAAACTTGGAAGTGTCAACAATGATGGCAGAACAGGCAAAACACATCCTCAATACAGTGGCGACATGGTCGCCCCCACGTTATCTCTTGGTCAAATATCATCATGCCACTCTCTATAAGGTTCTCGACACCTGGAACCTCTCAGCGGACGAAGACGTAACTTGTGACTACGCAACATACCGCCCTTCCCCCACGTCTTGTAAGTTCCTTGACACAGTAGCGGCACGTTGCAGAAAAAACCCCACTACTTGGGTTCCTATTGAGCCGCCTGTTGAAGTCCGCAAGTTTTGGGGTAAACCATCATAGCCAGCCAGGTACTTTTGTTAGGTGGTGCATCAAAAAAGAAAAAGAAGAAAATAATGGATTGAGTTTACTTCTTCTTGTTTTTAGCAATTCCACTGTCGAAAATGAAAACTAGTTGTTGGTAAGGGAGCGACGGAAGAAAACTCTGACCAACACCATTTCTCTGTTCAGGAGAGGTGTAACCCACCAGCTGAGCCACCGGTTACTTCCCACCCGAGGGTTGCCCTATGCCGTACAAACCAATATGGGTATTCAACTCAGCCTTTAATGCTGTTCCTATGTTAACTCACAGAAGACAAGGAGGATACCCGGGCATAGTTGTGGGACGGGATGATTCGATTTAGCGTTCTTTCTAAAATGTAACGACCTATCCCCATTCCCATTCTTGTTTTTCTTCTTCCGCGATGCCTAGTAAGCCCTTCAGGATAAAAAATGCACGTCTCGTGTAGGAACAGGGGGATTGTCGAGCTTGACCTTCAGAGCGTGTTTGCAAATGACCAGGAGCGTGGGGCGTTGGCTGTGGTGAAGAGCTTGGACTTGAGTCACAATGAGTTGAGTCAGCTGGGAGGCCTCCAACCGTTTAGCTCACTAGTGGCTCTGGACTTGAGTTACAACAAACTCATGTCCCTCCACGGCCTGCCATTAGGCCTCGTGAGGCTCAATGTTTCGAACAACCAGCTCAGCAGCATCGAAGGCCTTGCGACGCTTCCCCTGCTGCAAGACTTGGACGTGTCTAATAACAAGCTGACGAACGTTAACGGGATCCAGCGCAGCTCGCCCCTCACCAGCCTCAAGCTAGGCAACAACAGACTGTCATCGGGGAAGGGCATCGAAGGACTGCAGCACCTTCAAACCCTCGAGCTCCACGGGAACTACATCAACGGGGTAGAGGACCTCACGATGCTCAGCACCAACAGGAAGCTCAAAAACCTGACCATCAACAACAACCCTTTGACGCAGGTCGCTACGTACAGAAGTGGGTTCACCAAGATGCTGGGTGCCCTGCTCACCCTTGATGGATCGGCCGTGCAGCGTGTTGAGGGCGACATGGCGAATAGCTCTTTTAACACAAGCATGACGCCCAGCAGGAGGGGGTCGGGCGACCTTGGCGGTGCGAAGCCTCTCGCGTCGGTAGCGTCACTGGGCAGCGCTAGGGGCCACACACGACCTGCCTCGCCTTCTAGTAACGCCAACCGCTCCCGCTCCTCGACACCTGTGAGGTACGCATCCTCGGGTCAAAGGCCACACACCCCAACCAACATCCCAAGCAACGCTTCCATGCACAGCAGGGCCCGCACACCTACTACTATGATGAACAGCACCATGGAAGGCGCCCCCAGCTCGAGGACACCTGCCAAACCAGGCACTCCACGAGGACAAACCCCTGCAGGGGCCACTTTGAATCAGTCAGCGATTGTGAACCAATCTGCTGTCACAAATACTCCACAACGCGCACCCCTTAACTCCTCACTAGCCTTCGATTCTGTCAAGCAACGTGCTGACTCCCGACGCACTGAGCTCAACAGTTCGAAGAAACAACTCGAGCTGAATGTTGGCGAGCTCCAAGCGCTGCTGGAGGAGGAGTACCAGCTTACAAGCGGTTTGCAAAAACAAAAAAAGAAACTAGAGGCCGAGCTGAGCGAAACGAAGAAAGTGCTTAGTGAGGAGCTGCAAAAGATAACAAGCATGGCAGAGGATAACCAGGAGCTGAGGGCGCAATGCGAGGAAATGCAGGCACTGAACGTCAAGTGTCTGAAGATACATAAGCACTCAGAGCTGAAACTGAAAGAGGAAAGGGCGCGGAGAATAGGCGATATGGACAAGCTGAAGTCGTCACATAACGTGGTGGTGGAGGGGCTGAGGCACAAGATGCAAGACGGGGCAGAGTCGCTGAAACAAAGCGAAGAGACTTATAACTTATGGGTTCAGGAGAAGACGAAGCTGCACGAATATATTCAAATACTGGAAAAGGAGAACTCCAGCCTTGCTGTGAAGCTGAGCAAGTACGAGAACGCGGCAGCCGACGCGCAGCACATGGCGGCGAATGAGTTTTCGGGGATGGCGTTGTCACCGGTGAAGAAGTCGCCAGCGACACCCAAACATGAACATGAACATGAACGGGATGATGCAATTGACATAACAGAAAGCAGTCAGCTGCAGGAGAGGGAGTTGAGCAAGTTGGAGGTACAAGTACAAGAGGCCCCTACAGGGATGAGTGACGCAAGGCGGCTGATCGAAATGTCCAGAAATATGAATGCAAACAGGGGATCGCGACCAGCATCTGTCGCATCAGCTACAACACCTAAAGCGGGAGCCAACGATATCCAGTGGGCAGGCCCTCCTTCTGATGTCGGCTCCACTGTGTCAGAAACAGCAAACATCCAATTTGCGATCCATATGAAAAAATTGATTATCGACGAACTGGGTAAGAAACCAACGCCCACAAGGCAACATCCCACCAACCCTCCCTTGAGGCAGGCCCAGCCAGAAGGCTCCATCCCCACTGTCGAAGAATTATGGTATTGTTTTTTTTTTCTTCTTCCCTTCATAACTTTCTTGTACGCTACAGGTCCCGAGGGAACTCAATACTGTATAACCAGAGAAGCGCAATGCATTAATGAGGTTTATCTCCCCCTTTTTTTTAGATAGATATGTCCCATTGTCTTCCCTCCCCCTTGTTACCCGTTCCTGAAACCCCAGTGTACTCATTATCACCCTCTATTGCAATTGTACCATCATATAACACGGTCGCAACAGCCGATTTGTTTTAGTAAGGCTACGGTCCATACCTTCCCTTCGACAAGGGCCGTCTGCAGTCTCACAAGGAGTTTGCATTGTGACATCGATCCCCCCCCCCTCCTATTTTCCTCCTTCTTTTCCTTCTCAAAGAAGAAAGAAAAACGGCAAAGGGAAAAAAAAAAAGGGTAGGGACCGGGTTTTCCTAATTTTTAACACCCCCCTCTTTTTCTTTTGTTTTGTGCTTCCCCCTTTTTTTTTGTTCTAAACACCAGACCCTTCCACAGCCCCTTTTTTCTCACTTTTTTTTTTGTAAGAATGAGTCTGTGACTTGTCTAAACAAAAGGGGAACGTTAGCAACGTGTTTTCGGGTTTACAAACTTCTCCAGGTTTTACCCGGCACGTACAACAACGGCCAGTTCCTCTTCTTTTTTTTTGTATTTTTTTTGTTTTGTTTTGTGTTTTGTTTTTGAAAACTTTATCGCGGGTCCAACTTTTGCCAGACGAGCGAGAGAAAAAGAAACGGGGCAACAAGATGGGGGAGAAGGTTCTAACCGCCCTGACGAAGATGAAGGCAAAGGCGAAGTTTAAACCACGAAAGGTGAAGGAAAAAGAAAAGGAGAAAGAGAAGGAAAAGGAGAAGGAGAAGGAAACAAAAGACGAGGGGAACGAAGTTATATTGAAGATCGGGGAACATTCACAGCTTCTAACACCCAGAAGCGATCGAATGCCGGGATCAAGAAGGAGCACCAGTTCCATCAAACATGACATCGACTACGCCCACGTCATGCATTTGGAAGAGAAGGTAGCAAACATGCAGCATGAGCTAACCGAGAAGATCCTTCAGATACAGCAAGACAAAAAGCTCCTACTGCACAAGGACAACTGTCTCGCAGCAGTACGCACCAAACACCACGTGGAAAACAGCAAACTTAAGACACGTGTCGCCGACCAAGCCCAACGATATGACCAGGCCTTGGGCGAAGTGCAAAAGCTCACAAGAAACCTGCATCTCCGTGAGAAGGAGGTGGAAACCTTCGAAGAAACGGTAGGCTTCAAAGTCCGAACAGAGGTTGTCAAGATCATCCGCCGCCTTCGAGAGGCCTCGAGAGGGCACAGCAGCAACAGAGGTGTCTTCGAGGAGCTGAACAAACTGGAGGCAAATGAAATCCATGAGCTCTCAAAGCAAGAGCTTCCAGAAGAGTCTAGTTCACAGTCCGCCGAATTGGAAATCTTCCGTCTATCGCGAGTCGTTGCTGAAAAAGCTGACGAAGTGACAGACCTCACCACTAAACTTTCAATATCGGAGGGGCGCAACAGTGCCCTAATGGAACGTGTGGAAGACCTGATTAAGGAGGCAGCTGCGTCTGTGCCTTTAGCAGATGTCCTCAGTATCCGCAGCCAGATCAGTAGCCTCGTGCACGAAAAAGAAGTTGTGCTAACTACCGTACATGAGATGTTGTCCGAGGGTGTGCTCTGCGACATGGAAACTGTGCTGATAGATAAAATAGAGGAGCGAGAAGCCCCTCTTATAGAAGCTTTGCGTAAGGCAGAGGAGGTGGCAAACAAAGCAGAACTCAAACTGTTCAACATAGAGAAGCGGCTCGAGAAGTACAGGGCAGTACCAGGAAACATCGGCTCCATCAACAATGCACTGGGCGAAGAATTCGAGGTAAACGTGGATCCCGACTTCGCAGGTGAGGCTGAAGACGTAGCTTTGGAGCTGCTTCCTATGTTCCCGCGTGCTGTGGCGCATCTGGTGCAGATGATAATCAGACTAAAAGGAGAGATTCAGAAGCTGCAAGGTGAAAATGAAGAGCTGAAGACAGAAGTGACGAACAAGGTGGAGGAAGTGGCTGATGCACGGAAGGAGCTGGAGTACGAGAAGAAACGAAATGCCGAACGTATCAAACAGTACGCAGTGCTGAAAGTGGCCAACGACGCGCTGAGGGGCGAGGTCAGCAGGTACAAGAGCGAGGTGTCTGCACTGTCGGAAGAGCTGCGCACCAGTCACGACATGATGTCGCAGCTAGAAGAGCGGATCTTGAGTATCTCAGCAGAGCTGGAAGATGAGATCAGCAACCTCAAGAACACTGTCAAGCAGAAAGAAGATTACATCATAGAGTTACGGAAGCAGAAGGTGGCGGCACTAATGTCGCTGGCACAGACTGAGCAGAAGTACCTTGAGTACAGGAAGCAGGCGGACAATGGAGTTGCTACGCTGCCCATCGATAAGGAGCTCCACGATGGGTATGTACAGGGCCTTGGCATTCAGCTTGAGAAGCTGGAAGAGTACCTGTCGAGAAACCCCCTGTGCTGCAAATCGATAACCACATTGCCCGCAATGCTCACATCGGCAGTTTTGTCCATTGTAAGGATAGGTGAAAAGGCAGGTGTAACACTGCCTGGCGGCTTCGTGAAGCAGAGGACGCGAATGGTGCAGTGTGAGATCATCCTTGCCATCAACTCGAACGAAGTAGCTAATGTGGTGCTGACACTGGTAGCGGCGATAGGGATGGTGATGGCTTCAGACCCGTACATCACCTTCAGGTGGAAGCAGCGGTACGAGGAGCTGCGAGGCGTGAACAAGATGGAGCTGGAGAAGGTGGCAAGGTTGCTGCAGGTGGAGTACAGCAGTGCAGTGGCTGCGGACAACGCATCGCTGACGATGACATCCTTGGCGAAAATGAAGAATCTGGACAACCTCATGCGGCTTAATTACATGGACCTTGAAGAAAACATAGAGCGGGAGCAGGTCAACAAAAAAAGGCGGGGCCTTGCGTACCGCCTCAGCACGCCACCTACGCTCATCACCACTAGCAGCACCTCGGGCTCCATCCCAAACGCCAAATGCGGCATGCCTCTACCAACATCAGTTCGTCCTGTAAAAAGGTTTGTACCCATGAAGCGAGACCAGAAGTACCTCGTCCCGCAGGTCGACTCCGTCATCCCCCCCGTCACCTCATCAGGCCCCACAAGGGTGCCATCCCCCATCACCCTGGCCAGCACAGCCACTACGCCTTTTATAGACAACGACCCCCCCTCCCCTTTCCCCGCGGCAGCCCAACGACACATCTTCAAAATGAGACCGCATACCAACATCCCCTTGGAAGGAACCCCCCTCCCCTTGGTCAGCAAGCACGACTGCGTCACTGTGCGCATCTAGTTGCCATTTCTATCGCAACATACCTCAGTTTTGTTTCAGGTTTTGTTTTTAAGGGTCTGTAGTTTTATATCACAGGAAAGGGGCAGGCACCATGGGGAGCTGTTGCTCGGGTGGGAACAATGAAGGGTTGAGCCCTGACGAGCAGGACCGGAACCTGGAAGTGGGCGAGCTGGTGAGGATGCAGCAAGGGGGTGACGACGGGCAGACAAGTTCGCTGCAGCTGATATTGAAGTGCAGGAATTTGAGACCGCTACCTCAATTTAGAGGGATAGGAAAGTTTGGTGGAGGGGTACCCACTCACCTGCTGACTAGTATAAACCCGTACGTCGTGGTGCACGAGGTGGATGAAGACGGGAAGAAGAAGGGAGAGCTGGGAAAAACAGAAGTGAAATACAGGGACCACAACCCGCAGTTCGTGCGCACGGTGACCACGATGTATGAATTCAACGCGATGTCAAAGCAGCTCCGCTTCGACTTGGTGCACGACACCGGGCTGCATGGGCAACTGATAGGGACCTGTACCACCACTCTGAAAGATATCATCAACACCGAAGGAGAAGGGAGGAACTCCTGCCACCTCACCTTCATGAAAAAAGTTCAGTCCAAAGGCAGACACGGCGAGACAATCGAGATAGACCACGTAGGCGGGGAACTCTTCATCACTTCGGAAGAAATCTCCAAAAACGAAGGTCCCCAATATGAGGTCGTGATCGAACTTGGTTGCTCTAAGCTTGACTCGAAGAACTACATGGGGCGGGGTTCCTCCGATCCGTTTCTCACAATCGGGAGGGTCATCGAAGGACAGTTCCAGCCTGTTGTGAAGACAGAGTACGTGGAGGGCACTCTTGCATGCACCTGGAAGACGATTGTGATCAAATTAGAGAGGTTGTGCAAAGCAGACTTCAATTCCTGGCTGCTGTTTGAGGTGTGGGACTACGAAAATAGCGGGAAGCACCAGCTCATAGGCTACACGCGTCAGACGCTTGCTACACTGCTGTCTGGCGTACACACCTCTTATGACCTCATCAACGACAACTACGCAGGGGGCTCCGTGTTCAAGCTGTTGAATGACACAAAGCCCTGGACTCCCTACATGCCCTACACACGCAGCGGCATCTTGCACACAAAATCCATCAGCATCGATGTATCGCACTCTTTCTTGGAGTTCGTGAAGGCGGGCTTCGACATTAACGTCACAATCTGTGTTGACTTCAGCTCGTCGAATGGAGACGTGAACAGCCCCGAGTCCCTGCACTACCTGCATGAAGGCGGCGACGAGAACGAGTACGTGGCTGCCCTCAAGGCTGTCATCAAAGTGTTAGGGCAGTACGACAGGGACCAGGAGTTCCCCTTTTACGGGTTCGGAGCATGTCCACAAAACGATGAGCATGCGGTGGATGCAAAGGGGAGGCCCGTTCCGCAAAGTATATTTCCCGTGACGGGCGACTGGTACCAGCTGTGCGTGAATGGGATTGAAGGTGTCATCGATGCCTACTGGTCGTGTCTCAAGCAGGTCACGCTCTGTGAACCGTCGAACTTCGCGACCTTCCTCGAGAAGGTCTTCCGTTCTGTGTCGTCAAGAAAAGACCTGTACCAGATCGCACTGATCGTAACCGACGGGCAGTGCAGCGACATGCAAGCTACAATCGACATGATCGTCTCCTCGTCCGAGGAACCCATCTCCATCGTCATCATCGGCGTGGGCGACGGGCCCTTTGAGAAGATGGAAGAGCTCTCCGCAGATGACAAGCCGCTCAGGTCCTCCACAAAGGAGACTATGAAGCGCGACATCGTCGGCTTCGTGCCATTCAAGAGCTTTAAGAACGACCCGGAGGAGGTATGCATCGCACTGAACGGAAAATATGGAGCAAGGAAGCTCTTTAAAAAAAAAATCACAGTTTGCAAGGGAGACGCTGAAGGAGGTTCCGAAACAGTTTACAAGTTGGGCAAAGATCCACAAGGTGAAGCCAGAGGATGCAAAGGTCTGGTTTTGTTTTTCTCAATAACAACCCCCCCCCCCCCCCCCCCCACAGAAAGAAGAGAAGAAGGTTGTGAAAAAGAAAGAGAAGAAGACCGAGAAAGAAGTCACAAAGTCACCTGTGGAACAGGACCTGGAAGGCATACTGGAAGTCGTGGAGGATGTGGGTTGGGAGAGTTTCAGCGATGATGAAAGCGGCAGGAAGTACTACTACCATTCCGAAACAAAAGAAAGTCGATGGGAGATGCCTGAGGGATACAAAGGGAGGAGCGCTCTAACAAGTGCGAGCAAGCAGGAAGTTCGCGTGCGGCCTATTGTCTCGACTTCTCCAGAGACACCTCAGACCGTTACTTATTCTTCCCCCTCGAAGCTGGCGTATACTAGGCTTGGAAGCCCTTCAGAACGACAGAGCTCCAAAGGGCCAAGTAGTGGTAAGGTGTTGCGTGCAAACCCTGAGGAGTCTAAAATGTTTCATCGGCAACTTCAGAGTGGGCAATACGTCCCCCCACAGATTAGCCCCCCAGGCATGGGCTCCAGACGTGGGTCGGCTTCTGGGTCAAGAAGACATTCCATGCAGTAGCCCATCCATGCACCTCTCACGGCACAACGATTCGACTAGTCAACTCGGCTCCTTGTCGATAGTAGGTACAAGAACTACACTTTTTTTTTATTTTTTATTTTTTATTTTTTATTTTTTATAGAAACATTTTTTTCTTCTTGCAGTTGACATCCTGTACACTATAAATGTCACCTCTGTAAGTTTTCCTTCTTCGTTTTCTTATTCGTGGGGGGGGGGGGGGGGGGGGGGGGGGTCGGCCGTACGGCCATCAGTTTTTTTTTTTGGACAATCATAAGAAAGGAACCAAGGGGGAAAAAAATAAAGGAAAAGAAAGAAAAATAAAAGAATTTGCCCCCTTCCCCCCTTTCTGTAATGATTCCTCCATTACGCCTCTTGACATTGTCTTCCCCCCCCCCCCCCCCCCCCCCCCGAATAGTTAGGTGCGATTGAAGAGGAGGGGTGAATATGCGAAGCGGCTTCCCCCCTTTCCCCCCCTCCCGTTTGATACACTAAAAGGGTAGATTAGAGCACACGGGAGTTCTTTTTTTTTCTTTCTTTTTAAGGGTGGCCCTCCATGAGGGGGTTTTGTCCTGCACTTTGCGTTTTTTTTCTTTCTTCTTTTTTCCTCCTCTTCTCTCTTTTAATTTACAGAAGCCCTGCCCGGCATGGTAGTAACAAAAGGAGACAAATTTTTCAATTTATATTATTTTCCTACTAATTCCGGTCAGAAACTATTAAAAGTCGACAAAAAGAAAAAGAGCAAAGGTAGTATTGGGGTTTACCTACCCTGGGAGCTATCTGATTTGCACAAACTACAAAACACCCGACTTTTTTTTTTTCAATGTCGATGGCTACACAACCAAAAAAGGATGGAGAGAGGGGGCCCTGTTTTGTTTTCTTTCTTTTTTATCTTGGAAGAAAGTACTTCTATAAAAGAAAAAAGAAAAGAAGCTTCTTTGTTTGTCTATTCTCTCTTTTTTTTTTTTTTTCCCTTCCCGTTCCCCCCTGTTTCAAGCCGTTTCTGTTCTGTTGTATACTGTTTTTCTTTTTGTTTTCGTTTGTTTTCTTGGGTGGGAGGTCCAAGGAGATTTGATATTCTAATTGCGAAGCAAACCAGCAAAAAAAAAAAAAAGAAAAAGAAGGAATGTTATTGAGCTTTTTTTCTTACCGACTCCACGTTTTTTCTTCTTTTTTTTTTTTTGTGATCGGTGGAGTGTGTTACCTTTTTTTTTTTTCCTTTTTGTGTGTTGTCCTCCATCTTCTTTCAATATTCCTCTCCCCACCCCCCACATCCCGTCTCCTCATCCGTTGTGTTGAGCCAATAAAATTTGAAAAAAAAAAAGAATGGAAAAAAGAAAAGCCACCAATAAATAAAAAGAATATGGTGTAAGTTATGTGGGTTATTTTTTTGATTCAAGCAATAAAATCATGTTTTCGTCTAACCTTACTACAGGCTCTACAAATGTACGATTTTGCAACATTCGGTAAGGTGCCAACCATTGTTGTGCAGGATGGTGGTGCAGAGGTGGCATTCGTACCAAGTCTTACACTGCCAGAGGGGTTCAAGATAGATTACGACTTAGAGGAAGACGACGATGAGGAGGACATGGGAAATGTTGAAGGTAACCTCACGCAGTACACTCTCGATCTTCTATTCGCAAGGACTAAAGCCCAGCTGTTGTTGGATGGCAACGCTGTGCCACTGCAGGAGGCCTCCTCCGAGAAGTACTGGGGCAAAGTGCTAGCCATTTCAGGCCCATTAGCAGAAAAGCAGAATGAACGCACATCCGCTGCCAGAATGCGCCGCACAAAGCTTGTAGCCAAGCAGCTCACCATCGCCAAGGAACGCTGGTCTTCGTGGTGCAAACAAGCAGCTGCTAAGCCCACCAAGCTGGCGCCCCTCCACCCCTCCGAAAAAAAGCCCACCACTGTTCACCGTGCTTTCAAATCGCGTACGCCCCCTCCCATTGATTTCAGCCAGCACGCCACCCTCCCCCTCGTCCGTGTCATTGCCTCTGATGGCACCGAGCACAACTTCATGGTCAACCTTGCTTTCAAATCCGAGAGGCTCAAAGGAACCCTTACGGCCTACAACATCGGCACCATCTTCAAACTGTTGGGGCCCTTCAGGCTGACCACGTCCTCAGGCGCACCAGTTCCTTACAACGAGGTCGAGAACTGCTTCGAGGCGGGGCTGTGGGAGCTGCTCGATGGGCCGCTCACCTTGGAAGGGACGCCAAAGACCATCCCTGCTGATCCGAAGCAAGCCACCAATAAATTGGGACAAATGCAAGCAGCGAAGACTCGTGTGCTCCAGACTCTCGCCATTGCCAAGTCAGAAGCTGAGGCAACGTACCTATCATGGAGCAAGGTCAATGCGATGAATGCACCACGCACCGCACCTGCCGAACCGGCAGTGCAAGCTGAGGTCAAGCCAGTTGTCAGTGTTGCATCAGTCCTCAGGTCGCCGCCACCCGCGCTTCAAAAGCAAGCTCAGAGCCACAGCGAGAAAGCAGAGGAACAAGCTCCGTCGCAAAGGCAGGGACACCCCCGCACCCATGTGGACTCGCAGGACGTGCTAGCCTTAGAACAGGAAGGTCGTGGAGAGACGGCACCGCAGAAAGCTCAGCTGCCCAGCATGAAGCAACAGTCGTCGCAAAACGAGTCCAAACAGCCGCAGGTGCCGAAGGTCGCAGACACAAAGCTCAAAGCAAAGACACCGACACAGTTCCCCCAAGTCGGCTCGCAAACCGCGAAGCCAAAGGCACAGGTGAAAGAAGAAGCGCCGTCGGTGTCTCGTGTAAAAGAGCAGTCGCAGATGAAGTCCCGCCCGCCGCCGTCGCAAGCAACTAAGCCCCCCGATGCACAAAAGAAGGTCCTCCATGGTAGAAGAACTACAGTGCAGAGCAAGGCAAGTGCGCCGATGAGAACCACCGTGGCCCAAGCTAGTGCAGCGAGCAGGCCGAGTAGCAGTAGCAGTGGCAGTACAAGGGTGATCCCGAAAACCGCCAAGGCGGTGCCGAGTGCAAAGCTGAAGAAGCCAGAAGTTCGCACGTCCAAAAGGAAGGCGGTAGAGCCTGCGGTTCAAGCACCTCCTGCACCTGCACCCGCACCGATGGACTCAGCATCAGCACATCACAGCGACAGCACAAGGCTAGATGGTGTCGGAGGGATAAGTAGACCTACTGCCCTAATCGCACCACTTGTTAGTAACCCTGAGACTGATCGTGCCATCGCGAGGGAGATAGCACAGCAAGAACGGGAGATGATTGGTAATACTGACCGCAACATAGCACAAGAGCTGGCCAGGCAGGAGGCCGACTTCGCTTCTAGCAGTGATATGGAGCTTGCACGTAGTCTTGCAGCAGATCACGATCGTCGCACAGCACGCACTACTCCTCCTCCTCGCGCACGGCCTTCTGTGTACCGCACTGGCGCTGATGAGGACGAAGCCCTCGCACGCGCCCTATATGCTTCACAGCATGATTTTTAGTTTACATAAGTCTTAAATGTAGGGAATAGATGCAAGTAGTGAATGAGAACAAGGTGGCGTCTCACAAAGACTTCCTTTAGCTCATAAATAAGTTGTAACTTCTAGCCCTAGCCTATAACCGCTTAGTGACAAACCGCTTTCTGCGGCTGTCATAATACTTCAACTTGTGGTTCTTGTGTCCTGTTGTAAAATATACTTCAAAGGCACTCAAGGTTCTTCAATTTGTTCCGACCCCCCCCCCCCCCCCCCCCTTGTCTTATCGTCTTGAAGGTTGTACTTCGCCGCAATTATCACATCACAGGGCAGCAAAATGGACCAAAGAAAGCTCGTGACGGTGATACTCGTCGTGTGCATTGTCCTTGCGCTGATGCAAAACACTATGCCCACAAGGTCAAGGAATGACTTATCAGACAGAGGTTTTTACAACCAGCAGCTCATCAGGCAAGGGACCACTCAGGTGAATATTCGGCTGGTGGACACCTCCCCCAAAGTGAGCACACTGGAGACCCAGAAACCTGCACCCAAGGTGAGCACTGTAAACTGCGAGGACTGGTCGTATGCTGCATGTCCCTCGAAAACCTGCCCCAGCAACCCTTCAACATTTTGTTCTTGGGACTACACCAAGGCGGCCTGCTCCTGTATGTCGGAAGCGGAAAAGAAAGAGTACGAAGAGCAGAAGAAGCAGTTGAAGGCGCAGCGGGTAGAGCACCGACAGGAGGTGATCACGAAGGCGATTGCAGAGGAGCGCAAGAGACAGAAGGCAGCTGATGCCATGCGGGAGGCCGCAAAAAAAAATCAGCCCCCCACCCCTCCACCTGTCGTAGTGGAGGAACCTGTAGTACCTGTGGTGCGACACCTGCAGCCCGCGTCTCTAACGGAGCCCACGCCGTTTGGCTCTTTAGATCCTGCTAAGCACCACTGGTTCCTTGGTGCATGCACCGTGACGGCAAACTCTGGACAGTTCCTCAGGGAATGGATCGAGCTACAGCACCTTGCGGGGGTCGGGCACGTGTGGGTCATTAATGACAACGAGAACGGAAAGGACATGGAAACAACCATCGTGCTGAAGGAGTACGAAGATAAAGGCTTCGTCACTGTAGTGCCCGGAAGGGCTTTGAACAAAATGGATGCGTGCAAACACAAAGAACTCGAATGGCTGGAGGCAGAGTGCATCTCCCCGAAGATGTGCTACCAGCATGTGCACCAGTATGTGGACTGGTTCGTCATGATCGACACCGACGAGTTCATGTACCCCACCATCGGGTGCAGCCTTGACGACCATGTGCGGAACCACTGCGACCCCTTCCAGCCGTTTGTACTACTCAGGTGGGAGCGATTCGGGTCTTCTGGTTGGAAAAACTACCCTGAAGGGATCATAATAGAGAACTTCCTGTCGTCGGGTGGAGACTGCTCGGACCACCACTTGTTGCAGTGTGACAAGAATCCCTTCGACTACTGCTTGGAGTGCAGGCACACAAAGGTGATGTACAATACGAAGCATTGCGTCGACGAAGAACACGTGGGGTGGACGCACACACCTGTCAACACGACCGCCTGGAAGAACGACCCTGTCTCGAATGGGTTCATCAAGAGCAATGGGGTGACCTCCAACTGGAAGACGCCTATCTGCAACGACCACAACAGAGACTTCCACATCGACGCCGAACGCTGCAAGAGATGGCTGACGGAAGGTGGAGGGAAAAAGGTACCGATACGGCCTTCGAAAGATTGCTGCGCTGCAGGGTTTGGGTACAACCATTATGGGATTAAGAACGAAAAGAGCTGGGCTAACAAGTTGAAGACGTGGACACGGAGGGGGTACAAGCCTTTGCAGAACGAGGGCATCAATCTGAACACAACGGTGAGCTCGTCGGTGTTGAGGTTCCTGAGGCATATGAGAAAGGGTTTCATGAAGGCAGGAGAAGCGGTTTCAGAGAACACAAAATTCATTGACTTTGAAGACGAAGATGAACAGAAGACGTGTTTCAGCGAGAAGGGGTTCAAGTACACCCCCAACAAAGAGTCGGGAACCATTAAACAGTCGACCGAAGCGACGAGCGCAGCGGAGTGCTGCAGGGAGTGCTGGAAGACCGCAACAAAGTCGCATAAATGTGGCGGGTGGACATTCGGCACCGAGGAAGCGTCCTGCATTCTTCTCCTAGCGTCTAAGACCGTTGTCCATGATGGCGTTGACACGGGTCGTACGAGGTTCCCAAGCAGCTTACTCCCGGCCCTTCGAACCCACGCGAAAGGCTTTACTTCAGGCATTCCTCTCTACGACGGTGAGTGTAGCATGCCGTAGATTTCCGCAGATTGCGATATTCCTGCAAAGCACCGTTTGCTGCTACTCCGGGCAGCCAGCCACCTTCCGCCTAAACGCCAGGGCTTCGTGCGTTTGGGTTTTTGTTTTTTTTTTTAGGTCCACGTTCACCCTGATTTTTTAAACCCCCCACCCCCCTTTGTTCCGATGATAGTGTTGTGAAAGTGTCGATATTTTTTTTTTTTGATAAGGGGAAATGATCCTGGCCTTTTGGACTCTTGTTGGATAGTGCTTGGATAGAGAATGGCCCATGGTTGCAGTGTATGTTCAGTTTTTTCTCTCCCCCTCCCATACCAAAAAAAAAAAAGAAAAAGGAAGGGAAAGAAAAGTTAATTTCAATGCGCAGGGTAGCGTTCCCGTTATTATTCATAAGCATGCACCCGATGAAAGATTATATTTAAGCACCTCTGTGTATACAAAGACCTATTACAAAGACCTGTTGTGAAATGCTTTTTTTTAATATGGTTCTTGCGGAAAGAAGGAAAAGAAGAGAGGGGCAACTTTGACTAATTACCCCCCCCCCCACTTTTTAAGCTTTGTACCCCCTCCCTGTCACATGTCATTTGCGAGAATAGTCACCATGTGACCAAGGTCTGGTTGTTCATTTGCCCGAATCTTCTTCTTCTGTTTTCTTCTTTCTTTTTTGCCGTTGTTATTGCATTCCCTTCCCCCGATGTTCCCATCAGATCGAAATCTGAAAAAGAAAAAAGAGAAAGAAACATAAAGAGAGGTACCGAAAAAGAACAAGACTGACAGGAGGATGCTTTGTAATCCCCCCCACCCCCTCTTTTTTTTTTTAATGAACAATGCGAGGCAATGTGTTTTCTTATATTCTGTTAATGTTCTTCTCTCTCTACAGCACCTCACCATCAGGCATCAGATGCCCGTACCGGTAAGCCATGGTACTGTTAAGCCGGCTATGTTTAATGCGCTTGTGAGCGGCAGTGGTGGAGGTGTCATTGATGACCTGATGAGACGGGCGACAAGCAGAAGCGGCAGTGCCAGTGACATGTACCCATCTGTGCCCTCTGTCGCCTCGCCTTCTGTGAGCAGTGTTCCAAGGAAGCGCGTGAGCGTCAGCTTTAAAGAAGACGCAGACCTCAGCCACGACAACGACTACGACCTGTACAGAGGGGCGTCAAAGCCCATTGAGGCTGGTGAGGTCACGAAGAAGGAGGAGGTAGAGGAGGAGGAGGAGGAGGAGGTAGAAACCGTCAAGAGCGGCACGTTAAAAATGCTCTGCAGAGAGATCGATAGCCTTCAGAAGGAGCTTGTGGGTAAAGACAGGGAGTGTACCGAAGCTCATGAAAAGTACGAGAGCCTCCTCACAAGAAACCTATTAGCCGTCGAGGGGCATGGTGGCGTTTCAATGGTTCTGCGCCAGACCGTCCCCCTCCAAGAACAGGTCGAAGCCGCACGCTCCGAGATCGCCTCACTCCAAAGTGACAGAGAAGCCCTCCAGAAGGAGATCCAGAAGCTACGGAAGCATGACTCTCGGCAACAGCAGCAGATTGCAAACCTTGAGAACGAGCTCAGCTCAACACGAAGTAATGAAACAAGCTTGATAGATCACTTGAAGTTGGAGGTCAAAGAGCTTAAAGCGTCTCTCTCTGAAGCCACACTGGCCTACACAGACCTGGTGGCGAAGAAATGCACAACTCATTTCTCAACCGTCGGTTGTAATACCACAGAAACAGGCCCTGTCACGTCGCGAGAGCTGGAGCTCATTCAGGAGATGAGACAGCTCAAGCAAGAACACGAAAGCCCAGCAAGCGCAGGTGTCACACCTGCAGAATTGGCGAGTTTGCTGGAAACTGTACGGCAGGATTTGGACACACAGCTGCTGGATCTGAGGCAGAACCTCATAGCGCACCATGTGGAAGGGCAGATGAAGTTGAAAGCTGACACGGCGAAGAGGCTATCGGAGCTCACATCAGGCGTGGAGGAGCAACTAATATATTTGCACCACACCGCGGCACTGCAAAAAGAGTACGGTTTGCAAGTAAGTTCTGTAGCCGATCTGGAGAAGGAGATAGACCACCTGCAGACAACGCGGAAGGAGAAGGAACAGCAGCTCAGAGGGCTCCAGAGAAGCGTAAGCCCCACCCCCCATCTGCGGCCCAACGCCTCACCCTCGCACCATTTGACAGGAGAGATGTCGTCGCTGCTGAGCTCTCTTCGGAGATCGACGCAGTGCAGAGCCACGCCTCCCAATATCGTAGGTGATTCTGTATTTGTGTGAAGCAATTAGAATTTAGATTAATAGTAGCATTATTGTCTTGCCTTATTTGTTTATCACACAACAGTTGCTCATGTCCAGCAAGGAAATACCTTTGTCGCCGCGTACGAAGAAAATATGGCATCGGCAGAACTTGGCCGACGCCGGCAGGATGGAGCCATCACTGAAACCCAGCGATGAGCTGCTGAGTGGAGAGATGAACGTAGAGAAGGCAGAAGAATTGCGTTCACACGCGCTAGCAGCGGAAGTGGATGGCTGCAATGAAAATGCCTTGGTTTGGTACCAAAAAGAAATGCGTGTGTGGATGCACCTCATGCTTGAGCTTGGAAAAGACGACGACGACATCCCACCACTGTTTCGAACATATCTCATGGAATTCTTGAGGTGCAGCGAAGGGGTCAGCAGGTGCTACGCGCTCGAAGGCAACGAGGACATGGTGATAAAGATCAACAAGATGGCCTTGGGACATGCAGAAGCAATACAAGGCGACCAACCAGTAGTGGCAGGCATCAAAGTACACATCGGCGATAGTTATTCGATTTTCGCTATGTCCTGTGAAGAGGAACGTGAGAGTCTCATGAACGAGCCCGAGGACTCCCTCCGCAGGCGGCAGATGACAGGTGATGAGTGGCGGCTGAAGATTGTAAACACAGCGGACAGACGAGATGAATATGTGAGGCAGGCTCGTGAATACTACAGCGACGCAGCTGTGAGCTTTAAGGTACACAATTCATTAACAGACAAGGATGTCTTTAATAGCCACATCACACACTGTTTGGCGAAGATAGCAGAGGGTTACAGCTTGTCGGAGAACATTGATATGGCGCAGCATTATCGCGACAAGGCCAGCGAGAACTTCAGCTATTCGAGCAGCAGAGAGAAGCGTGCTGCATGGGACCACACGCAGCCATACACATCGGGGTTTGACCACGCACTGTACGACGAAGAGCTCCTTGAGGGCGACAGGAAGCGGATGACAACAATAACATCGTGTGTCGGTGGCTACCTGAACCAGGACAATGTGGTGTACAAACACAACACGTGGGTGCCGACTGTGCATGATGTGCACGATATTCTGCTACTCAGTAATCTAGACGAGACGCTGGCCGCAACGGTGAATAACGCATCACGGTTCATGGACCTCTTAGGGAAAGGCGATGGCGAGTGGAGAACTGTAGTCAAAGCTTATCCCCTTCTCGCCTATATAGGCATTGTGGAGGACATGCCCTCAGCTGTAGTTATTGCTGCGTCGTCATACACGCAGCTCATCGTCAAGCACACCTTGAGTACTGAGTTCCAGTACCATGAGCATTTGCACGTGTGGAGCAATCTGAGTGAGAGGGAGATCGCCAAGTGTCACGGAAACGATTGGGAAAAGAAGCGACATCCCTTCCGTCTCCCATTGATCGAGGCCATCAGGAGTGAAAACATCACTGCTGTCATACTGCTGCTGGATCTAGGGTCCTCGCCACTGGCATGTTCGCCTCATGACATGATTGCAGCGCTACCCTCGGCTATGGAAACAAATAACGAAGATATCATGAAGTTGTTGCTGCAGGTGCAAAATGTGAAGCTCGATTGGGAGCCGCCTTACGAGCTGGAATCAATGCGGAAAGGTGTGGACATGAACAGCGTTGTGTCGTGTGTTGAAGTTGCGGAGGAAAAGAAGAAGATGAGCTTGTCTAAAATACCGTTTGATCTGCTTTGGTTTCTTGTCGTAAACCTTCCAAAGAAGAAGGCGTTAAAATGGTACGACCAACACCAACGCATGTTCCTAACAGTGCTTAACGGCAGGCCTGATTCAGCAAAACTGATTTCAGAGATATTCAACAAGTTGCTCTTCGAAAGAATCACAGAGGCCATTGCAACGGGTCTCAGCATGAACCTTCTGACAGTGGTACCTGTGCTCTCGGATCTTGTGACTCATGCTGAAAAAATACGTACGATATGCTTCTGCAATGACACACCTCTAATCAAGCTGCTTTTGACTTGCAGTGTAGACATCAATAGCAAGTACAACAACCGCCCTATCGTGTCGTACCACCTTGAGAAGGGCAACACGGACATTGTTAAGTACATCTGTGACACCTTCACAGGTGACAACGGCCTCGACGAGTCGATGCTCACACAGGAAGAGCGAGACATGCTCGACAAGGTGAGCGACAAGTGGGGATTGAGTCTTGTAGAGACATGATGCTTACGTCGACTACGTACCGCAGATGACACACTAATATGTTGTGCAAAGAGACGCTGCACCACACACTGTGTGGGTCCCTCCCGCCCCACGAACGATGGGATGTCATGGACTGGATCAAGGGCACACGGGTGAAGGAATGTGTACCGTTGGTTACAGAAAGCACCCAAGAGAAACTACGGGAGGTGCCTGCCATTACGGTATCATGTCCTGAGAGTGACGCATCTGAGGGTGTGGACGAAGGACAGGAAGCTGCGAAGATGCTGCTGTCGATGTACGACACGGGCGAGCTCACAGGGCATGATCTGAGAATGAGGAAGCTCGCCGCACCTTTCAGGGCTTCGAATGATCTACCACAGGACGATGAAAGAAGGTGGTGGGGAGAGGCGAAGGGTTTCACTATTGCTTTGGTGCAGACATTCGGGGAAAGAATGCAAGAAGTGGAGCAATTGTTTAAGAGATTCCCGCATGGGATGCACGTTCACAAGTTCGTGTCAATCATGCTAGACGTCGTACGGAGGGTGCAGCGGGGGCAGGCACTGCCATTGGTTGAAGAGGACGGTAAGAACGTACGTGCTTACTGTAACTCAACACGTGAGACGGAGCAGGACTTGGTGAACGAATGGGTGAGAATGCGGGCGAAGCAACGTAGCCATGTTCACAGCATTGACTACATGCAGTCTAATAGCGTGCTCGAATGGTTTCTTGCCGACCTGTTCTGTGCCATCGACCACCACGGCAAGTGCAGCGTCACATGGTCCGACTTCAACGCCTACGTTATCGACGTCACGATGCAAGGCAAGGAAAGCTACTACGAAGAGACGCCGATCGAGCCTTACACACGCAGCACCATCGAAGCGGACCTGTGCGACACCAAGAAGGTGATCTACCACGGTGGGCTCGATAGGATGGTGTTCGTCACTGGAGACAACCATTGCAACCTCGTCTCCCCCAGCTTCAAGATCATTCAAGAGTACCCGATAAAACCTTCATACGGTAATGTACTTGACGTGACATTCATAGCAGGCACGCAGTGCAGATTGGCAGCTGCGACCAGCGACTGTGTGGTACGTCTGTTTGACATCTCTTCGAGGCAATTCCTTTGCAGCGAGACATTTGGCGTGTCACAGACTGCGCTCCATTGGTGCGAGCGGGAATCCTTTCTGTATTCTGGAAATAGAAACGGCAAGATATCGTGCCTACGACTGACTGACGACGACAAACGGTGCCACGTGACAGAGACGATCTGCAGCCACCAGAGCACAACGACGGCAATGCTTACACTTCCCGACTCACAGCTTGTGTCTGCATCTCTGGAGCGTGATATCAAAATTTACAACCCTGCCACACACCAAGAGGCAGCGGCGCTGCGTGGCCACAAGCACGGAGTCTTCAGCTTGTCCTTCTCTCCTCTTTACAACTTTATTGCGTCATCAGGCTTTGAGCCGCAGCCTTTTCTGTGGGTTCCTAATGCGTCGAACTCGAAGCCCTTCATCCTGCAGGATCACGACCCGCACACGGCACGGATAGTAAAGGTGCATATGGTTATGGGCACACCACAGCTGTTAACGATGGACCTTAAAGGTATACTGAAGGTGTGGGATGTGAGAACACTTAAGGTTCACTCAACTATTTCGTGTTCCGAGGGAGGCTGCAAAGTGCAGGACTTCATGCACTACGACAGGAGGAACATGGTCATTCCGTGCGGTGGGGTGAGTGCCAAGAAAGACCATATGGCGGTTCTCCGGCAGAATCTAGTTGGGAGAGGCACCAGACCTGTGGTAGCTGTCGTGATACTAAATAGCATCAAGGCGTTCCTGACTTGTTCCGGGGGCGATGGGTTGCTATGGGATGCTCACAAGGGGCACTTACTCAAGATATTGTTCTCCTGTTGCGATAAAGTATGCTCGGTGTGCGTCCCGCCATCTGAGTTGCGAGTGTTCATAGGCACCTGTGCGGGTGCCATCATGGTGTATGGCATTGAGGGCGTCTTCTTGAAGAGGATTGTCGCGCACACAGGCCCTGTTATCTCTCTACTGTACATAAACAGCATAGAGGCTGTCCTTTCGATGGAGAAGAACGGCGGGCCCTCGGTGGTGTCTCACGACTTGTACTCCAAGAAGCTCGGGAATGGGAAGATCCGAATCGATGCAAAATGTGCTGCCTACTGCGCAAGGATGGACCTACTGCTGATTGGTGAGGCTGTAAATGTAGTCTCGGTGTGGGACTATCGCCAAGGGAAGCTGTTCATGCGGTGTGTAAACTACCCATGTGACGCCCAGGTGACAAGTGTGTTAGTCGGGAAGGACGACGAAGTGTTTATCTCCGCAGACAGCAGTGGTGGGTTCAACATGTACAACTTCTCTGGAGACAAGCTGGCCAGCTGGGTGAACAACAATACTGACACAGCATACACACCAGCTATCATTGACATGCAGTACTTTGCAATGTACAACTTCCTATACTGTTGTGATACTAGTGGCTGCATTCTCATCTATGAGCTCGATCCTCCGCAACAGCACGTACCGCAGTTCTATTCATCTGTGTTCGCGAACCCGAAACGGGGTCCCAACGCAACTAATGATACAGTTAAAGAAGAGACGCAGCCCCTCCGTACACCCCCTAGGCTCATCTGGTACTGGAAAGGGCACAAGGGTCCTTGCAACGTGGTCCAGATATGGGTGCCACCCACGGTTGGAGTAATGTGCGTTACGACAAGTGGTGATGATGCGGAGGTGCGGATATGGAGCATGTGGGGCAGACTGCTAGGTACGCTATCGATAAAAACGGAGCACGAGAACGCTGTCGCAGTGCACCCGAAAGAAGTGCACTCTAAGCTAGTTGAAGGGACTGCTGTCCCAGCCCTGAGGTACCCAATGATGACGGGTCCTCTTGCTGGGTCACTGTGTGGCCTGTTTGGACTCGAGGAGCCACATCCTCAGGCCTACAACGACATCCCTCTGCCCTGGGGGGAGCAAGGGTCTGTGTACGGCACTCCTTCTATCAGTGACATGCTGTACACAAGTAGCAACGGAGAAGCTGTCGTAGAAGAACAACAGGTGCTCCTTGTGACGCCCTCCTTGTGCCCTGGGGATGACAAGAAGGCAAATAAAGTTCGTGTGAGACGACGCGACAGAAAGCGTGTGAAGAATAATAGTAAGGTGCGAAAGACTGTTTCCAGAGTAGATCACAGCGAGATCTTCAAGCAGAGACTTCCCAGTGCAGCGCGTGTTCTGATGTGGTGTGCTGGTGTGGTGGTTGCTGTTGTTGCCGCACCGCCCCCTTACAAACTAACTCTTTCGGAGACGCGCAGGGTGGAGCTGTGTGATATGATTGACAGGCTAGTCAAATTGCTGCCTCTGCAAGATCCGGTAGTGTCTCAGCGAGATGCAAAAAAGGCCCGCTTGCTTATCGAGCATGCCAACGAGTGGCCTGCAAGCCCATCAGCTGCTGCACAGCCGCTGGAACACAAAAGGTTATGCAGAGCACATACGAAGCTTAAGGATGACTACACAGTACTAGTTTCACCGGTACGCCAGAGAGATGAAATAGTGAAGCCATTCGTACCGAAGAATATACCACCGTTGGAGGAGTATTGTCCTTCTCTAAACTACTTCTCGTCACGCCTTTCAGCAAGTGTAAAAGGCCCTCACTGTATCATGGAAGTACCACAATCGGCATGGGCAGCTTGCGTAGCTGCGTTGGCCACTGCCGGCACGACAAGCGTGCTCTACAAGAGGTACTTGATTTTTCTAAACAGGTTGAACATCACAATAAACCACTCACCGCATGAAGGACGGCCCCTGTTATCACAGCCGGTGTCCCGTCATGTTGGCGAAAACCTTAACCCAGTTAAATTACCGAAAAAGTATCGTAAACTGTAAGCGCTATCTTTGTTTGTTTGTTCTATTGCAAGCTTTATTACAGTTGGGATGGGGAAGAGTCAGCCTCATGTGAACAAATGGAGCAACGAGCGAAAGAAGCTCAGCAAGAAAATAACAAAAGTAGAGGCCGCTGAAGGGAAGCACCCGTGCCTAGTTCAAGGGGGATGCAGTGGGGGTGCAAGATGCTCTTTGAAACCTTTTGCTCAGGGTGTATGTAAAATGTGGATTGAGGGTAGGTGTTGCGAAGACGAGTGTCTGTACATACATGATGTGGTGACAAGAAAGAGAAAGCGGAAAAGACCACCTAAGAAGCCACCTGTTGTTAGTCTCACGAAAGAAAGCAAAACAGAAGCCGAAGGGGAATGGATGCCCCCTGTTCATACTTTTTCCCTACCAGTGTCATGCTTTGTGACTGAAGGCAGCAGGCGTCCTTTGATGACCCTGGATGCCATCAAGGACATCGACTTGTGGGCCGCTGTCTCGCCCTTAGAGCTGGCTGCCACACCACCTGTCCACGACACAGAAGGCTTGTGGAAGCAACCCAAGAGACGCAGGCACAACGTGCACGTGAAGTACTCCGATGACTCTGAAACGGTATTGCTCCATCCCCTGCCACAGGGGGACGTTCAAAAGGGAACATACAGCGATGGTTCCCACATGGCGCAAGCGGTGGGTGTGATTTGCGACTGGGTGTTCAGAGCTGCCGACATCACAGAGGGTGACATATTATACAATTCATGTGACACGCGGCCTACTGTAGAGTGGCAAGAAAAGGCACAAAGGTGTACACTAAAGGCTGCTGAGACGTGGAAGGCGACAAATTTCAACAAGTTATCGCAGTGCATCCCCAGGTGCTACATGGATGTGAAGGGCACATCAGGACAGCTCGCAGCAAGGGCATGCCCCGTGATATACGTGCGGAAGTTCGCGCACACAGTGGTCACGTCCCTGGGTTCAGCTTTCGTAGATGACAACAAGTACGGCAAGCAAAATCTGTCTCTTTTGTGCGAGTATTTGGATGCCCTGTTACAGGGGAACGGCGGAAGCTTCGGTGACTACATACCATCTGAGCGGTATGTGCTGCGGCTGAAGCTCAAAGCACTTCCATGGCTACCCGCTCACGCTAATGATGCAGTGAGGCATGCTTGCAGATCACGGCTGGCTGGGAGGTGGTTTCACTTCATGATCTCGCAAGTAGCAGTACCCCTTGTAAGGCGATACTTCCCTGCACAACGAGAAGACGGCCCTTCACTCCTGTTCTATCACTACCCCGTGTGGAGGCGGCTGTGGCGTGCATTCTATGAGCGTCCCCCTGGCTATGTGAAAGGTTTCCCATCGATCCCTGTACCCGTTTCGAAGGACATCTTGAAGCTGTTCACTCTTTTAGATCGCGCAACAGATGGTGTGGTGATGCTGCGGGAGCTGCATGAGGGACTCCAGGCTGTGCTGAATAACGATACTCACATTGGGTCCATCCATACACAAGTGCAGCGGGTGCTTAAGATCTTGTCTGAAAAGGGAGAGCTGCTAGGTGTGAACGATGCAAGGTCTTGTTATATTATGCTTATGAAGGGCGTGACACGGCAGAGCGAGTTTGATGTTGTCCCAGTGGTAGAGGACGGTCACATTATCAGCAGGCACACAGGACGTGGTCGTGCTAGAATGGGTGGTCCTGGTCCGATGCAGCTCAGGGTAAAAAAGACTGGAGGCCCGCGATGGGCCAGAGTGCTGTGGAAATGCGGTGTGTCCCCGAGTGACATATCAATCAGAGGTACAACGATACGGCGCTGGGTCCACAGGCAGGCCACCCTCGGGCTGCAGCGAGTAGACTTGCGACATGCCATCTACCCGCTGGTAGGCGGTAATATCAATAAACTAAAACCTTTTGTGAAACTGAAGTCCAAAAACAGACGGATTACGTTGCCCTCGCCCATTTCAGATGCCGAAACGGTGTTCGAGGTCTCGGAGGATCTGAACTCAAAGACGGTGAAGCTGCTTGCAAGAGCAGGTACCAAGCACATGGTCAAGGAAGAGGCCTCCGAGCACACGATGCTGCGGCTTTTGAAGAAGGCGATGCCATTTGTAGCCCCTGGTGGGTACCACTTGCTGCATACAGATGCGTCACAGGCGTATGACGCGATCGACCACGATGCCGCCTGTGATATCTTAGACACCATGAGCTGTGAAAAGAACTCAGAACTTACGCAGCTGATGATGGAGGCCGTTAAGGGAAGGGCGTCGGGTGTGCCACAGGGTTGGGTGTTGAGCGAATTGATCAACGACGAGCTGCAACGCAGGAAGGTTGAGACGATGAAGAACTTCGGGCGTGACGCCGTGTCACCCTACTTCATACGGATCGCGGACGACATCATTGGCATCGCCTGCAGCAGGGAGACCATGGACCTGCTTGTCCTGTACTTGGCGCAGCCGGACTTCGCACACGGTGTGATCCCGAACGCGCTCAAGAAGCAGGCTGTGACACCCTCCGACTTGCACGGCACTGTGCTATTCAACGGGCTTCGCATCAACACAAAGCTCGAGGTCTACCCTGACATCTTTAAGTACTGCAAGTCGCCAATGTGGAAGCGCATCACGGTGCACGCCAGAGGAACTGTACCTATGTATACCACTGACCCGGAGCTGCTGGCCATGCTCAGCAATGGGAACATCACTGACTCAGTCATCCTCAAAGGCGTGCAGGAGGCAGAGAGAAGGAAGACGCTTAGGCACCGCAAGGCACCAAATGTGTCGCGGAGGTTGGTGGAGTACCCGCTGACCTTTATAAAGAATAATTTGAAACACATTGCCTTGGACCCCGTGTTGAATGACAGGCGCAGGCTGCACAAAACACTGCTCGTTGCAGTGCTGATCGGATGGTGTGCCTTCTATGCCCTGGTTGGGAAAGGGCTGTTGCCGCAGAGCTGCACCGCGCTGGTGCGGAGGTCTGCTGATGTGCTGCACGTGAGGATCTTTGCCTTCATCTCAACGTTCCGTGCTGTGAATGCCGACTGCGGGAGGAGCCTAGTCCTGCTCTCCAGGTACCTGACAGCACACCATGCAGTGTCCGCTGTTCCGCCTCACTCTCCTTATTACTACCCTACGATCTCCTTGTACACTGATGCCTTACGTGCGTATTCTTCACGCAAAGAACACTCTTGCAGTGTGTGCTGCAGTGTAGCGAAGCCATCTGTGTGGGAGCTTGTGGTTAGATCAGCAATGCAGAATTGGGTGGTGCCTTTCGAGGGGGGCTTTAGGGATTAGCTAGAATACGAAACGAATCGGGGGAGTTCCCCCTCCCCTTCCCCCCGCATTTTTCTTTTGTTTGTAAGATTTATCAAGCCACGCACAGCATACACACACACGACAATGCTGTGAAACGTTCTGCCAACATAAGCAGCTATCGATGTCGAGAAGCAAAGTAGACGTGGCCCAGTACCCGTCGTACTGCAAGTATATTCCGGTGATTTCACAGCTGCTGGCGTCGCTGTCGAAGAGAGGTGACGTGGTGGCGAAGCAAAAGGGTTTGTCGGAGTCCGTGTACGATGGGGCCAAGATGCCATCCATTGCACTAGAGGACTACTTGAACAGGTGGGTGAGGTATAGTTTTTGCAGCAAGGAAACGTTCGTTCTGGCAGTGGTGTACATTGACCGGCTATCTCACGCCACTAATGTTGTCATCACATCACTAAACGTGCACAGGTTAGTCCTGACTTCGTTGGTCCTTGCCGCGAAGGCTCGGGACGATATTTACTATTCAAACAAGGTATTTTTTTTTAAGTTTTTGCAACTTAAATTGAACACAGTACTATGCCTCCATCGGAGGTATCACTACTAAGGAGATGAACAGGCTTGAGGCACAATGGCTCACGGACATCGATTGGCATGTCTTCATCAGTCCTGAGCAATACGTCATGTACACCTCGGAGTTTAACAAGCACGCTGGGGTATGGAAGATTCTTTTAATAAAAAAAAAAAATGGACGATCGACAGATGCAATCCGCTACCGAAGAGGCTCGTTGAACATTAGGTGGAAAAAAGAATTTTTTTTTGGTTGCTACCATATAGGCCCCCCCCGATTTTTTTTTTGATTTGACAACAAAAGAAAAAAGAAGCGGGAAAAGAAAAAGAAGAAAAAAAACGGGAGGGTTATTATGAGCAAAAACAAAAGAAAAAAACAAAACAAAACAAAAAGAAATGCTCCATAAAAAAGTCCCCCCCCCCCCAGCAACAAAGAAGAAGGGTGAAAAGGTGGCAAGGAACGGACCTGATAGATCACCTTGAGAAGGTTGCTGTTGTGTTGCAATGTTTTTTTTTTTTCTTACCATCCTTATATCATGTTTTCCTTTTTCCGTCACAAGATTTTCATTTTTCAAAAAAAAAAAAAAAAAAAAAAAAAAACAGAAACTTTGATTCACATGTAGTAATTTTAGTACCACTCAGCGGTATTAAATGCACTAAAAAAAAAAAAAAAAAAAAAAAAAAAGAAAAAGACGTAACGAAGGTGGTTTATAACACAGTTCTCAATTTAGAGAAAAGAGTGTTTAAAAAAAAAAAAGGAAGAATGAAAAACGACTATTTTGTTTTTTGTTTCTCACCCATCAGTGTTCGGAAAAAGAGGGTCGGGGGCAGTTTTCTTTAGCGAAGGTATCTCACCCCTAGTTCTTTGTCCCTGGAACCCAGATTTTTCTGAAGACGCAATCGAGGACATGGCATGACAGAATACACGACTTTTCAAAAGTTCCAATTGTGACTCAGAAGCATGTTTCCCCCCCCTTTTTTTTTCTCTTCTTTCCCCCAAAAATAATGCGAAGGGGACGCGTAATTATCAGGAATCAGGACCAAGTTTTTTTTTTTTTTTTTTTTTTTTTTGTAAGCCGTTGCACACAACAAAGAATCAAAACCATCGCCGCAACCCTGTAAGCCTGCTTAATTAATTTCCCTTGGGCAGCTTAAAAAACTTAACACACCCACCTGAAGGGGACATAATTAAGAGGTTTACAGTACCTTTCCCCCCTTTTTGATCTTTTCGGGTCCGAAAGCGAAGTTTTCGGCCTGCAGTCCTTTTTTTTCTCTTGGGAAAGAAAAGGGATACAAAGAAAAAAAGAACTAAGAGGAGTAGAACAAAAGGGGCGGCGAAAATGGAGGGGAAATGGAGAAAAGAAAAGGGAGATTCTTTCTGCAAAGAATTCTACTGCCAGTAGCATCCAGTCGTGTGCCTGTTCAAGGGGATTGGATAGCCGTGGCGAAAGTAGCACCCGCTGAGAAAATTATGTTCCATTTTATAACTTTTTTGCCCTTTCCCCTGTTCGCCTCTCCTCTTTTTATTTCCCCTTTGTTTGTAAGGGAAACGTGTCCTTTTGTCTTTTGTTGTCCTCTTTACATCTCACCCCTCTGTCGCCTCAAAGGCCACTGATCTAGCAAACCCCGCCTTGGAACACGGGACATGGCGCATAGGTTTCAAGTGGAGCTTATTGATGACCTCATGACCCTTCTTCTTTTTTTCTTTCGTTCCTTTCTTTTCTCCCCCGTGTCGTGTCTCAAAAGCCACCTGTCTTCCACCCTTTCACTGCTTTCCACTTTTAGGGTTTCGAATTTGAATAACAACAAAGAAAGAATGGGTAACTGCGGTGGGAAAGAGAAGGCGCCCCCTGCAACGGAGCCCAGCCCTGCGATTAGGAAGGGCAGTGTTGTGCTTCGGGGGTACCAGATTGGGGAGGATGCTCAAGAGGGCGATAGCTACTTGTTTGTGTTGGGCGATGAGGGTGAGTTCAAGGTCGTGCGGGGCGTGTCATCAGTAATAGATGGGAAGAAGGTAATCGTAGCTGAGGAGCCCGAAGTTGTGGTGGTGAACTACACAACACTTGAGGACGGGGACGGGCTGCTGAAAGGGTCCACATGGGAGGGGGAGGTGCAGTTCATCAAGACAGCCAACGACGAGAGGATCTTAGACCTCGTGAAGAACGATAGGCGTGTCATCCAGTACAGGTGTGACCTCAACATCCCCATGGCTGTAGGCTACCCACAGCCCTTCCCTTCTGCTGACTCACGCATCACAACTCCTGAGCGTGCCATGACGAGGCCGTACTACTCTAGCGGTTCTCCCAAATTCCTCGACGGCTCGTCGAAGTCCACCTTTCAGCAGGGCATCTTCAACATCATGGACCAGGTCGCGGAAGCCGCCACTGTCAGGTCCTACGGCGACAAGACCACAGGCATCACCGTCCTTCGGGAAATGGACATGGTATGCACGAAGCACAACCCACACTCCTACAGGCCATCCTTTGCGGATTCTTCGTTGCACGTACGTGGTTGAACTGACGCCTCCACTCCTCCCACAGTAGTTACCGCGCCGAAGGCTGACGGGTGCTGCAAACAGAAGCAGCACCCTTGCTGGCCCTGGTGCCTGATAGAAAGGAACATAGATCTATCAGTGAGGCCACTGATTATAAGTGCTTTCCTCCGTCATTGAAGCTCTCTTTTATTGTCTGCTTTGGTTCGACACTTCAGCCAATACAGGTACGAGGATGAGAAAGTTCTCAAAATGGCCTAAACATGTGCCGCTGCTAGTGGGGGATGACACGCGAGAGACGATGAAGTTGTCGGTAGAAGACTTCTCAGGGGCACAGCTGCAGCGGGTACGGGTGTGGATGCGGTGCCTCATGCGGCGGGTGCCTGTTGATGTGTTGCATATCATATTGTACTTTGCACGGGATGTGTTTAGAAGGGGCGACGTTACTGTCATCCAAAATCTCCTGAAGAGCGCGCGTACTGGAGCCCCTCTCGAAACACAGACGGCCATCAGAATCTTCAGAGGCTACGACGTTTACATCGAAGAGAAGAACATCAGTAGCACGTTGCCCATTGTTTTCAGCAGAGTGCGGTGGGGTACCCCCTGCAAGCAAGTCATCATCTTCAGCAAGAAAGACGACGCTCTTCAGCCATTTGAGCAGAAGGTTACAGCGATGCTCACCAACATCTCCCACTCCTTTGAACCTCCCCTTGAGAAAGACTACCTCTCAAAGATCATCACGGTTACTTCTAATGTCAGGTACATCTCTGAGATCAGCATCCAAGATGCAAGCTCGCTCAAGGCTGTTGTCGTTGTCCGTGCCGACCAGCTGGAGGGCGGAGTGCTGAAAAACCTGGACAAATTAATCACACAGAAAACGCCTCCCAATTGCCAGATCCTTGGTTACTACAAAAGCCCAACGGGTCATGAATTGAATGTGGCACACCGCACATTCTGTGAAAAGTATATATGTGATAACCAAATCATTTCTGAAATGTGGCAGCACCTCGGGCCTCGCTGTGAGACTGATCACGCGAAGACGTCTGAGAACCGCACAGTGCGGCGCTACAACGACTACGGGTGGGGGGCCGCACTGGGGCAGAGAGTGATCAAGGTCAAGGACATCGCTGCGAGAATAGCATTTACTTTGAAGCCAGAGAGAGATCTTCCGGAGGGGATGATGCTTGGGGTAGTCCCCACGCAGATCTTTAAAGACAAGCTTGGGGAGCACTTTAGCAGCGTGAAGTCCATCCCGTTTCCTGGAGTGGTGTACACGACATCTGCCTTCGGGGGGTTGATATTCGTTTCAGGAACACGCGGCCCCGTCGCCGAAGACCTCCCCACTCTACGTGCCACTGAGACCTTGTACGTTACAGTCAACCACACATTGCCTCTTATCACCTTCCACATCAATGAACGGTTGATCTGGAGCACCTCAAGCCTCAAAGGCTACACACCCCCCGCCTGCGACCTCTCTCCCTACACCTTGCTTGGGGGTATTGGCGTTGGGGTTACTTTCTACCCAATCAAGACAGGGTGGAAGCGACATGAAGGCATTCAAAGGTAAAGGTAGTAGAGAGGCTTGAGTCTTGTACCTCTACGAAAGCCACTAATTGTACCACTAGCGCGTGCGCTGTGAACAGAGGTGGGGGGGGGGGGGGGGGGGACTGGCTTGGCTTTCTTTTTTTCGAGAATAGGGGAGCGCAATATCCGCCCATTGATTAAGGTCATCTTTGATGGAATGGACGACTTACGGACTGCCAGAAGATACAGTGGCGTGTAGATATCTAGCCAAAGTGTTCTCAGGTGATCGCGGCATCAGCCTTCAAGCGGATCCCTGTCTTAATGATGCCGAAAGAACCCCAGCATTAAGCAGCCTGGGGTTCAATGTGCTGTATCACCTGAGTTATTCAGCTCGGAAAAGTAAAGTTGAATTATAGAATGGTGAGGAATGGGCCTGTTAAACGGATATTGCGTTCCTTTGTATTTTTGATTGCATTTTTACGCGGGGTGCACTTCCCCCCCCCCCTCATTTTTTAATTTTCCGGCATTTCACCTGACAGACCCGAAGAAGTTTTAGAAGAGCAGATTTGCTTCACTGATGCCAACCTGCAGTCCTGTGTTCAAATCTTGATGTAGTCACCCACGGCGGCACGGACAGGGCCCTGTTTTGGCAGAAATATGTTCAGTAGGGAAACCGGATGACCCTTAAAGCGCGCAGGGGGGGGGGGGGGGGGGGGGGGGGTACATGAATTTTAATTTTCTTGAGCATTGAAAGAGAAGTGTGTTCCTCATTTCTTTTATTTTTGCGTATTTTTTATTTTTTGCGTGTAGTTCCTTCCCCCCCTTTATTTTCCCTCTTCTCTCCATTTGTCCCACCTCCAACGGCCATTTCCCGACTTTGACCCCAAATCCCTTCTTGCGTCAGAAATTCACAAAAAAAAACAAAACACAAATAAAAAAGACATACCAGCACTTTTATGCCATTCTTTTATCCTCCCCCCCCCCCCCCCCCCCCGTTACTTTAATCATTCCTGAGGGGTATGCTTTTTGACTTACCTCTGCAGTTTCGGTGCTGAACGTGTTGTATTCTTTTTTTTAGATTATTATTTGTTTTGCTCTGTTGTACTGTTGTCAAGGTCTCGGGGGTGGAAAAATGAGTTCCCGTCCAAGGGTCTACTGCAGGATACGACCCCTGAACGAGAAGGAACGGCTCGTGGAGGGCGAGAAGGAGTGTTTTTTCACGAACGGGGACAACACGTTGGTCTACAAGAAAGAGAAAGATGGTCAGATGCGAAGCAGGTTCGATGCTGTGCTCGGCAACAGCACCTCACAGGACACCGTCTACGAGCTTCTCAAGACAGAGGTCACTTCGTCGCTGTTCACAGGGTACAATGCCACCGTATTTGCCTACGGACAGACGGGCAGCGGGAAAACCTACACAATGGAAGGCACTAAGAACGACCGTGGCCTCATCCCCAGACTCGTAAACGAGATATTCAACACGTTCAAAGAGAAGAGTGACGTCACGAACGCCTCTGTCAAGATGTCATACGTCCAGATCTATCAGGACCAGATTCAAGACTTGCTGCAAAGTAGAAAGCTCCTTGACATCAAGCTGGACAAAGCGGGGCACTACATTGCAAACGGCGCCCTCTGGAAGGATGTTACAAGCTCCTCGCACGCAATGCAGATCTACACTGAGTCTCTTAAGAACAGAGCAACCAGTGCTACAGAAATGAACCTCATATCCAGCAGGTCCCATGCACTGCTTCAATTTCAACTGAAGTGGGACGAACCCCTGGCCCCAGGCTCCAACGCCAAGCTGAACCTCATCGACCTTGCGGGAAGCGAAAAAGTGGCCCTTTCTGGTGCGTCTGGCGAGATATTAAAGGAAGCCATTGCTATCAACAAGTCCCTCTCAGCCCTGTCCAACGTAGTAAAAGCTCTCGTTGACCAAGCTAAGGACCCTGCTAAGAGGGTCCACATTCCGTACAAGGACTCTAAGCTCACCTACCTGCTGCAGTCCAGTCTTGGCGGCAACAACCTGATACACTTCATCCTTTGCCTGTCTGCCTCGATCTTGTATAGGAATGAAGGTTCATCGACAGTGGAGTTCGGCAAGCGCGCACTCAAGGTGGTCCTGAAGCCCGTGAAGAATCCTATCGACTATAGACGCTTGGAAGAGATGGAGAGGATGATCGAGCAGATGCGCCAGCACATATCAGAGCTTGAAGGGAAACTCTCACAGAAGACAGCAGAGCCGCTGCCGCCTGCAAAGCAAGGCGGCGAGGAGTTCTTAGCAATGGAGATCATCAAACAAGACGATGCTGAACCGCAGGAAGCAGAGACAGTCGTAAAGCAGAGGGAGGCTATCAAAGCAGTGATCTCGCAACTCGAAACACAGCAGAAGTCTGTTGAAGAAAGGCTGAGCGAGAGAGAGCAAGAAATCACTCAGCTGAAGAAAGGCAACGTGAGGGAGCGGGCCACACTGCAGTCGCAGTTCAACGAGGAGAAGCGGCGATACACAGAAGAAATGAACACCCTGCGCAGCAACGTCAAACGGCAGCAAGAGTGTCTGAACGAGAAGGAGATGGAATTTAAGAAAGCACGCGACCTGCGTGCAAGGAAAAAGAGCATCATCCATAGCAGCAAGGTGACGAGTAAGTTGAGGTTAAAGACAAATCTTGAACTAGAAAGGATCTACAGGATGCTGCCGGAGTCTCTCCATGAGCTCACATCTCATTGCATTTTGTTCCCACAAAGTAAAGCACGGTTCAGAGAACTGGGCGGCCTTAAAAAGCTGTTGGGCCTTATTGATTGCAAGGGCAACAAGGGAAGGGAATCGTATATCGCTCATGCAGCATACGCGTTGTCTATCGCCCTTGACGAGGAGGGGAGGGACGAGGTGCGTGAACTGGGCGGGGTTGCAGCTGTGTCGGACGTATTGAGCAGGACTGATGAGCACAGCAAGCAGTTTGCCTGCAGAGCGCTTGAGGCACTCGTAAGGGGCAACAGCAAGAATAAAGAGGGTGTTGTGGATTCAGTTTTGCTGGGGCTTGCTAACTTGGTAGGCACGCACCCGCACCAACAAGTGCAAGAAGCCGCCTGCAGTGCCCTTGCAGAGATAGCTGACTCACAGCCTAACATTAAAGCAAAGCTCATGAAGAACGGGCTACTCGAAAAAATGATTTCGCTCATCAGAGACACACCACCCGAGGTGGCTGATCTCATCAAGGTGGGTGTCACGGTGATAGGGAGGTTGGCACAGCAGCATGCAGCTTGCCAGAATGAGATCGCCAGGCTGAACGGCGTCGCGTTGCTTGTAGGAATCCTTTTCAGCAACGTGGGCGACCGTGACCCGCAGCTCCCTGTGCTCACCGCGTATGCCCTCGTGAACATTTGCTGCAATAATAAGGATAATATGTTGACTCTTCAAAAGCACCCGCGCTACAAGGAGATCAAGTTCAAGCTGCTTGAGGGGCTAGGGCGCGTCTTCTCTGACAACATCGCAAACGAAAACAGGATCTCCGCCACAGCATCACACGTGATCAAGGACGGCAGCAACGTGCTCTTCGGTTACCATGGTGTGACGTGCAAATCCGAATGGAGCACCTTTACGGCCGGGGGGCGACCCACATACTCGACATTCATGGAGAACCCTCAGTTTGTACTGCATGTCCCAACAGATAGCAATATTTCAATTGTTCTGAGTGACACAAGCTGCGAGGACAAGACGGGGAGAAATTCTAGCAAAAGAAAGACGATATACATGGGGATCTCGGTGTTTAACGGAGACAGGGCTCTCTTGTGTGACAAAGGTCTCAAACAGCTTGACTTCAATGGGAAGTTCGTGACCAGTGGCAGATACAACCGAAACAGGGAAAACACGCTGTCCCTGCCTTTGAAGGGGTCGCCTGATCCGTACGTTATCGTGCCCTTCACGGCGCATCTCTTGCAACACACGTCCTTTGTGCTTGGTGTGTTCAGTGACAACGAGGTAGAGGTGGCACAAGTGCCTGAGGAGGGCGGGTGGGTGAAAAGGGTGTTCGAAGGCAGATGGACGAAGAAGAGCGGGAGAGGTGTCGACAGTTTCGATTGGCGAAACAATGACCAGTACGTAATTACGGTGAGTGAGGTGACTACCTTAGTGGCGGTGCTGTCTTATAGGAAAATAGATGACTTCCGACTGAAGCAGGCACTCGCGGCTGACGATGAAGAGATCTCAGAAGACGACCCACGCAACGAGGAAAAGAGGGAGCGCCCTCACCTCCATGGCAGAGTATTTGCTTCAGCCTTCGCACCCGATAAGCGCTACGTGCGGTCGAACATCCCGTCACCTCAGAATACCACATTCGAGACCTGCAACGAGTACCTGTCAACAAGCTCAGTTAAGACAACGATGACCTTACACCCAAACAACACATATGTCTTCATCCCCTTCACAGAGACGCCTATTGAAGACGACTACAGGATCGCCTTCTACAGCGACAACGACGAAGTAAACATGCACCCCCTGGGCCTATCCATGGAATGGTACGCCTTCCAGTACACTGGGATCTGGCCTACAGTTTCTGACAGCAGCCCCGACCAGTCGCCGTTCCTCATTATGAAGGGTGGCGGCAAGGTGGTTGTCATCGGACATTCAAAAGATGTGTACCTCCTGCTAACCATCTACGAGATCACAGATGATACTTGGAAAGAAGGCTCGCCTGTGAACAACAACGTTAGGACGAAGAAACTCATTTCATGTGACGCCTTTTGGGCAAATGAGTGCGTCTTGGAAGCAGAGCTTCCACAGGGCAGTTGCTCGTACTGGGTAACGTTGCAAGGCATCAAGACAGCAGAGACAGGTGAGCAGAAGCCAGTGACAGCTGGGTCTTTCAACCTGGCTGTGTACGTTGAGGATATCGGCACGTCAGTGACATCGCCTTACACGCTAGTGCCGTCTTCGCTCATTGACAGGCTCAATGCAAAGCCGGAGAATGTGGGCTATGGTTGGGAGAAGCTCATCACGGGTGGGATCGAGGAAGTGACAGAGGTAACGGACGAAGAGGACGACAGCGATGACAGCACGTTTGTAGAGGAAATGGAGTCGAAGAAGAGGAACGCAGAGGTTGAGGAGCTCAAGCAGCAGCTGCATGAGAAGCAAAACCTCATTAACAACCTTAGCAAGGAAGCCTCCACGACACCGCAGCCGCCCTCCAGAAGGAACAGCTCGCATAGCAGCAGCCGCAGGAACAGCACCAAGGTCCCCGCAAGGGTGTCTTCTGGATTCCGCGGTTCCGGTTCTGGCTCCAACGCTGCTAAGACACTACGTAATAGTACACCGTCAACACCCACTTCTGCGGCATCCGTGGCAGATATGACTGCCCTCTCGAGTGCTTCAGAACAGCTTGTGAAAAAGATAAGTTCTTTTGCTAGCCTCTCAACTGTCCCGACGCCTGCAGAGTTTAAAAAACTGCAAGAAGACCTCCTGCAGGCCGCGGACAAGCTTTCGGTCACGACAAGAAGAGCCACAGCACCCTGACTGTAAATACTTCTCATTCGCGTTATAATGCAGTTGCATACATGCAAGTAGTTAATATTTGTTATTCATTGCGAACCTCGTCAGAATATTAAACACGTCATCTCAGCTTTTTCAGCATACACATGGCACAGCAAGTCGGTGAGAAGAGGAAGACGACTAACGTGGAGGAAGAGGATGAAGCGGAGCAGTGGACGGACATCGAGAGGCTGACCGAGATGGGGATTGGCAGTGCGGACATCGCGAAGCTGAAGTCAGGTGGTGTTAACACGGTTGGAGGGCTCATCATGCAGGTGAAGAAGTCTCTGCTTGCTATAAAGGGTTTGAGCGAAGCGAAGGTCGACAAGATCCTCGAGGCGTCGAAGAAGCTGTCCACATGCGGCTTCCAGTCAGGTGTTGAGGCACTTGAGAAGAGAAAGGACGTCGTGAAGATCACAACCGGGTGCAAGGCCTTCGACGACTTGCTCGGTGGCGGCATCGAGACCATGTCCATCACAGAGGCTTTCGGGGAGTTTAGGACAGGAAAGACACAGTTGGCGCACACCTTGTGTGTCACGTCGCAGCTGCCGCGCTCCATGGGTGGCGGGAACGGAAAGGTCGCCTTCGTCGACACAGAAGGAACCTTCCGTCCTGAGAGGATCCGCCCTATTGCTGAGAGATTTGGTCTGGAAGCGGAAGCTGCACTGGAGAACATTATTGTTGCGCGTGCCTATACGCATGAGCACCAGGCGTCGCTGCTGGGCCTACTGGGCGCCAAGATGGTCGACGATCAGTTCAAGTTGCTCATCATCGACAGCATCACTGCCCTTTTCAGGGTCGACTTCTCGGGCAGGGGCGAGTTGGCCGAGCGTCAGCAGAAACTGGGGAAGATGCTGTCGCACCTAGTGAAGCTTGCAGAAGAGTTCAATGTAGCAGTGTACGTCACCAACCAGGTAATCGCCGATCCCGGAGGCGCAAGCATGTTCACTGCTGACCCGAAGAAGCCTGTGGGTGGTCATGTCATGGCGCACGCGTCCACCACAAGGCTCTTCTTCAGGAAGGGCAGAGGTGAGCAACGTATCGCCAAGATTCACGATTCCCCATGCCTTCCCGAGGCTGAGGCCGTGTATCAGATCTCTGCCGAGGGCATCACCGATGCCAAGGACTAATATGCTATCTTTTTCTTCCTCTTTTCTATTCTGAAACTGCCTCTCAGGCAGTCTAATATTTACACGTGCATTTGTTGCATGTTCTTATTTCTATTTTTCTTATTGGTTGTAAAAAAGACAATATCAACGTTTTGCAGGATTAATAAAGAAGTGTAGAGAGAAGAAAAATGGGTCGCTCGTTGTCAAACCCGGGGATGAGCAGGAAGCAGAACAAAGAGCGGAAAGAGAAAAACAAGTTTTTTCGGGTTAAGAAATACAGGAAGCATGAGTTGGGTAAGGAAAAGATGAAAGAGCATAACAAGCAGCAGGAGGTGGTGGGGCACAATAAAGCGATATTGAATGCAAAACTGGACGCACTGAGAGCGGAGAGGAGAGCGAAAGGCATCACTAAGCCGAAGAGGAAGAGGGAAGAAATTGAGGATGAGCCGGAGGTGGCGGAGCCCAAGGCGCCGACACAAGTTGCGCCAGTAACGAAATTCACAGGAGAACGTTGGATTGTGGTGTCTCCGGGTGTGCTAGTGCGCAAAGGAGAGGAGCTGGACTCAGCAGAGGTGGGGAAGTTGGACAACAAGACTCTGATTGATGTTGTTGAGATGAAGGGGAGACGTGGGAGGCTAGCTGCACCCCTGCAGGGCTGGGTGTCCATCAGAGCAAAAGACGGTGCTTCTATTTGCCAGCCGGACTACGACAGCGACGCAGACTACAGTGAAGACGGTCAGGCCGAAGCCATGCACGAGGATTACGAGTCAGGCAGCAATGACGGTGATGAGGATGGCGATGAAGATGGCTCAAGCGTCGACAGCAACGACTTCGAGGTGAAAGTTAACACTGCTGAGGACGAGGCGGAAGAGGATGAGGAAGACGAAGAAGCAGACGAGCTGGCACAAGCTTGCAAGGCCCTCGAAGAGGCCAACAGCGTCGACTCCGACAGCCAAGACGCTCCCCCGAAGAGGAATGCACCCCGTGTCCCGAATTTGAAAACAAAGGTGTATACCACCAAAAAGGGTAAAGAAAAAACGATAGTAAGAGACAGGGCAGCAAACAAGGTAGGTTCTCATCCCATCAACCCCAACATAAACAGAGACGCAAGAAAGAAGAGAAAAACAGCAAGAAGCGCCAAAGGTTCCACTAGTAACATCACTGATCATTATTAGCACGCCATGCCACGAATCACACAAACACAGGAAGTGGGCAAGATGAGCGATATGTTGGACGTGAAGTTCCGTTCGATGAATTACAATGCGGACAGAATAACACAGAAGCAGAACGAGGTGACAGATGAGGGACGCGAGGCACAGAAGGAGCGCAGCACAGCGATCTGGAAGAGGCTAAACCCCTTGTACGTGGAGGAGGAACTGAGTACCACGAACAAGTCAATGCTGACGTACGACCCCGAGGACTATAAGATGAGCAAGGTATGCTGCACGTGGCAACTCATGAAACAGGACAACTTCCGCGTTCGCGACAGACACACGGAGTACGTAGAGTACCTGGTGAGAGACCAGGCACTTGCACGGAAAAAGGCCACGTGAGCGGCGGAGTGACATGTGTTGAAAAATACACGTCTGTTCTATTACGAGTTGCTTGCTTGGCGCGAACACTTCTCGCGCCACTTCGTATGGTGCATGGTTCTTTGGTAAGGAACGTGTCCCGAGAGCAAGTGCTTTTTACATACTTTTCTTTCCCCCTTATACCCTGCTTCATTTTTTTTTTACTCGGCTTCCACGCGCACACCCTCTGCAGTAAGATGACGACCTCGCAGGAGACGTTGATGGAGGAGGCCTTCTCGCTGTTGCAGAAGAGTATGTGTACAGTTGAAACATTGACACCATCACGTCGCAGATGGCACGATACCGCCTGAGAGCATCCCGACGGCGCTGAGGGCTGCGGGGTTGAACCCCAGTGAAGAGGTGATCAGAGATCTGCAGAAGCAGGGCGGCAAGGGGTCGCAGGCATTGGATAAAGACGGCTACAAAAAGCTAGTAGGCGAGATGGACGACCAGGCAGACACGCTGGAGTCAGTGCTGGAGGCGTTCCGTGTGTTCGACAAGAATCTCAACGGCACTGTGAGCACCAACGAGTTCCGACACATCATGACCTCCATGGGAGAGAAGTACACCGATGACGAGTTCAGGGAGCTGGTGCAGGGGTATGCATCACAACACATAACACAACAACACACAGCTTTGACAACGGAGGCGTCGTCGAGTACGCAGAGCTCGCGAAGAAGATGCTCCTCCCGTTCCTGGAGCACGGCAACCCCGCAGACTTCATCGACAAGGTTAAATAAACCATCTTCGTGGACATGCCCACGTGATGAAGCCATCCCTCTGTCTGTCTATAGTTAAGCCCTGAAGATAACACCCTAAGATGTGATTACCTACCTTGCCCCCCATTCCCCTTTTAAGCAACTCACTAGGCGCTTCTTGGAATATTAGAAAATCCCCCTCTTTTTTCCCCTATTTTTTCCGTTTAATTTTTTTTGGAACGAAACACCGCATAGCGTGGGTGAATTAGAAAAAATAAAATAAAATGCTAAGCAGCTTGATGAAGCGATCCCGTCTGTCGAAGACGGAGGAAGGGTCGCAGCTGACGCTGGATGAAGTGGTGCGTGAGAACAGCGCATCGTTCAGCTCTGGGTACGACTCGGAGAGCGAGAGCGAGGGCGAGGCGTGGGTGAGGAACGCAGGGTTCTCGCTGATGGTACCTGTGGGGTCGTGTGTTGCAGATGAGCTCAGGAACAGCCAGAAGGAGAAGGAGAAGGTTGAGACAGCAGAGATGGGATGCCAAACCGATGTATGTACTTTTCCCCCTTCAACACCAAACAGCCAAAGTTCACAATGGAACGTGAGGCAGAGAACCTTCGTGAGCAGGTGAAGCGCCTGCAGCTGGAGGCCAAGGCAACAGAAATGTACTACGCAAACAAGGACACCGTTATTGAGATGCAACGCGCAATGATCAAGAACCTGCAGGAGGCAGCCTCAAGGAACGCTGCACAGGAACGGACATTCGCGGCAAGCCTCAGCTCACCTGGTGAATCGTCGAAAGGGTCCCCCAGTGGGAACAGCAGCGAGGATGACGAGTACGACAGCGACACCTCTTCCGAAGAAGAGGACAATGAACAACAGGTTGCCATTAAACAGCTGGAAATTCGCAGGCCTGTCATACCCCTTGTCCGTACCAGCCAAATAGAGAAGCACTCGCCTATGAGACGCACACCTTCGGCTAGTCATGGTGCTGCATTTGGCATGATACATTATTGACGAAAGATAGAAAGAGAAGTGAGATCATGGAAAAAACAAGAAAAAAAAAGAAGAAATGAAAAGAAATACACCACACCGCACCGATAGCGAAATAACAGCTTCAATCAAATCAAAAATTATGTGTCCCTTGCTACCCTTCGTCATGGTTTTTTATGGATGGGAGTGGGGGGGGGGAGAAAAAAGGAGGGGGGACAAAGAAAAAAACAAAGAAAAAGCACCAAAAGTTCTTTTGTGGCAAAGAAACAGCTCTTTTTTTACTGTTGTATTTTTTATGTACCATCAAATCAATTTCCTGCTTTTTTTTTTAGAAGTGAAAAAAAGAAGCACAATAAAAAAAAAAGTAAACTTGAGTCGTAGCTTAGCATTTCTACAAATTGTATTTTTTTTTTTTTTTTTTTTTAAGTTTAGTATTGAAAAAAGTTGGCTGTCTTTGTCAAAATTGACTTGGCGGGGATTTTCTTTTTTGTCCCTTCCAAAAGGTCCTTTCCCCCTGCCTCCCTTCGTAGGAAATGGTGTCCCCAACCCAAATGTAACAATTTCCCCCCTACTTTTTCAGGGGCAGCAAGACCTGTAGCCATGTCTAGGTGTGTGATGACACCTCCCCTTAAGCGAATCATTTCAGGAAAGTCTGTGTTCTGGTGACCGCCACAAGTTGACACTCCAATTGTGTCGCGTGACTACAAATACCCCGCACCCCAATGTCTTCATGGTACACTTTGGAGCAAGACTGTGGTGGTCATGCAGAGTGCAGTTGCCTTAAAGCACCTTGATGCTAAAAAGATCGAGTTTTTTTTCTTCTTTTTTTTTTCCACCTGTTTTTTTGAAACAAGAAGAAATTCACTCCCACCACTACAACTACTCTGCAATTGAAACAAAAAGAAAAAAGAAAACAAGGGCATGCATTGCTAGCTAACAAAAAGAGAGTAAATACCGCTCGTTACTTTACAGAAGAGAAAATGTGTGAAAGTTTGCAATCTAATGGCTGCAGTTGGGGAAAGGGGGGGGGGGGGGGGGGAGGGGAAATGAAAGAAAATTCACTCCCCCCCCCACGCACTATTCAGTTATTGTAGTCCCCCCATCGCCTTGTAGTTGGTGTAGGTGTAACTATTTTACTTATTTAGAATAAAAAAGAAATACTGTAAACAGCTGACTTGGACCGATTACTAATGAATTGGTTTACAGTCCGAGGGGGGAGGAAAAAAAAAAGAAAAGAAACAGGAAAAGAAAAAGGAATGAGCTATGTGCAAATGGCTTTTTTTTTTTTGATACTCATTTCCTCTTCCTGTGACCAACGACAGACACCCCGCAGTGAAGAAAAATAAAAAGAGCGGTAAAATCGACAGTTCTGTTTTGTTCTTTTATTTCCTTTAAAATACATTAAAAATGAGTTTTCTCTCTCTCTTTTTTTTTCTTTTCCCCAATTCCCCTCCTTTTTGTCCCTTTTTTACTCTTCTTACCCCTCCCGCACACTTCTATTCTGCTATGTGTTTTTCTTGTTTATTTTTTTTTTTATTATCCAATGAAAGTTTTTTTTCCCCTCTCCCTTTCTCCCCTATATTATCTAGTAAGAGAAAAAAAGAAGGAAAAAAAAAATCAAATATTTTCCCCTCGCCTTTTGTTTGTAAGCAAGAGGGGGGGGAAGCGAATCTAAGAGAACTTTTTTTTAATTTACCGTCCCTTATGTTTTTATTTTTTGTGTCAAATATTTAAGGTTTGTGTTGTTGCTTTTTTCTTGTTTTTTTTCTCTCTCACCCCACACCCCCCTCCCCGTGCAGAGCCCTTACGCGGCAACAGAGTACTGTGGACACTTGACTAGACGCGGCTTGAAATAAGTTGCCAGCTGCCTGTGGCAAGAGTGTCCGTATTAGAAAAGAATAATTTAAAAATTTAATTTTCTTATGTAATTTGCGCCAGCAAAAAAAAAAAAAAAAAGAACAGGAGATGCGAAGAAGAGAAATCTAAAGAAAGATAGGTTTTTCTTTGTAATTTCTTTTTTTTTTTTTTAATACTTCTATCATTACATTTTTTTATTCTCAGGCAATTTTTTTTTTGGCAGGCGTCGTCGTCTAAGCTTCTCCCACATCTCCTTCACTTCACGGTGAATTCTTCTTTTTTTATTTTTAAAAATAAAAAATATCATCCTTGAGGGAACGAACAACAAAAAAGAAAGCGAATGACCTCCCCTCGTTATTTTCTTTTTTCTCTTTCTTTTTGGGGGAAAAAGCCAAAAAAAAAATAAAAATAAAAAAAAAGAGAATTTTTATATGTCCCCCCTATAAGAGTTCTTTTTTTCTGCCTGGAGAAATTTTGAATTAAATCAAAGTATATTTTAGTGGTGACCAAGGTTACCCCCCCCCCTTTTTTTCCTTATATTATCAGTCCCTCTTCCCCTTCTGACCTGAGGTCAGATCGTTTCTTAAGCAAGTCGAAAGCACCCGACATGACGAGTGACACCAACTAGAATACATATTTTTATAAGAACCCCTTGAAGAAAAATCCCTCACTCCACCTTGCACATGCATGGGAGAACGCCTTTGTCCCATAAGGCACAGATCACCTGAAAATGAAAATCAGGCTCCCGTGTTTGGATACTTGGAGAGGGAAAAACAAGGGAAGAAAAGGAAGAAATAAAACCAAGGGAAGAAAAGCCCCCTTCCCCTCCCCTCCCCTCCCTCTCTTCCGTCCTTTGTTAGGCAAGAACCAATAGTTATCTTTTTATATTGTTCAAAAAGATACTTCAAAATAACAAAATTACGCTCCCCCCCCCCCCCCCCCCACCTTTGCCCTCTTTTGCTTCCTTTTTTTTGTGAAAAAAAGAAAGAGAGGTCAGGGAGTGGGGGAGGGAGAGAGAAAAAAATAAATTTGCAAAGGGGGGTTTCCAGCACCTGCGGGATATTACTGAGCTAAGAACTGGGCATGGTGTTTAATGAAATCTGCCTATAAGTTAGTATATTAAGAGGCTGCATTCAGGGGGGTAAAGGTTGAAAAGATATCCTTATTCACCGCTTAATACACTACACAAAAAAAAATAAATAAATAAAGGTATCGTGTACATATTATAAATTGGGGGCCCAGCAAGCGAGATTAAGGGGAAATATTTTTCTTTTTTTTTTTTTTTCCACTTCCCCTTATCCTTTCGTCCCTTAGTTTGAGACCTTTTAATTTACCCATCCCCACCCACCCCCTTCCCGCCATGTTACTTTTCCAATGGCTGCGGCGATTTTTTTTAAAAAAAAGTATAATGCAGACCGCCCGTGATATTGGCATTCTTGAAGGGGAAACAGCCAACAACTTATAGCCACCATTTTGGTGGCAATAGGGAGCAGGGTGGTTTTTTTTATATGTTTTTTTTTTTAATTAGGGGCGGTCCTCAAGTGGGATTTGCCCTTAAACATCGCCCCCTTTTTTTTTATTTTCAAATACTGTAAAACCAACAGTAGATTTTAAAAAAAAAGAAGCTTTCCATCACCTTTTTTACCCCCCCTTTTCTTTATACTTTCCGTTTTTATATCTTTATTCGGGGGGGGCATCTTTGTATGATTCTCTTTTTTTTTTTTTTTTTTTTTTTTTTTTTTTGCGCGGTTTATCTCTCCAAAGTGTTTTGACACTCAAGACGTGTGCTGCCAACCATTGGGCTGGGTTGGAAGGGGAGTCTTCGTACGCCCCTGCGGTGCAGCATCTCGGTGCTTCTACCGCCGGCCTCCAATATCTCCGTGAGAGCACTTCAAAGGAATGAGATAGCTTTTGGCTTTCAACTCCTGAGGCTTGCGAACACTTGAACAGATATGAAGCGTTGATTATTCGTTAAGTTTTTCAATTTCCAAGCTTTCTTTACCTCTCCACTTTTACTTTCTACGGGACCACAGGGGACTTGGGAGGCTTCGGGGCGAAGTTTCACAACGGTGGCCGCTGTGTCACATACTGCATGGCACCACTAAAATCGAGACAACTTTTTCTCTTTTTATTTTCTTGTGTCCCTCCCGCACTCCCCCCCCCGTAAATAGACTCTCACCATAAAAGAATGTCAATGGCCAATGTGAGTTTTTTACCAAAAAATACACAGAAACTATAATTTTTTTGTTTCATTATCCCCCTTTTTCGGGGGGGTTTTTTTTTTCTCCGGACGATTCAGTTAAACCGAATAGTTTTTTTTTTTGAATTTGTGCTTTGAACTCAACTTTTAGTAAAGTGAGTTTTCAGGACTGTGTTTTTTATTTTTTTATTTTCTTGATTTGTCCTGTAAAAAAAAGTTTTCTTTTTTTAAATGTTAGATTGCCTCATACCATTGGCTACCTTGCCTACGGAGTGTAGCTACAAAAAGAAAAAAGAACTTTTTATCAGAAAAATATTATCTGAAAAATATTTTTTATCTGTAGTCACGAGCAGCACCTCCAACGCTGTAGTGTTGTTTTTATTTGTTTTGGTTTTCCCTCCCTCGGGTAAGTTCTCCCATGGGTGTCTATTCAGGAATTTTTTTCTCAAATAAAAAATAGTCCTGTTCACCATTTGACGTACTTTTTTCAGGTGGTGGGGATAACATGAAAATATAAGAAAAACATCAGATGTGTTGTTCGCTGTTGACCTCCTCGTCGGTCATCACCGGTAGCGCCCGAGTGGAAGAACATAATGCAGATGCTCAGGGTGACGAACAGGCAGCAAACTGCACGAGCGCAGAATCTTGGTTACCCGGGACGCACCGGCTGGGTTGAGCTGTACACCGCACGCATTAAGGACACGACGCGGAACGCAGAAGAAGCTACAACTCGGCCGCGGCGCGCCCCCTGTAATAAAGTAGACAGTTCTTGTGCAGGGCGCCGCCAACACCGGCCTCCTTTAACTCATATATTCTTTATCATTTTGTTCGGATTTGCTGAATAAGAGCCCTTTGGACAACGATTGGCTTCGCAGGTGAGTCTTTGCACAGAAATAGAACACGAAAAAGGAAGTCCGAGTTTTTTTTTTTAACTACAATTTTTAAAAATAATATCTATACATTTCCTGATGTGATTTTTCCGGTGGTAAAAGAAAAAGAAAAAAAAGGAAAATCCCCATTCTTATCTTAACCTGGTCTGCTGGTTGAGGTAAACTTCTTTGCACGAACGAGAGTGTGGGGATTCAAGGAAGCTCTTTTGTCATTTGGAGGAAAAAAAAGGAAAGTCAAAAATATATAAATTAAATTAAAAGAGAGAAAAAAGAAAAGTCTCTCTACGACACTCCTCCCCATTATTTGATTTTTTTTTTTTTGCAAGCAGAGCGCCGCCAACACCGGCCTCCTTTAACTCATATATATATTTTTTTGCATTGGAGGTTGTCACTCAACAGCTGTCCTTTGCACATCCATTCTTCCTCTCTTTTTTTCTCGCACCGAAATCGCACAACGAGGGCACATTCCTAACTTCATTATTCAAATATCGTGGCATTTCCCCCCTCCATTTTTTTTTCCTTTTTTTTTTTTGCATTCTCTTTTTACATTTCTCCTTTCTTTTTTTCCTTCTTTTTTCTTTTGGCGCTTTAAAAAAAAAAAGAATTAAAGATTTTTTTTTAAAAAAACGGCTTATGCACACCCTCCCCCTTCCCCCATTCCCACTTCTTTCTTTTCCCCTCCCCTTGTCTCGGGGGAGGGAAAAAATGGACTCTTGTTGTCATTTTTTTTATGACCCAGGTTTTTTATCTACGATGTGAACATAGAGAAAAGTAGGCTACTCTATGTGAAATAGATTCTGGACTGGAAGAAGAGTGGGAAAAGAAAAGAGAGAGTTTTTTTGTATGCTGCCAGCCGGGCAAAGGAATAGGAAAGGAAGGAAAAAAAGAGGTTCCCCCCCTTTTTTTGAGAATTACTACTTTTTCTGTCGTCTTTTATTTCCTCCTTACCCTCCTTCCCTAATGTTGCTGTGGGCTGTGCACATAGTATGTTGGCAATGCGCTACGATTCCTTAAGACACACAGTCGGTCGGGAGTAGCAGCTAGTGCCACAAGAAATCTAGCAACAAGTGTCCTTCAGGTGCTGCGGGTGGCACCGCTTTGCTGCGGGTTGCACCTGCAACACAATAACGTTTTTTTTTTTTGTTTTGTTTTGTTTTCTTTTTTTTTTAACCATTAAACCCACATGTCATATATATATGACATAAAAAAAAAAAAAAGAAAAAATCTCTAGGCCTTTTGGTCAAATTATGACCTTTCTTTCACTTTTCTGTCGCCATTGCGCGATTTTTTCCACTTTGTTTGGCTAAATGCTGCCCTTTTTCAGCACTATTTTAAGAATTTGAGAGGTCGAAAATCCGGGAAAAAAATGATTTGAGAATGAAGAATAATCGACTGGAGCAGAGGGCTGGTCGTGAGTGATGAAGAATGCAAAGAAATGTCAGACTCTCCAGCTTTTTTATTCGTTTTTTACACCATACACCCTCCGATGCCTGACAGCATTCACAAACAACCACCTAGAGCGCCGCAAAATCGACAAAAGAGTCACGGAAGCCGAAATCAGAGCGTTTCTGGGCCTATGGGTGTTAATGGACCTCACCACCCGTCCCAACTTCCGTGACTACCGGAAAACCGATCCTGACTCCATTATGCTTACTCAGGGGTTTGCGCGCGTCATGTCCGGAAACCGGTTTGCCCAAACCAAAAAGGGTGTTGGGTCAAAAATCATAAGTTCAAAAGCCAGTTCAGGGGAACCCTGATACCTGAATGTCTCCAGAGGTCATTTCTCCATAAAAAGAACACTTTGTATGGTTAAATGCTGTCATTTTTTTGAATTTTTTGGAATCGCCTCAAAAATGAGCTTTTTTCGGTTTTTTGCCTGTGGGCTTAATGGTTAATACTTTATTTTTTTTCCCTGCCGAACGATTCTACTTTTTTTTTTCTTCCTTCTTTTTCTCTTTTCTCAGAGTGCTTTACTATTTTTTTTTTTGTGAAGACGTTGCACACGTCTTAATCCCCCATTTCCTGTTTTTCTTTTTTGTTCACCCCAATGTTTTCCCCTTTCTATCTTTAAAAAAAGCCACCTTTTCTTTGCCATGCCTTTGCCCCATGTTGCATCTGTTATGCTGTGGCCGTAAAACGGGCCTCTTGCATTTGTTTTTTTTTATTGTTTGTGGTATGGGGGTGTCAAGGACAGGAAAGTGAACGAAAGGTACTCCATACATGGCTAGCCTCTAAGATGGCCTTTTTTTACTAGTATATTTATAGCTTTGCTGGTATAGCTACCTTCAAGTACAACCAAACACTGGGCAGTGCAATGGGTGGGATTTTGTAGCCTCCTATCGTAGTGTGTTCCATAAAAGTGTTTCACCGCAGCACTGCCCTTTTCTTTTTTCTTCTCCTTCTCCCCCCATTCTTTTTTTTCGCCAAGGAAAAGAAATTAGAAAGAAGAACAGTGAGAGGGGCAGCGTGTGCTGCTCCTGTCACGCGAACCGGCTTTGTGTATGGAAGGCCAGTGCCTTTCAAAGAAACAATATAATAATTAAAGAAAAAAAATGAATGTCTAGTAAACTAGTAAAGAACACGGGTGTGTGCAGTGGTATAATTTACGTGCACACATTCACACCCCTCGCCCCTGTTCTTTCTTGTGTCATATCGAAAGGATCTCCTGCCCCCCCCTCTCTTTTTAACCCCCTGCGTGCAGTCACCAGTCTTTCAGAGCTCAGCTTCCTTGTGCATGGAGCAGACGTACAACTTCAGCAAAGACTGGTGATGTGCAGAATTGTCTCTTTTTTGCTTGTGTGCACTTGAGAGTTTCCCTATTCTTCGTGTGCCTTTAGTTTTATTATTCCTGGATTCAGTTTTCACCCCCTCAGCTACACAGGTACCATGCGCCCACATACGAAGATGATAGTGCTCATGTGCACGTTAATATTCGGCATTCTCTTTCTGCGCGAAGAAGACTGCAGCACAACGTTAGCAAAGCTAAATGATGACTACGACAAACGGGAGAAAGCGATCTTAGAGAAAGGCGTAAAAACATTGAACAGCTACCTCAAGGACTTGCCTGACGAGAGCAACGAGGGAAAGCGCGGGGAGCCCAAACACGAGGAGCCTAAGCATGAAGATCCTAAGCATGAAGAGCCTAAGCATGAAGAGCCTAAGCATGAAGAGCCTAAGCATGAAGAGCCTAAGCATGAAGAGCCTAAGCATGAAGAGCCTAAGCATGAAGAGCCTAAGCATGAAGAGCCTAAGCATGAAGAGCCCAAGCACGAGGAGCAGGTCGAGAGTAGCATACCAGGCGTAACGCTGGCTGCTGAGAAGAAGTTTGATGCAGACATGCGCCAGAAGTGGAAGGCATCGGCAGGGCTTTACAAGGATAAGAGCAGGCACCGTGAGTTGGAGAATGTAGTGATGGTGACGATGGTGAACAATGCGTATGAAAAGATGTTCAACAACTGGAAGTGCCAGGCAGACAAGTTCGGGCTCGACTTCCTGGTGCTTGCGTTTGATAGCAAAGCGATCTCCTTTATGGGAGACGACAAAACTGTGGTGTTGCCCGGGAGCGACACAGAAGAGCAGATTCGTGTGAACACCAACAGGTTCAACGTGATGGGGTGCCAGAAGGTGGACGCTGTCATCAAGCTGCTGGAGATCGGTGCAGATGTCATTGTCATCGACGCGGACTGCGTCTTCAAGAAGGAGCCAGTGAAGTTCTTCAAAGAAGCCATGCAGCACGACTTCTATTTCCAGTCGAACCACCCCGACTGCCGCACTTTGGATTCAGCAAACCCCGACCCTGCTTGTTTCCTAATCAACTCTGGATTTTACTATGTAACAGGAAAGAACAAAGCGATGATTGAGCTCCTGAAGAAGGCACGCAAGAGTTGCTACGAACATGCTGATGTGAAAAACGTGTCGCCGACTGACGGTGCTGGGGATCAGCGTGCTCTGCAAAGAATGCTCAACAACGAGCTCAACATCCCTACACATTACTATGGTGCTTGGGACTCGCACTTGAAGACAGTGCCAGCCCCGTGGCGCCAGGCATACGCTCTGAACACCTCATCGTTGTTCAAGTCTGCTTCCTTCTGCACACACGAACACGACCAGAGGCTCCCTAAGCCGGTGTTTCACTACTGTACACTGGACCCGACTATATATCCAGCTGGGAAGCACAAGGGGATTGTTCATGATGAGATGGTGGCCTTCCATGCCAACCATCTGCCGGGGGGCATCGAGGCGAAGATACGCCAGCTAACAAAACATCGTCTTTGGAACGGTGGTGAGAAGTGTGAGTAAAAAAAAAAAAGTGTGGAGCTAACCTGCATTGTTTGCGGTGATAATAATCAGAAAGAAACATGCCCCACGGTTCGTGCGGGTTTCGCGGGTTTACTTGTGTTGCATAAACTCCTTTTTTACGTTCCTCCATTTGAATAATCATACAGGCGCAAAGATGGTTACAGGTGACTCGTGCAACAGGAACAACTACTTGAGCAGGAAGCCTAGCACGAAGGTTGCTGCAGCACCCGGTGGTGACTCCTCATTGTCCCTGGGATGGGATCAGGTGTGTTTCCAACAACAAAAAAGGAAAGACACACAGCCAGCAGAGGTTCCTCGGAAGAGGGTTACACCTCCACCGCAGCAGGTTGTTGCTGAGCCACCTCCGGCGGCAGTAGTGCCGCAAGAAAAACAGCAGCGGCAACAACAACTACAACAACAACAACAACAAGAACAGCAGCAGTCCCCTCCTCGTGCTGGCCAGTCCTCTAACGCCTGGGCCAGCAACAACAGTCAGAACTGCGGCAACATGATCACCGACAGGCCCTCCACGAGAGTGCACGCGCCCCCTGGCGGCAAGTCATCTATTTCCTTTTAGCTGAACCCTTAACTTACCTAAGTGTCTGTGATTGCTTTGGACCTATCGGCCAACCCTCTTCCCTTCTTAGTATCGGTGCACCAGTATCCACATGAGGTTCCTCCTCTGCTTCAAAGGTTTGAAGCCGCATATATAGCAGCCCACTAGTTGAGAAAACTTGAGAAATGAGAAGTGCGACTGAACGCGAGCACAATTCTTTTTTCAAAAAAAAAAACTCTTTTGTTGTATTGTACTCCTCAAATAAGTTTTACAGTTCTACATTTTCAAGAAAAAAAAAAAAAAAAAAATGGCCGTCCGTGGTGATCAATGCAACAGGAACAACTTCATGGGTAACCGTTCCAGCTCAAGGGTTCTTGCCCAGCCGGTATGTAGAAAGTAGCATAGCGAACACAGTAAACACACAGGGTGGCAACTCCTCGTTCTCTCTGGGGTGGGACAACACCCCCGCTGCCAAGCCGAAGGCCGTTCCCGTGGAACAGCCGGCGGCGCCTGTCGAGAAGGAGAACGAAGTGCCCGTCAACACCAACGTCCAGCAGCAGCAGGCCGCCAAGAAGCAAGAGTCTTCTAACTCCTGGGCCAGCAACAGCAACCAGAACTGCGGCAACATGATCACCGACAGGCCCTCTACAAGAGTGCACGCTCCCCCCGGTGGTAAGTCCTCTATCTGCTTCTAAATACATAGATTCCCCCTCTTGTGTTAGGAAAACAGCTGCTCCCTCCCCTTAGAATTCCTTTTCCCCAACATTTTAAAAGAGCAAGAAAAGAAGAAATTATAGAGAAAAAAGAGGGTCCCAAAGAAGAGTGGGAAAAAAAGGGGGTTCTTGCACGATGAACAAGGAACAGTAGAGTTTTGGGGGCCTGGAGAAGACACATTCAGGCCCAAGAAGAAAAAAAAAAGCACTAAGCTGCGACTGACCACCCTTTTTCCCCTTAAATGTGTTGATGCAAACAAATGTACAGAATTGCTTTATTTTTGCTTTCAACACTCCCTCTTTTTTGTCTCTCGTTTTTTTTTTTTTGTTCTTTCTGACCACTTACTATTTTTCCTATCCCCACCCGTGCTGTTTCCTGTTTATTTATTTATTTTATTTAATTCTGAGCAGCTCTCTTAAAGAATTTAGGCCGGAAGATATAAATCAGGTTTCACTTTAGTAAAGTAGTAAAGTATCTGATTTTTTCCTCATGTTTTTAAGCCAAACGTTGCTGGGCGTGAAAATCAGGTACTTTATTTCACGCCCACAGTCATTTTCTAGCAAAAATGCATAGTATCCAGGGTTAACCGATCACCTTCGGTTTTAAAACCCGACCCGAGCAATTTTAGATTTTCGATCACTGTCGGGTTAATGATGGGTTTTTTGTAATTTCGGATCGGTTTGATCGGTTTTTTTCTAATTTCGGATTTGATCAATCCAAAACCCATATTTCTGGCAAAAAATACCAAGACCTTTCAGAAACCCTATTTTGATCTGAGCCCATTCCAGCTATCAAGACCCAAAATAGAGCCTTATTTAAGGCTTTAAATGCAGTTTTGAAAAAACTGGTTTTCAAACTTGTTATTATGTACCGGGTCAGGGTTTGTTTATGCGCACGAGCGGAATTTTACCTAATAAAAATAGCTCATTACACTGCCATCAACTAGTTTTTCTAGCGCGGCTTCGCAACGGTACGCGACAGCCTACCTCTGCAAGACGTGTCAGAGGGGGAATGGCTGTCCTCGCCTCACACCAGACGTACGAAGGCAGCTGTTGTTCTTGTACCTGAACCAGGACATCAGCGGTGCTCTGTCTTCGTCTGACAGGCACCACGTTCTCAGGCACGCCGGAGGTAAGAAATTGGGCGTTCATCGCTGTGTGCGTGCATTCAGTTCTCTGTGGGTGAACATCCTGCCTCAACGGGCGCCCTTCCGTGCGTCCCATGGAGTCCCATTCTAGGCGCCCCCCTTACTTTGTGCATTGCTACACTTCCCGTTCAAGTTTCATGTTTTTCATAATTGACTTTCGCGCCTAGTTAAAAACCCGCCAAAAACAGGGAAAATCCCGATTTTCGGGAAAATAATCCTTTTATAAGTTATTTCGATGCAGGCTTTGTGTATCTGGGAGGTCCGGGAGACGAATACAAGGGTTATAAGTATGGTTGCACGCTCTCCTCCCGTTCTAATTATTGATTTTTGATTTCGCTCCTATTTAAACAGAAAAAAGAAGAAAAACCGCCAAAAAAAGGACAGGAAGGAGTGGGAGAGGGTTTGCACCTACCACTCGATCAAACCCAATAGAAAAACACGGCCAACTGTTGAACAAACACAGCAGTCCTTCTTCAACAGTGCACAGAATCACGTTTGACATAAACGTCAACATCGATTCGCTGAACTGATCATACCAAACCCAGTACCGTGTTCAGTAAAGAGTCGCATGGTGCCGTTATGGCAGCAGCGAAGCCACACTCAGCACCCAAATTCTTTGCGAGAGCAGCTCATCATTAAATAAAATGCAGTATTGAATAAAATCAAAGCATGATTTCACTTGTGGGGTCCCCTTTTTGACTCGTGAAGTAAAGTACTTCGCTCGTGAAGTAAAATCACTCGTCAAAAAGGGGACCCCACGCGTGAAATCAGGCCATCTGATTTTCATTTAATAAATAGCTATATTTGTAAGAAAATACCTGATTTGGCTTCCACTGTGCGGGCACACAAACATTCGCAGAAGTCCGAGGCGAAAATTCGAGGGCTGGATTGATCGGAATTGCATTTCATATCAGACTTTTTTTTTTTCTGAATCACAAAATGGCTGAGCTGACGGTTGACCCGGAGAAGAAAAATGACTTGTATTACAGATATAAAGTATGTGCAAAAAAAAAGCTAACAAAAATACCAACACACACCCCTGCAGATGCCTCCCGTTCAAATAAAGGTGGAAGGCAGCGGTAACGGTATCAAGACTGTGCTGAGGAATATCACCGACATCGCCACGCGCATTAACAGAGACGTGGAGTACCCGATGAAGTACTTCGGTAACGACATCGGCGCGCACGCGAAGAACGAGGACTCCAAATGGATAGTGATGGGCAACCACGACAGGGAAAGGCTGCAGAGGTCGCTTTACGACTACATTTGCAAGTTTGTGCTGTGCAAGGGGTGCAGGAACCCTGAGACAAAGACGATCGTTGACGAGAAAAAGAACATCATCTTGAGATGCGGGGCCTGTGGTAAGGACTCCCTTGTCGATCAGAAGGAAAAGTTGAACAACCTTATTCTGAAGAAAGAACAAGTCACTTACGCGGAAAAGGAGAAGTCGAAGAAGGATAAGAAGGACAAGAAGGAGAAGAAAGAAAAGAAGGAAAAGAAGAGGTCAAAGGACGAAGAAGAGGAAGCTGAGTTCGATGCGGCAACCAGGCAGGCAGATGTCCACAAGGACAAAATAGATGGCGAAGCAACCTCTGATGAGAAGAGGAGGAACCCTGTTGTGGTGCTGAAGGAATATCTGGCAGAAAAGCCGACAGAGGCGGAAATAATAAACAAGGTGTCGGACATCAAGATTGAGTACGGGTTGAGGGAGAAAGAAATCATGAAGCTGCTGGGCGAGGCCGTCTTCACGGACGAGACCTTCTTGAAGAAGATCAAGCCGTACGCTGGTGTTTTCAAAAGATTCGTCGCCGACTCCACTGAGAAGTACGTGATCGAGTGCATGGAGCTGCTCATCTTCGAGGTCCCCGACATCCAGGACAAGTTCCCCATTGCACTCAAGAGGTTGTACGATGAGGAAATTGTGCAAGAAGACGCCATCATCACTTGGTACGAAGGCAAGCTGAACAAGAACAACAAGGAACTCTCCCAGACCCTCAGAACAAAATCAAAGCCTTTCATAGACTGGCTCCAAGAGGAGGAGGATGATGACTAGACACAAAACGGTTCGCACGACACCTAAGGGAAAGGAGGGAAAAAAGGGGAAAAAAAAGAAAATACAAAAAAAAGAAAAAAGAAAAAAGAAACATTCAACATGAAGAGAAGGGGAAAAAAGAAAAGAATGAGAAAAGAAAAAGGTACTATGATTTGCTTGGCAGCGTCGAGGAGGTCCCTCCTCAGGCACAGCGCATTGACAGGGTTATTTTTTTTCTCTCTCTTCATTTTCGTTGTTTGTAGATTATTTTCCCCCCTTGATTTTACTTGTTTTCTTTCCCTCTTTTTTTTTTCTCCTTTACCCCCCCTTATGTTTAGTATCTCGCAGTTTAGTGTGTGCCGCTTTTTTTTTTTTTTGGTGCTATTCCCCCTTCCCCCCTTAAGAAAGTCTAAAAAAAAAGAGGGTGCTTGCCAAATTGTGTCCCCCCCCCCCCCCCCCCCCACACTTTTAGTGTTTTGTGAGAAACAAGAGATTTTTCTTATTTAGGCATCATTACTACAGAAAAAAGAAGGCGGAATTTTCCTTTTTTTTTCTTCTTGCCATCCTCTTGTTCAAAAAGAAAATCAAAATTTAATAAAAGACAGGCAGAGTAGTTACGCCACATATCTCAAGTGCTCGAAAAGATTTCGAAAAGTTCTGGGGAGGGAATTTCCGGAAAAGGTTTCTCAGCCAAACAGTATTGCAGGCGCACACTTTGAGATATCCCCCCCACCCCCATTTCACTTTTCCTAGAAGAGTTTTCCCTCTATATTCTTGACCCGTCGTGGTACAATACCCAGTAACACGACCTTGGGCTCTGATAGGGATTTTCTACATTTTCGCTTTTCATTTTTTAAAAGACTTTAAAGACATCAACCCCGCCCTTTTTTTTATAAAATTCTTTTTCATTGTTTGCACTCCCCCCCATTATTTTTCCCTGACCAATTTTTTCTATACCCCCTTTTTTCTTTATGCCCAACCATATCTCACCCCCCTTTTTTTTCTTCCTTAAATCATGCCCCTCTTCATTCTGCTTTTTACCTGCACTGAAAGAAGGCGCTGAAAATAAACTAAATAAGAATAAGAACCAACAAACAGCAAGGGGCAAGAATGGCGGGTAAGGACAGCTTTGAGGTCAACAGAGAAAAGACGCTGGGTGATGGCGCCTATGCTAAAGTGTATATTGGTACACGCAAAGCCGACAAAGAGCCCGTGGCGGTGAAGGTGATGGAGAAGAGTGTGTGCGCAAAGTCGAGCTTCGTGAATATTGATCTGGAAATTGAGATTATGAAGACGCTTAACCATCCTAATATCGTCAACATGCAGGCCTCTTGGGAGACCGATTCCGAGGTGCTGCTGGTATGTCACTTTTTTTATCTACACATTCCACGGCAGGTGATTGACTTCTGCGGTGGTGGCGAGCTTTTTAAATATATGAAAAAATATGACCTCTCGCACATGCCTACTGTGGCGCCCCAGTTTGTCGGCGAGATTGTGCTGGCCTTGGAGTACCTGAGAGATCACAAGGTATAACCAAATGTTGTTTTTTACAACACCCTCTCGTAGGTCCTGCACCGTGACTTGAAACCGGAAAACATCCTTCTCACGTCTGACTTCCACGTGAAGGTGGCGGACTTCGGGACCGCCTGTTGGGCGGAGAAGGACGATGAAAATAGTAAAAAGTTCACCGGCACTGCACAATACATGGCGCCCGAGATGCTTAAGGACGCAGGGTCGTGCAAGGCTGTATGTACCATTGTTTCCAATGCCATTCACGACAGGGATACGAGTCGGACCTTTGGGCGCTGGGTTGCATTGTCTTCCAGTTGTTCTGTGGTCGCCCGCCTTTTGTGGGGGCAACAAATTACCTTATCTTCCAGTCTATTTTAAAGACGACCCTGGACTACCCACCGTTTGTCCCGCAGGCGGCGAGAGAACTGGTGCAGCAGCTTCTCGACCATGACCCGAGCAACCGGATCGGGTCTGCTGCAAAGGGAGGCTTCAAGTTGATGAAGAAGCATGACTTCTTCAAGAACGTGGACTGGGTAAACATCAACAAGACGAAGGTGACAAGCCACGTGGACCGCGACCACTCTAGCGACTGGGCTAAGTTCCTTCTCCCCAACGAGGAGGTGGTGTACGCGTCAGAGGTCATCAAAACACGTCATCTCGTCAGCAAGAAGAAGCGCCACCTGATCCTCACGAACTACCCCAGGCTGTTCTACGTAGAAGGGAAGGACGCACATGGCATCAAGGACCACGTTGAATGGTCTGATGATATCTCTGCCACTGCATCAAGCGAAAAGGAGTTCAAAGTCATCACCAAGAGCCGGACGTACCTGTTCGAGGACACCCAGGGCCATGCACACCTTTGGGTCAGCAAGATCAACTCCGTGGCTCGCGCCAAAAATACTAGGCGTTGAAAGAAATAAAATAAATAAGAAAACAGTCATCACCCTTTTTTGCTCCAAACGTAGATACTCAACACACACACTGCAGGCCTTTACTGCTTACCTGTTGGAATGCTTTTAACTAGTCTTCCAAACCATCGTCGTGCAGATGCTGATTATTATGTGCTGCAATGGGGCCACAAGATTTAAAAAAAAAAGAAACGGAAGGAAAATAAAAGATGGAGTTGTCCGTCGTGATTAGCTGTAAAGCTCTTTTAGTCTGTTTGTCCTATTACAAGTTCTTTCTTTTTTTCTTTTTTTTTCTTTTCTTTTTTGTGTGGTACCTCTTTTTTTTTCTTCTTCATCTTTTTTTTCTTTTAAATTCAGTTGGTACCCAAAGAGTTTGAAATTCACTTACACTCTAAAAGCCGAAAATTCATGGGTACCCAGTGTGCCCTGTTCTCTAAAGTATGCGGAAAGCAAAGGTCTTAACCAGTTGGAATATTGGCTGGAGAACTTGCTTTGGTTAATATTTGCAAGAAGAAGAGTATTATATGAATCATCGCTTTTTTAGGTACTAGGTGAAGTGTCTACCATTTCCTGGGTATAAAGTGAAGTACCTTTTTTTTTTCTTTTCCCTTCTTCTTACTCTTCCCACTTATTTTTTTCTTTTTCTTTTGCCCCTCATTAGTCTCCACCCCATTTTTTCCCCAACGTCCCCTATTCTTTTACATTCTTTTTTGCACTCCTTGTTTTTTGTTATTCAGTGTTTCTTTTTTTTTTTTTTGAAGTTTTTACATTCTTCTACAACCCGCAAAGGTTTGCAATGCCGACGATTCAAGTGGTCCTTCAGAGCGAGACGTACAATGTAGCTGTTAGGGGGAGTGACACTGCCGAAGATGTGATGCAAAAGGTTGCGTTGGCTGCGGGGTTGACATTAGGATCCTTCAGGCTGATGTATGAGGGAGAGGAAGTTGTTGATAAGATGATGCAGTATCCACTTCAGGACCAATGCGAGATGCAAGTGGAGCTCAGCAGGAAGCTACTAGCACAGGCAGCGCTGAGCGAAATGAAGACTGCAACACTGCAACAAATAGCATCCGATCTGGACCACTACAGAATGTGGGACCCCTGAAAAAGACGAGGAGTTGGACTGGGCAGAGAAGTGTTGGAGCTTCTAATCGACGCAGAGCTATGTAAAGACAGGAAGTTGATGAATGAGACTTTGTGCTATGCTGCCCATGCGGGCCTCTTCCGCTGCTGCCAGCTAATTTGCGAGAGAGAACTTGCAGACGTCAATACTCACCTTAAACGTTGCACGAAGACCCCCCTGCACTTTGCAGCCATCAAGGGCCACCTCACTGTAAACCCGCAAACCCGCAAACCCGCAAACCCGCAAACCCGCAAACCCGCAAACCCGCAAACCCGCAAACCCGCAAACCCGCAAACCCGCAAACCCGCAAACCCGCAAACCCGCAAACCCGCAAACCCGCAAACCCGCAAACCCGCAAACCCGCAAACCCGCAAACCCGCAAACCCGCAAACCCGCAAACCCGCAAACCCGCAAACCCGCAAACCCGCAAACCCGCAAACCCGCAAACCCGCAAACCCGCAAACCCGCAAACCCGCAAACCCGCAAACCCGCAAACCCGCAAACCCGCAAACCCGCAAACCCGCAAACCCGCAAACCCGCAAACCCGCAACCCGCAAACCCGCAAACCCGCAAACCCGCAAACCCGCAAACCCGCAAACCCGCAAACCCGCAAACCCGCAAACCCGCAAACCCGCAAACCCGCAAACCCGCAAACCCGCAAACCCGCAAACCCGCAAACCCCCGCAAACCCGCAAACCCGCAAACCCGCAAACCGCAAACCCGCAAACCCGCAAACCCGCAAACCCGCAAACCCGCAAACCCGCAAACCCGCAAACCCGCAAACCCGCAAACCCGCAAACCCGCAAACCCGCAAACCC